>JAKOOJ010000036.1:5367315-5679815 GCA_022577455.1 Arizona elegans
TCGTTAAACATGAAACATTCACAAATGCATTATTATTATTTATTATTATTATTCATTAAACATGAAACTCAGTCAACTAAACATTCACAAATGCATTATTATATTATTATTATTCTATTCATTAAACATGAAACTCAGTCAACATTTAAAGATGTATCACAAATATTGACATCATCATCATCATCATCATCATTATTATTATTACTACTACTATATACTTTATTCATTAAACATTAAACTCAGTCAACTGAACATTCAAAAATGCATTATTATTATTTTATTATTTTATTCATTAAACATGAAACTGTCAACATTTAAAGATGTATCACAAATATTGACATTATTATTATTATTATTATTACTACTACTACTACTATATACTTTATTCATTAAACATGAAACTCAATCAACTGAACATTCAAAAATGCATCACAAATACCATTAACTGGCTCTATTATTATTATTATTATTATTATTATTATTATTATTATTATTATTATTTACTTTATTCATTAAACATGAAACTCAGCCAACTGAACATTCCAAAATGCATCACAAATACCATTGACTGGGGCTGATGGTTGATACGGGTTGCTGCCAGCGTCCCAGGGATCAACCAAGGACCTTCTGAAGATTATTATTATTATTATTGAAATACTGTATTAAAAAAACAGGCCGAGTTTGTTAGTTTTAAAGATGTATAAAATGGGACGGCTTTTAAGCGGTTTTGGTGAGACTGGTTTTTTTTTTTCCTCTTAAAACGTAAAGTCCCTTTTTTTTTTCTGTCTATTTAAGGCTTGTTTGTTTAATTCCTTGCTTGTTTATTTTATTGTAATTTTGAGTCGGTTTTTTATTTCTTTTTTAATTGATTTCATTTTGGCTGTGGGGTTTAATTTTTAATTTTAATTTTTAAAGCCAGTCTGTGCATTTTTGCTTCTCGGTTTAATTCCGAGTCGCCTGTTTGCTTTCGCTTGTAGGTTTTAGCTGTTGATTTAATTTGGACTTCTTGTTTTTTTTTTTAAATGTTTATTTTTTTCTTTTCACATTTATTCTGCTTTTCTGATACAGTCTCTCTCTGCTTCTCCTGCCAGATGTTGGCCAGATGTTGGGAGACACCCCCCCCCGTCTTTTCCCACCCGCAAGGAGCCTTCAAGGATGCCTTTTTATCCGCCCCAAAGAAACTTCTCCTGGCAGTAATTAAAACTGTATTTATAGCAAGCGGGGATGAGTTAATCTGCAAAGATAATTAAAAGCTGCCAGGCCGACCTTTTGAGAGCTGCGATTTCCCTGCCAGCTTGGAGGAGCAAGGTAAGGCTTTGCCGACCCACTGGAGAGCCTCTAGGGGGCAGCATGACCACACGGACAATTCTGCCCCCTGCTGGCCACTAGGGAGTTTTGCAAAATCGGGAAGAATTTGCAAAGCAGGAGAATTTCTACCTCTGGATGTCGGGGAGATTAAAAAAAAAAAAGCATCCATCGATTCTAGATGCTTTGGGATGGAAAATGCTGAAGGTTTAATCTGGGATTTAAAACGGCCTTCGGGGCATAAAAAGAGGTATAAACTCTCGCTTAAAATAACAAACGGAACAACGGAAGAAATTTGGAAGAGATGCCAAGTTGAGGTGCTGTGTTTCCTTGGTTCCCTCCTTCCTTCCTTCTTCTCCTTTTCCTTTCGTTTTTCTCCTTTATCTTCCTTCCTTTTCCTAATTCCTTCCTTTCTTTGCCTGCCCCGTCCCTCCCTTCTTTTTCTTTCTTTCTTTCTCTTTCTTTCCTTTTTCCTTGCTTCCTCCCTCCCTCCATTCTTCTTCATTTCTTTCTCCCTTCCTTCATCTTCCTACCCTCCCTCCCTCTTTTCTCTTTTCCTCCCTTCCTCCCTTCCATCCTTCTTCCCTCCCTTCCTCTCTCCTCCCTCCCTTCTTTTTTCTTCCTTCCATCCTTCCTTCCTTCCTTCCTTTCTTTCTCTTTCTTTCCTTTTTCCTTGCTTCCTCCCTCCATTCTTCTCTTCTTTATTTCTTCCTTCCTTCCTTCATCTTCCCTCTCTTTTCCCTCTTTTCTTTCCTCCCGTCCATCCTTCTTCCCTCCCTCCCTCTCTCTCCTCCCTCCCTTCTTTTTCCTTCCTTCCTTCCTTTTCTTTCTTTCTTCCCTCTTCCTCCTTCCCTCCCTCCCTTCCTTCCTTCCTTCCTTCCCTCTTTCTTTCCTTCCTTTTCTTCCTTCCCTTTCTTTTCTTTTTCTTTCTTTTTCTTTCTTCCTCTCTCTCTCCTTTTTTCCTGCCTCCTCCTTCCTCCGTTCTCTTCCCTCCCCAAATACATCCTACTGCAACCCGCCCATCATCCGTAATTCAGGATCCCTCTGAACCACGAAGGTGGCGTGGATGTCCGGGACTGAAGCTCAAGTGTGATGCCTAAACGCAGCTGCCAAGGTGGGGTGGGAGAGGACATCTGGGCCCATCATGCTCGGCTGGTGGGTCCTGTCCAGGAGGTGCCGTGGCAGAGCTTTGGGGTCCCACGCTGGGCAGAAAGCAGCCCAGCCCCCCAGCCTATCTCTGCCCTGCAGGCCCCTTTTGCCAGCGGAGGGGGGGATGCTAGTGCCCCCCTCGGCCAGCTGAGGAATGACAGGGGAGGAGAGTGACGGAGAGGGTGACTCACCTTATGCAAATGTTCCACCAATGGCCACCTGGACAGCCAGCTGGCACGATGGGAAACGCGCAGAGGGGAGAGAAGCCCCCATTTTCACCCCCAAATCGCTCCAAATGAGATGCTGTTGAGGTTCACACCGTGCAAAGGGATGGGCGGAATTGATCCCCTGGGATCTCTTTGCCACCCTGTCGCGCTCCCTGAAACCTGGAGGAACCCCGGGACGAGAGTCTCGGGCCCCGTCCGCCTGCTTCCAGTATCGCTTCTCGGCCTTTTGGCTAAGATCAAGTGTAGTATCTGTTCTTATCAGTTTAATATCTGATATGTCCTCTATTTGAGGACTACATATTAAATGGATTTTTGGAACTGGGAGATGGAATAGGGGCTTGCTCCGTCCACTCCAAGCATCGGCCTGGTATTGCAGTACCTCCAGGAACGGTGCACCTCCCCCTGGGAGGAATCTCACGGGTCAAAAAACAGATCGAAAGCTCCTTGGCATGCAGAGGGATCCTCTGATGGGTCCTTTGCTCCAGAGATCTGGCTGCGCTCTCTGCCTCTCACTTAAGAGTGGTGACCTATTTGCATCCTTTTGCACGTGGGTGCAAATGATATTTGATGGGCAGGTAGGTTAACGGATCAGCCAGTTGCTCTAATGAGTGGCTGGAAAAGGCTTGAAATGCCTAATAGATCATAAAATGGATCCAGTTTCTCGGTAGCAAGGATTTCTAATTTGAGGAGTGGGTTTAAAAGGCTTTCAATGCCTTAATCGGTCATAAAAGATCCAGTCTTAGGCCAGGAAGGGGTGCCAAAAAAGGGGTTTTAACTCTGCAATAAATCATAAAAGGATCCCGTTTCAGGCTAAGGAAGGAGTGCTAAATTGAAGAGCAGGTTAAAGTGCCCAATAATAGGCAAATATAACAGGATCCCGTTTTAGGGGCTAGGAACGGGTTCTAAATTGAGTGGGTTAAAAAGGCTTTAAATATGTAATAAATCAAAGAAGGATCCACTCTCACACCACAAACGGGACCTGAGTTTCTGAGGAGTGGGATTGAAAAAGCTTTTAAATCATGAAAAGGATCCACTCAAGCTACAAAGGGGTGCTGAGTTTTTGAGGAGTGGGATTAAAAAGGCTTCAAGTGGCTGAATAAATCATAAAAGGGATCCGGTCTCGCGTCACGAAGAGGTACTTAGCTCTTAAAACGTAGAATAACAGGGTTCGAAGGGACCTTGGGAGGTCTTCTAGTCCAACCCTCTGCTTATTTAACCGAATTGCATAATTGAAACACTTTATTAAAACAGTCCTCTTAATTGAGAAGAGGGCTAAAATGGCTTAAATGCCTAATAAATCATAAAAGATCCCATTTTTTTTTAAAAAAAAGGATCCGGTTTCAGGCCACGAACTGTTTGCTTAGTTCATCACTAAGGAATGGGCTAAAAAATTGGCTTTAAAAATCCCTCGTAGGATTACAAAAGGATCCAGTTCCAAGCCAGACAATTTACACTTGACATACTACATCAAAATCCCGATTTTATTTTATTTTATTTTTCCACATCTGCCGTTTTTCTTTCTCAAATCCGTAAGAACGGATGCTAGAATATGATTCGGGATGAAATTCCATGTCTAAAAATGATGTTGCTTCCACTTTTTAAAAATCGAGCCTTTTTGGTGCCTGGGGAAGAAAACGCGTGACTTCATGGTCAGGAAAATGCTGCCCAGGAAAAAAATGTTTTTTGAAGCCAATTTTTTTTTTTAAATCAAATTCAAAAACGGACACCAGGATGAGTTTCGGGATGAAATTCCATGTCTAAAAATGGTGTTGCTTCCACTTTTTAAAAATCGAGCCTTTTTGGTGCCTGGGGAAGAAAACGCGTGACTCCACGGTCAGAAAAATGCTGCGCAGGAAAAAAGTGTTTTTTGAAGCCAAATTTGTTTTTTTAAACCAAATGCAAATACGGACCCCAGGATGAGTTTCGGGATGAAATTCCATGTCTAAAAATGGTGTTGCTTCCACTTTTTAAAAATCGAGCCTTTTTGGTGCCTGGGGAAGAAAACGCTTTACTCCACGGTCAGAAAAATGCTGCCCAGGAAAAAAATGTTTTTTGAAGCCAAATTTGTTTTTTTAAACCAAATTCAAAAACGGACCCCAGGATGAGTTTCGGGATGAAATTCCATGTCTAAAAATGGTGTTGCTTCCACTTTTTAAAAATCGAGCCTTTTTGGTGCCGGGGTAAGAAAACGCGTGACTCCGCGGTCAGAAAAATGCTGCCCAGGAAAAAAATGTTTTTTGAAGCCAAATTTGTTTTTTTAAACCAAATGCAAATACGGACCCCAGGATGAGTTTCGGGATGAAATTCCATGTCTAAAAATGGTGTTGCTTCCACTTTTTAAAAATCGAGCCTTTTTGGTGCCTGGGGAAGAAAACGCTTTACTCCACGGTCAGAAAAATGCTGCCCAGGAAAAAAATGTTTTTTGAAGCCAAATTTGTTTTTTTAAACCAAATGCAAATACGGACCCCAGGATGAGTTTCGGGATGAAATTCCATGTCTAAAAATGGTGTTGCTTCCACTTTTTAAAAATCGAGCCTTTTTGGTGCCTGGGGAAGAAAACGCTTTACTCCACGGTCAGAAAAATGCTGCCCAGGAAAAAAAATGTTTTTTGAAGCCAAATTTGTTTTTTTAAACCAAATTCAAAAACGGACCCCAGGATGAGTTTCGGGATGAAATTCCATGTCTAAAAATGGTGTTGCTTCCACTTTTTAAAAATCGAGCCTTTTTGGTGCCTGGGGAAGAAAACGCTTTACTCCACGGTCAGGAAAATGCTGCCCAGGAGGCAAAATGTTTTTTGAAGTCAATTTTTTTCTTTAAAACCAAATGCAAATACGGACCCCAGGATGAGTTTCGGGATGAAATTCCATGTCTAAAAATGGTGTTGCTTCCAGTTTTTAAAAATCGAGCCTTTTTGGTGCCTGGGGAAGAAAACGCATGACTCCGCGGTCAGAAAAATGCTGCGCAGGAAAAAAATGTTTTTTGAAGCCAAATTTGTTTTTTTAAACCAAATTCAAAAACGGACCCCAGGATGAGTTTCGGGATGAAATTCCATGTCTAAAAATGGTGTTGCTTCCACTTTTCAAAAATCGAGCCTTTTTGGTGCCTGGGGAAGAAAACGCGTGACTCCGCAGTCAGAAAAATGCTGCGCAGGAAAAAAATGTTTTTTCAAGCCAAATTTGTTTTTTTAAATCAAATTCAAAAACGGACACCAGGATGAGTTTCGGGATGAAATTCCATGTCTAAAAATGGTGTTGCTTCCACTTTTCAAAAATCGAGCCTTTTTGGTGCCTGGGGAAGAAAACGCGTGACTCCGCGGTCAGAAAAATGCTGCGCAGGAAAAAAATGTTTTTTTAAGCCAAATTTGTTTTTTAAATCAAATTCAAAAACGGACACCAGGATGACTTTCGGGATGAAATTCCATGTCTAAAAATGGTGTTGCTTCCACTTTTCAAAAATCGAGCCTTTTTGGTGCCTGGGGAAGAAAACGCGTGACTCCGCAGTCAGAAAAATGCTGCGCAGGAAAAAAATGTTTTTTCAAGCCAAATTTGTTTTTTTAAATCAAATTCAAAAACGGACACCAGGATGAGTTTCGGGATGAAATTCCATGTCTAAAAATGGTGTTGCTTCCAGTTTTTAAAAATCGAGCCTTTTTGGTGCCTGGGGAAGAAAACGCGTGACTCCGCGGTCAGAAAAATGCTGCGCAGGAAAAAAATGTTTTTTGAAGCCAAATTTGTTTTTTTAAACCAAATTCAAAAACGGACCCCAGGATGAGTTTCGGGATGAAATTCCATGTCTAAAAATGGTGTTGCTTCCACTTTTCAAAAATCGAGCCTTTTTGGTGCCTGGGGAAGAAAACGCGTGACTCCGCAGTCAGAAAAATGCTGCGCAGGAAAAAAATGTTTTTTCAAGCCAAATTTGTTTTTTTAAATCAAATTCAAAAACGGACACCAGGATGAGTTTCGGGATGAAATTCCATGTCTAAAAATGGTGTTGCTTCCACTTTTCAAAAATCGAGCCTTTTTGGTGCCTGGGGAAGAAAACGCGTGACTCCGCGGTCAGAAAAATGCTGCGCAGGAAAAAAATGTTTTTTTAAGCCAAATTTGTTTTTTAAATCAAATTCAAAAACGGACACCAGGATGACTTTCGGGATGAAATTCCATGTCTAAAAATGGTGTTGCTTCCACTTTTCAAAAATCGAGCCTTTTTGGTGCCTGGGGAAGAAAACGCGTGACTCCGCGGTCAGAAAAATGCTGCGCAGGAAAAAAATGTTTTTTTAAGCCAAATTTGTTTTTTAAATCAAATTCAAAAACGGACCCCAGGATGAGTTTCGGGATGAAATTCCATGTCTAAAAATGGTGTTGCTTCCACTTTTTAAAAATCGAGCCTTTTTGGTGCCTGGGGAAGAAAACGCTTTACTCCACGGTCAGAAAAATGCTGCACAGGAAAAAATTTTTTTTTGAAGCCAAATTTGTTTTTTTAAATCAAATTCAAAAACGGACACCAGGATGACTTTCGGGATGAAATTCCATGTCTAAAAATGGTGTTGCTTCCACTTTTTAAAAATCGAGCCTTTTTGGTGCCTGGGGAAGAAAACGCGTGACTCCGCGGTCAGAAAAATGCTGCCCAGGAAAAAAATGTTTTTTGAAGCCAAATTTGTTTTTTTTAAACCAAATTCAAAAACGGACCCCAGGATGAGTTTCGGGATGAAATTCCATGTCTAAAAATGGTGTTGCTTCCAGTTTTTAAAAATCGAGCCTTTTTGGTGCCTGGGGAAGAAAACGCGTGACTCCGCAGTCAGAAAAATGCTGCGCAGGAAAAAAATGTTTTTTGAAGTCAATTTTTTTCTTTAAAACCAAATGCAAATACGGACACCAGGATGAGTTTCGGGATAAAATTCCATGTCTAAAAATGGTGTTGCTTCCAGTTTTTAAAAATCGAGCCTTTTTGGTGCCTGGGGAAGAAAACACGTGACTCCACGGTCAGGCATCACGCGTTTTCTTCCTCACCAGCCCTAGAAAACCCACTAAAAAAATCCTCTCCTGATGAACGTCAGACCCAAGCTCGATCGGCCAAATTCACTCTCAGTCTAAAGAAATTAAAGTCGCTGCTTTTGTTTTGTTTTTTTCTCCCCTCTTCCTTTCGAAGACCCAAATCACCATCTCAACCAGCTTCCCAAAATTTAAAAACAAAACTAAACATTGTATTTATTATCTTTGGTTTGCAAATGTTTCAAATTTGTTTTGCAAATGTTTCAGGTAATCGTGGGCATTAGATCCATAAATCCTTGTGAATCAATGCTGATGTTCCTGCTTGACAGGCCGAGAAAAACCTTTGATCCTGTTTTAATTGCTTGGGAGGAAATTTTTTAAAAAGAGTGCAGGGAAGAGAGAGAGAGGCTGTTTGCTGAGCTGGGATTTTTTTTTTCTTTTTTCTTTCTTTCTTTTTTTCTTTCTGCTTTTCCTCCTTAGCTCCTCCTCGGCCCTCCTTCCTCCCTCCTTCCTTCCTTCCTCCGAAAAATGGCAGCCACAAAGGCGTTTGCAAAAATCCCCCTGCTGAAAAGATCTCCCGCTGGACAGAAGATCCTCAGGCCGCCGATCCCTGTGTCCTTCGCTCCTTTTTCTGCATGGACAGGTGGAGGAGATTAAAGAGATTACTCGATAGTGTTTGTGTTGCGGTTTAGTTTAATCTGCAAATTGTTTCTTTTATTTTATTAGCCTAGTTTAGTTTAATTTCATTTTTAATGTTATTATTTTATTATTTATTTCATTATTACTTTGTTTAATTGTTTTATTTTAGTGATAAAGTAATTATTTTATTTTATTATTTTATTACTTGACTCTTATTTTTTTTCGTTTTATATTTTAGTTTAGGATAGCTTAGTTTTTATTTTTATTATTTATTTTATGATTACTTTATTATTTATTTTAGTCATACATTAATAAAGTAATTATTTATTTTATTATTTTATTTATTGTATTATTGCTGTATTTATTTTATTTATTTTGTTTTATATTTTATTTTTTTAGCTTAGTTCATTTCAATTTTTTATTTTATTTTTTATTTTATTATTACTTTATTTTATTTTATTAATAAAGAAATAAAGTAATTATTATTTTACTTTATTTTATTTTATTAATACTTTATTATTTTGTTTATTTTTATATTATATTATTTTATTTATTTTCATTATTTTCATTATTTTTCTGGTGGGATGCTGTGCTCTCCAGCCCTTAAAAGCAGAGACAAAGTTTTTTTCAAGTTTGGGTGAAGACTGAGACTGGTTGCTGGTCCTTTTCTAATGCAAAACTCCACTCACTCCCCCCCTTTTTTCCCCCCTGGTTGGAAGTACCTCCGAAAGAAAGTGGTGGGGGGGGGAATCTGTTTTTAGACAGAGGCAGGTCGAAGGAAGAACAAGACAACTGGGAAAAATTATCCTTAGACATTTCTTGTCCTGCATACTTTACTCATTGAACTTTTTAAATTGTCAGTGGGTTTTTTTTTATTTTTATTTTTATTTTTTATTTTTTTATTTATTTTTTAAAAAATTTGATTTATATGCCGCCCTTCTCCGGAGACTCAGGGCAGCTTACAATGCATTAAGCAATAGCCTTCATACTTTTGTATATTTTATACAAAGTCAGCTTATTGCCCCCACAATCTGGGTCCTCAATTTACCTACCTTAGAAAGGATGGAAGGCTGAGTCAACCTTGAGCCTGGTGAGATTCGAACTTACAGTAATTGCAGACAGCTGGTGTTAATCACAATGCTATCAGTCTGCTGAGCCACCAGGCCCAGGTTTGATTTGATTTGATTATTTGCTTACTGAATCTTTGGGTTCATTCAGTGGGTTTTGGGGTCATAAAATTGCACTGATCCTCAAGGGGATGGAAGCAAAATTGTATGTCATTGCTGAAGGGTATTTAATTACATTTCAAAGGCAGGACAGTACTGGAAAAGAGAGCCATTTATATGCAAATTTATTTCCTTTTTAAAATAAGAATAACAGAGTTGGAAGGTACCCTTGGAGGTCTTCTAGTCCAACCCCCTGCTCAGGCAGGAAACCCTACACCACTTCAGACAAATTGTTGTCCACTCTCTTCTTAAAAACTTCCAGTGTTAGAGCATTTACAACTTCTGGTGGCAAATTGTTCCACAGATTAATTGTTCTCACTGTCAGGAAATTACTCCTTAGTTCTAGGTTGTTTCTCTCCTTGGTTATTTTCCATCCGTTGCTTCTTGTCCTGCCTTCTGGTGCTTTGGAAAATAGCTTGGACCCCCCCTTCCCCCCAAATCTTATTTGGGGCAGCCCCTCAAATATCAAAACACTGCTATCATGTCACTCCTAGGCCTTCTTTTCACTCGACTAGACAAATCCAATTCCTGCAACCGTTCTTTATATATTTTAGCCTCCAGCCCCCTAATCCTCTTTGTTGCTCTTCTCCGCGTTCACATTTGACCTCCCAAAAGGAAGGAAAATGTCACCGCGCATCTCAGGCTGAGGTGCCAACCTTCAATTTCTCTCCATCCCACCCCCTTCTTTGCAGAAGATCTCCTTCAAAACATGGACCAGCGCGAAGCTTGGGACCGCTTCTACACCCGGAGGGAGAAAAACGGATCTCCCCATCCATTCGACTGGTTCTTTGGCTACAAAGAGATCTCAACGCTTCTCGGCTCCGTTCTTAGGGGGCTGCCCCCTGGCCAGGCCCGGGTCTTAGATGTCGGCTGCGGTACGTCATCCTTGGGCTTGGAGCTCTACCGACGCTCACCCGTTCGGCTTCACGTCTCTTGTCTGGACTTTTCATCCTCAGCCATCCAATGTCTCACTCGGATGCTGCGGGATAGCCCCCCGCCATGCCACCCGCTCTCCGAGCTGGAGTGCCACCTGGGTGACGCCACCGAGCTGTCCCGCCTCTTCGCTTTGGGGTCTTTCCACTTGCTTCTCGACAAAGGGACCTGCGATTCGGTCCTACGGGGATGCCCGCAGCGAGCGAGACGCTTAGTGTCCGAGTGCCTACGGGTCCTGAGGCCGGAGGGATGTCTCGTCCAGATCTCCGACGAAGATCCAGACGCCAGGATGCCATTTCTGGAAACAGCCGGTGGGGCCAACATCAACATCGGGGAAATCGCCAATGTTAACGGCATCTCGTATTATGCTTACACGCTCTGCCCCAAAGCTTCAGACCCTGTTCTGACCTAAGTTCCCTTAAAAATCAGGAAGCAGAGTCTTGGTCCCGGCAAAACCTCTTTTATTTACACGACTGTGAATTCCTTTCATTCACAGTCAGCAAGGCCTGTCCAAACAGTCTTTCAGAGGAATACTTATCAACACAGACCTTATCTCGCTTGGAAAGCTGCCACGTAACTAGTTTCCAAACGCAGGGCAAGGCCAAACTTGGCACAGAGTCTCTCAGAGTCACGGAACGAGCGAATTGTTTCCTCCAAAAGCCCCCTCCCCGTTTGCTCCCCTTTTGTTTCCTATGGGAGAGGCCAATCACCTCCGAGATGTAGCTTTACTCCCAAGTCGGCCCTGCTTTCTGAGTTGTTCTTGTCTTCTGGCAGCTCTGCGCATGTACACAATGGGAACGGGCTCCAGCTGTTTCTCTGCCTCACTACTATCGCTCTCTCTCTCTCTGCCTCCAACACAGAGCCCTCGTCCGAGCTTTCCCCAGCTGCCCCCAGGACTGGCCCATGTTCCTCCCCAACCTCCTCATTGTCCGACTCTGCCGCCAGACCCATCAGATGTGGGGCAGCCCACCAAGTCTCCGACGAACCCATCGGAGACAGACGTTAACTACAATACCCATATATCTGATATCATACACTCCAGTCGTTTAGAGGCGGTTAAAATTTTATTGTTTATTTCCTCGATCTGGACTCTCGGATTTCCCCTTTTGCGAAGCAAAGCCACAAACACAAGCAATTATTTTATTTATTTTATGCGTTCAGCTTTCGTGGAACAAGCCACGATTGCCTTGCTTCGGGCAGACCACGAAGCCGTAAAAAGCTAGTTTCCGGACAGCAGGAAACGACCAAGTCAACAGGACGGTTAGCGGAATTCTGGAATTTCAAAGACAAATATTGGCCACCATTTTAGAGTTGAGGACAGTGTGATGTGATTTATTTTAAAAATGTGATGTGATTTATTTAAAAAAAAAAAACCGCCATCTCTTGACTTTGTTGCAATTTATTTATTGGATTGTTGGGAAGCCACTGAGCGTCCTTCAGAATCGGGCATCCTACAAGCGTATTCAATTAATACAAATTATTATTATTTATTATTATTTAGAGTATAGTAACGTCTCTAACTTCCTAACTGTTGCAACACAGTGCCCCATTTTCTTAGGGCCGAGCCACCCAATTCTCAAGTCGAAGCCCAAGATCCTTTCCGCTTCGACAATAAGTTTCACAAAACACGACAACATCCTGTGATTTTATTCCACGATCGGCTAAATGCCTTGAGGGATTATTCAGCCTTGACGGTTTCAACAGAAATGCTGCTGAATGCGATGGGCGGCGAATGCGTGGGAATATTTGCGCGTGGATGTCAATCTTTCCAAGTCCACCCTCAGACTGACGACGTAAGGTTACTGTCGGAAGTTGATGAATAAGGACGAGGCCAAAAGAGGGGCGGGGAGGGCGGAAATCGCCTTCACAAACTCCACATTGACTCGGTGCTACTAGCCAGGTTTGCCATCCCGGATCTGGTTTATAAGAGGTTAGGAAAATATCGGCTCGTCCCCATCGATCAACAATTAAAGCCGGCTTCCGGTTTTACAGTAAGACATCGTCCACGTCGTTTTCAAAAGAGGAAAACTCTAAAACAAAAAAAAAAATGTAAAAACGGGAGGCCAGAAGTTAAGGAGCATTATTATGCCGCAATATTTAATTGAATTTATTTTTTTATTGAAATGGTATAGAGCTTTTGGCACGCGATGGCACGGTAGGCCCGTTTTTTTGCCCTCCCCGGGCTCCAGAGGCTTTCTTGGAGTCTGGGGAGGGCAAAAACAGCCTTCCCTATCCCCCCGGAGGCCCTCCGGAGGCCAGAAACAACCTGTTTCCTGATTTCTGGTGGGCCGGGAAGGCCCGAAAATTAACTGGCTGGTGCGCGCATACGTGCTGGAGCTGAGCTAAAGCAACGCTCACATGCCCTCAAATATGGCTCCATAGGTTTGCCATCACGGGTATAGAGGTTCTCCCGTTTGGGAAGCAGGATGGACTAGAAGACCTCCAAAATCCCTTTCAGCTCTATCCGATTCTGGATTTTATTACAAATATATTTTAAGGTACCTTAGTTCCTCCTGAAGTAAGTTAATTATTTATATATCATTTGTTAAATTTATAACATCTGGAGGCACTTCCCAGGAACATCTGGAGGAGCTCCTAAAGAACAGCCGGAGCTTCCCAGGAACATCTGCAGCAGCTTCTTAGTAATATCTGAAAGAGCTTCCCAGGAACATCTGGAAGAGCTTTTCCAGGAACATCTGGAAGAGCCTTTCCAGGAACATCTGGAAGAGCTTCCCGGGGACATCTAGAGGGCTCCTAAGAACACCTTGAGCTTCCCAGGAACATCTGGAAGAGCTTCCTGGGGACATCTAGAGGGGCTCCTAAGAACACCTTGAGCTTCCCAGGAACATCTGGAGAAGGTTCTAAAGGACACCTGGAGATTCCCATGAACATCTGGAGGAGGTTCCCAGGAGCACCTGGAGAAGATTCTTAAGGATCCTAGAATTTGGCTCATGGTTGCATTTATAACATCTAGAGGAGCTTCTAAAGAACTCCTGAAGCTTCACCAGGAATATCTGGAAGAGCTTGCCAGGAACACCTAGAGAAGCTTCCTAAAGGATCCTAGCAAAACAGTGGCCAACCAGCTACACAAAGGATCCAAGATGACGTCGAGGCCAACCATTCTCCCAACCCCAAGCTCACCAGCCTCCAGTTCCTCCTCCTCCTTGTCAGCCAGGAACTCATCTGGCTCGTCCCCTTCCAGCAACGGGAAGCCCTCCGGAGGCCACAGGAGCTCCCCGCTCTCCCCGTCGCTCCCTTCGCTGGGCTCCACCACGATGGAGGGCAGGCGGGTCTTCTCGAAGATGAGACCTTCGCGGGGTGTCCTCTCGCAAGGCCACCGGTCCGGCTCCTCCTTGAAGCCATCCGAAAGCCTTTCGGCCTGGCCCAGGAGCTCTGGATGGTCCATCTCTTCACAGGGGAAGCCCGTGTCCAGGGGAGGACTCTTTGAGAGGTCCCACCCCAGATCTTGCGGTGGAGTCAGAAAGGCCTTGAGGGAGGAGGGGGGAAAAAACACCAAAGGGATCAACTTGAGAGCAGAGTCGGTTTTTTCCAGGACTTGATCCCACGTATTATTATTATTATTATTGTATCCCATTCCATTATCCCATTCTATTTTATTTTATTCTATTTTATTATTTATTATCTGTATCCCGCCTTTATTATTTTTACAAATATTTCAAAGTAGTGAACATATATCCGCCTTCCTCCTCCTGTTTTCCTCACAACAACAACCCTGTGAGGTGGGCTGGGCTGAGAAAGAGTGATTGGTCCAAAGTCACCCAGCTGGCTTTCCAGCCTAAGGCAGGACTAGAACTCACCGTCTCCTGGTGATTGGCCCAAAGTCACCTAGCCAGCTTTCATGCCTAAGGTGGGACTAGAACTCAAGAGTCTCCCACTTTCTAGCCTAGCGCCCTAACCACTAGGCCAAACTGCCTCTACCTGGCCTAAGATTTGGCTGGGAATCGACACCTGTGCTGACTTGAACCGCTGAGGAGGCCACGAATGAGTTGGGAAAGACAAAGGTGATTGATCTGGAGAGCAATTATGAGACGCTTCCTGAGCCTTACCTGCCTGCTGAGGGAAGGATCGGAGCAGGTGAAATCTTCTTTGGTCAAGCTCCATTGCATTTCTTGGTTGGAGTTTAAATCCGACTTGCCGCTCGGCATTGGATTCGAAACCGGGGCCTGCTTCAGATAAGGAGCATGTTCCTCAGCCGAAGTCGTGGGATTCTGACACTTCTGGACCATTTCCATCATGTTCGCATCTGTAGAGGCAGCAAAAAAAAAAAAAGAAAAAAAAAAGAAACACAAGCCGTCCTCGTTTAGCGTCCACAATCGAGACTGGTCACTCAGTGAAGCGGTCAATAAGCGAAACCGCAGCCGTGTGCACAAGATTGGAGTTCAGCTTTTCCTTGGTTCGACAGGCCCGCGAAGGTCGTTTACGGGACGACTGGTCACAAAGTGATTTTTTTCCAGCACCTTTGTCACTCGTAAAACGAGGCAGTCGCTAAGCGAGGACAGCATCTCTCTCGCATTTTGATTTGTGGTTCAGAGGTTAAAAATACCATGCAAGCAAACGAAAAAGGAAGAGAATATCATTTCGCAATCCGTCTTAAAATCCGTCGGAGGAGATTTGCTGCACTTCCATGGCTGGCTCCCCTCCTACCGTACCCCGCTGCTGGCTGGGGAGGATGGGAGTTATAGTCCATTTCGCTTCAAGCTACATCAGTAATCAAGATGGGCTTAAACCTGAATTATTCTTGTTGGGGATTTTACCAGAAACTTACAATAAAGAAAATGTACATTTGATTATTCATGTAATAACTGCGGCTAGAATCGTATTTGCACAAAATTGGAAAAGCGGAGAGATCCCCACGGAGGAGAATGCGATTAAGAAAATATTAGAAATGTGCAGAAATGAACAGATTAACACTTGCAATTAAAGGAAAGGAAGAATCTGACTATGATAGTATATGGGAGTTATTTTTATCAACGGTGAGAGAATAAATGCAAACATTCGAAATAAAAGCAGAGGGGTGAAATCCGGAAAACGTACGACAAAGCTAAATAAGCTTAAGAAGAGAAATGTTATATAAATAAGTAGGTATCTTACGTATTGATATTCATCTAAGAATAGATATAACCAATGAACCTGGTTGTAAACTTTTTAATTGTAATCGCACAAAATATCTGCACCCAGATAACTAAAGATGAAATCTTGGTATTAAAATAAAATAATTTTATTTTACTTGGTTATTTTCCCTGGCTGTGTCGCTGGAAACCATCGTCCCAAACACTTAAGCAAAGGGTGTTTTTGAAGGCGGATTAGCGGCCGAGAGATAAATGTCTGGATTGATGATATCTCAGGAGGCTTTTGGCCTCTTGGCAAAGTCATCGTGGTGCAAGGGGAGAAGAGGAGAAGGTCAGCCAGAAGATCTGTGTGGAGTGGTGCAACCTTTAACAGGAGACAGCTAGCCAGAGAGTAGGTGCCGCAACGCCAAAACGCAAATCTAAGCTGCATTTATCGTGCGCGGACCGCAAGAAATGGAGGGCAGCTCCTCAGTCGGTGTTTTTTAAAGGAAGGAACGTTCAGAGGTCTGGACTTCAACTCCCAGGATTCCCCCCAGGCAGGTCTCCAAGATACTAGGGGGTCAGTGTTAGTGGGAGCGGCCCTGGGGGGTTCCTTAGTTAGGCTGTTTTTAGCGGAGTTGTAAAATGACAACACTGCTGGTGAGGCACTTGGATATAAACAGAGAGCACAGCTCTCTCCCTCCTTCCACTGATGATGTTACCTAGTTGGGTCATGAAACATTTGCAAGAAAACCACCAAGCTCAGAGAGCACCGAGGATCCCACAGTCCTCCTCCCCCTCCTCCTGCTTCTCCTCCCCACAAATCCCACTGCGATCTGGCACTGATGACGTTACCTACTTTGGTAATGAAACGTCTGCAAGAAAAAGCCACCAAGAACCCCATACCTGGTTAAGGGAGAAGATCAAGAGCCTCGTCGATGTTCAAACAGACCATCTTCCAGTCAGAGAAACCAGAGGGGAGAAAGGGAGACGGATTCCTGCTGCTTTGAGCAGGCGCTTGGGTTTTAATCCCAAGCTTCCTGCCTCCTTCGTTTTATTTCCCCATATTGCTTACCTTTTCTTGGATCCAAGCAGCTCCGGTTTAAATTTTGGACGCCGAAGGAGACACGGTCGCTAACGGCAGCTCATCCTTCGGCCTCGGTTGGATAACCAGGGGGGGAAAAAAAGCAGAAGGAAGGAAGGAAGGCTGGAGAAAAATCAGGGTTGGAGTCACCATCTGAAGTGCGGCCGAATGGCCAGTGGACGATGTCCAGATTAGTAATCTCCTTCTGAGCTCATGGAAATTTCAGTGAGAGCTAAGGAGCTCAGGGAAATATAAGCTAATCTCACGGAGGGCGGGTGAAAAGGAGATAAGTCTTGAGTCTTGACCCCCGGGGGTGTGGATAATATCTATTATTTGGGAGGGTTTGATCCTCCTCCATCTTGTTTCCGAGATACCTGGTTAGATGGCCAACTGCCGGAGCCATGATTGACGATCCAGGACTCGACAGAGCCCAGCAATGTTGCTTAAGGCAGGGTTTGTCAACTCACAGCCACTTTTAAGACTTCCAACTCCCAGAATTCCCCAGTCATCACAGTTGGACTTCAACTCCCAGAATTCCCCAGTCAACATGGCTGGATTTCAGCTCCCAGAATTCCCCAGTCAATATGGCTGAACTTCAGCTCCCAGAATTCCCCAGTCATCATAGTTGGACTTCAGCTCCCAGAATTCCCCAGTCATCATAGTTGGACTTCAACTCCCAGAATTCCCCAGTCAACATGGCTGAACTTCAGCTCCCAGAATTCCCCAGTCATCATAGTTGGACTTCAGCTCCCAGAATTCCCCAGTCATCATAGTTGGACTTCAACTCCCAGAATTCCCTAGTCAACATGGCTGGACTTCTACTCCCAGAATTCCCCAGTCAACATGGCTGGACTTCAACTCCCAGAATTCCTCATCCCCCTCAGCTTTCTAAAGCACACCGGGGCTTCTGATGTTTTGCAGAGGAAGAGGCAGGCACACATAAATTCCATTTTTATTTCTTGTTTTAAAAAAAATCTGAAGTTTTGTCCTGTCTGGGAAGAGGCAAACATTGGTCAAATCTCTAGTTTGCAGGGAAGGCAAGAGGGTTGAGCTGAGTTTTGGAGGAGAATTTTGACTTTGTTGCCACTTTGGAAATTGTCTGTGCGAGATGCTGGGTGAAGATGGTTGGACTCCAACTCCCAGAATTCCCCATCCAGCATGCTTTAAAATGGGTGGAAATCAACTCCCAGAATTCCCCAGCCAGCCTGCTTCTAGATGGGAGGACATGCTGCCTGGAGAATTCTGGGAGTTGAAATCCACCTCTTTCCAAATGGCCAAGGTTGAAGAGACCCACATATGTGCAGCAACCTGAATGCAAAATCTAACCGTGAAGCTTGGACACTTGAAAAAGGGGGGGAAATTTCCTGAGGCCGCCACACGAGGGCGCTCAAACTCCGAGAAACAAGCTTCTCTTAGCTTAAGCTGCGGGCGCGCCGGCCGGGCGCCCTTGTGCTCTCTATGGTGGTCCGGCGCCGATTCCTGTCCCCCTCGCCGCTTCCGGGAAGAGGCGCCGCGGCCTGCCATGGCCATCCACGGGCGCGTCGCTAAGGCGGTGGGCACCGGGGTGGGCATCTTCGTCGGGGCGCTGTTGGTCTTCCAGGTCTGGCCGTCCGACGAGATGCGCTCGGCGAAAATCAGCAAGGTGAGGAAATAGCCCCAGGCCGCTTTAAAACATGAGGACTAGCGCCTTGCATAAGACCTAGTTCTGAATTATGATTAGCTCCTTGTATAAAGATTATTCTGAATAATGAAGACTAGCACCTTGCATAAGACCTTGTTCGGAACAATGAGGACTAGCACTTTGCATAAAGTCCTCATGAGGCCTAGCGCCTTGCATAAGACCTGAATCACGAGGACTAGCGCCTTGCATAAAGACCCTACTCTGAATCATGAAGACCTTGTTCTGAATTATGAGGACTAGCGCCTTGCACAAAGACTATTCTGAATAATGAGGTCCAGCACCTTGCATAAGACCTTGTTCTGAATAATGAGGACTAGCGCCTTGCATAAAGTCCTCGTGAGGACTAGCGCCTTGCATAAAGACTCTACTCTGAATCATGAGGACCTTGTTCTGAATTATGAGGACTAGCACCTTGCATAAAGATTAGCCTGAATAATGAGGACTAGCACCTTGCATATAGACCCTGTGCAGAATCACACGGATCAGTGCCTTGTGTAAGTGCCCAGTTGTGAATCATGAGGACTACCAGTGCCTTAAATACGCACTCAGAAATACCAGCCTTTTATTTGTTTATGTATTGATTAGACTTTTTATTTCATTCGTTAAGATTTGTTTGCTTCGCTTATTATTAGATTCTGATTTTATTTCTTTAGTTGATTTTTATGTAGTAAATCCGTATCTTGTATCCAGCTCTTTCTTTGTATAAGTCTCACGCTCGGTGTGCGTAATAAGTGGAATTTATTAGATTTTGTTTTTTAACCTCCTGTTTTTTGAGTTTTATATATAACTCAAGATGGCAAGCCTGGCTGATTACTCCTTCCTCCTGTTTTCCCCACAACAACCTTGTGAGGTGAGTTGGGCTGAGAGAGTGACTAGCTCAACGTAACCCAGCCGGCTTTCATGATTAAATGAATCTTTCATGATCCTGGCAAAACTAGAACTCTAGGCCGGTACCTTCACCACTACACCAAACTGTCATTTTAGATCAGATCTTATTAAAGAACCACAAGGACTAGCATCTTAAATAGGATTCTATTCCAAAACACCTTAAATAACATAGCCCATGCCGAACCACAAGGCTTAGCCTCTCAAAGAAGATCATATTTCAGACCCATGAGGACTAGAATCTTTTCTGACTGGTTAGGTCTTAGGAGAAGAGATGTGGCTCAGATCACAAAGGACAAGTAGTTTTTTTCCACCTCAGGTGATACTCAAATCCATAAAAACGGGGATGCCCGAAAACCTTGTTTTGCCTTTCTCATGTCTTCATTCTCCATGCAGGAATTCCGGGAATCCAGTCAGAATTATTCGGACTCACAACGACAGAACGCCTTGATAATGGAAGTCCTTAAAGAGGCCGCCACGACGGATGAGAATTGGGCTCGAAAATCTTTCTCTTCCAAAAAGTAGCAACGGCTGTGACTCGAAAGAGGCCTTGGGCTGCAGAAGTGTTGTGACTCTGTAATGAAAATCACTTTTTTTTTTTTCCCTTCGACCCGTTTATTCCTCAGGGTCCTTCTATGGCTTGCTTGGTAAGCTGTCTTCATAAATGAAAAAGTGGCACTTTGAAGTGTTGTTCTCTGTTTCATGCCTGGCAAAATCAAAAAACGGACCTTAGAAAAACGCACGTCCTTAGGGCGGCCCAACGTGGCCATCATGGTGTGTTTGTCTTTGAATTCACACATCATGCCGCAAGAAAAAAACGGTTTGCCTGCTGCTAGCTTAAGTGTCTGGTTCGTCCTGAAAATTTTTATTTTATTAAAATTTATATGTCGCCTAGATGGTGACTCTAGATAGCTTAAGTAAAACAAGTAAAAGCAACAAGATAAAATATGAAGAGATATTAAATATTAACATCAGTTGGTCTGGAAACTGGTAGAGAGACGCTCAAGAACAAAAGTGCAAAAGAAGTTTATGGTGGAAAAACTTTGGAAGGCATTTGCTAGCTGCAGTTTGACGATCTGTGTATTTATAAATATATAGTGGCTCGTGTTTTTATGTAAGGCACCAAGTTAATTGTCACAAGCTGTGCTGTAGTAACTTATTTATATATTTATAAAAATATAGTTATTGATATGTGGCTTAGCTGGTTAATTATTTTAAATGCAGTTTAATAACTAACATTGCTAATATATATGGGGGGGAAGGAAGGAAGATGGTTAGATAGGTGGATAGGAAGGAAGGAAGGGAGGGAGAGGGAAAGGAGAAGAAAGAGGGCAAGAGGAGAGGAAAGGAAAGGAGGGAAGGGAAGGAAGGAAAAGAGATGGGAGAAAGGGGAAGGAGGAGAGAGGAAGGGAAGGGGAGGAGAAAGGAAGGAAAAGATGGGGAAAAGAGAAGGAAGGAAAGGAAGAGGAGGGAGAGAGAAGGAGAGGAAAAGAGAAGGAAGGAAGGAGCAAGGAAGAAAAAGAGGAAGAAAGGAAGGAAAAGATGGGGGAAAGGAAGGAAAGGAAGAGGAGGGAGAGAAGGAAGGAAAGGAAAAGAAGGAAGGAGCAAGGACGAAAAAGGAAGAAAGGAAGGAAAAGATGGGAGAAAGGGAGAGAAGGAAGAAAAGGAAAAGGGGGAGAAGGAAGGAAGGAGCAAGAAGGAAAAGGGAGAGGAAGAAAGGAAGGAAAAGATGGGAGAAAGGGGAGAGAAGGAAGGAAAGGAAAAGGGAGAAGGAAGGAAGGAGCAAGGAAGAAAAAGGAAGAAAGGAAGGAAAAGATGGGAGAAAGGGAGAGAAGGAAGGAAAGGAAAAGAGGGAGAGAAGGAAGGAAAGGAAAAGGGAGAAAGGGAGAGAAGGAAGGAAAGGAAAAGAGGGAGAGAAGGAAGGAAGGAGCAGGGGGAAAAAAGGAAAGGAAAGAACATGGGGAAAAGGAAACAAAAGATGAAAAAATAAAGAGATGATTTCAACTCGGGGGAACATTTAAGAAGCCCATATTTTAGGAGGTAGATTTAGAACAAAAGACCAATGAAATCTGGAAGATGCAGCCATTGATCGTTGGTGAGAAAGAAACGCAGCTCAGGAATTTAAAGATTATTATTTTTTTAATCCTCCAAGGAAAATAACACAAAGTATTGCAAAACGGCCTCGTTTCTTTTATTTCCCCCAAGCGGAACCTAAGCACAAGGAACCTTGTTGCCCCCGCCGGACGTTTATAGAAGTCGGACATCTCTCTTTTTTTTTTCCCCTCGATGGCGACCTTTCCGCGCTTCCGGAGGCCCGGCAAGAGCGGCTTCCGGCGCGGAGGCGGCCATCTTTTCTCGGCGGAAAGATGGCGACCCAGCCCTCCGGAGGCGGCGTGGTGGCGGGGTCTACCGCGGCGCCCCCCAAAAAGTCCTCCTTCTGGTCCTGCTTCAGCTGCCGAATGGTGGCCGGCAGCGGGCTGTTGGCCGCCGGGCTCTGGGTCCACCTGGGAGCTCGCCAGTCCTTGAGAGGTTCCAGGCCGGGGAACCTCTATGACATCTTCCGGATAGTTTTCGCCATCGGTAAAAGGGTGGGGGAGGGGTATTTCCCAGTGGGGGGGGAGGGGTGTAGATTCGGACGTGCAAGGTTAGACACGTGTATTGCATTTGCCTTGCAGAGTGGAGGTCATTTTTTCCTCCCCCCGCGCGCGCTTGGGAGTTTTTCGAGGGAGGGTGCAATGACGCAGTTGGGCCACCGGGGGGCAGCATTTCCCCCCCTAATCCTGAGCAAGAATGTATTAAAAGAATGGTTTTTTAAAAAAAAAAAAATTAATGGGTTTTTTTTAAAAAAAAATAATGCTTTTTTAAAAAAAATGCTTTTTTAAAAAAAAAATAATTTTATTGATTTATATCGATTTTATTAGTGCTGTGAATAGGAAAATATATCTTATCAGAGAGCCTAAGTGTCTGAATCACGAGGACTAGCGCCTTTCAAT
This sequence comes from Arizona elegans, assembly GCA_022577455.1. Taxonomy (NCBI): domain Eukaryota; kingdom Metazoa; phylum Chordata; class Lepidosauria; order Squamata; family Colubridae; genus Arizona; species Arizona elegans. The sequence goes on from JAKOOJ010000036.1 coordinate 5,389,495, forward strand.
GAGATTGCATTCAGAAATACCAAGCTATTGTTATTTATTGGGTTTTGATTTTGATTATTTTTTTTTTATCCCTGCTTTATTACTTGATAAGGGACTCCAGGCGGCAAACGTACTTCCACGCTTCTTTCTCCTGCTCTTTGGCCTTCATAACAACCCTGTGAGGTTGGGCTGGGCCGAGACGGAAGGATTTTTCCCCAAATCACCCAGATGTTTTTTTCCATGCCTAAAATGGCACTAGAATTCACCAGCTCCTGGGGGATCGGCCCATAAGTCACCCAGCCGGCTTTCTGGACCAAGACGTAGGACTAGAACTCGCCGTCTCCTAGTGTTTGGTGCAGAATCACGCAGCTGACTTTCAAAGCTAAGGTGGAACTAGAACTCACCGTCTCCTGGTGATTGGCCCAGTCCAGTGGTGAAATTCAAATTTTTTTACTACCGGTTCTGTGGGCGTGGCAGGGGAAGGGTACTGCAAAATCCCCATTCCTACCCCACTTTGGGACCAGCCAGAGGTGGTATTTGCCCGTTCGCCGAACTACTCAAAATTTCCGCTACCGGTTCTCCAGAACCTGTCAGAACCTGCTGGATTTCACCTCTGGCCCAGTCACCCAATTGGCTTTCATGCCTAAACTGGGACTAGAACTGGTTTTCTGATTTCCAGCTTGGTACCTTCGCCACTAATCAACCTGGCTTGTAATAGTTTCAAATATATTATCTATATTTATTAATATATTATTGGATTGGATTTGTACTATCAAGCCACTCTGGGCAGCCCTAATAATCCTCCATTTTTGCAATTCTATTCTTATTCTATTAATTCTATTCTATTCTATTCTATTCCATTCTTTATTTCTATTCTATTCCATTCTAGTCTTTATTATTTCTATAGGAGCTGCGGTGGCGCAGTGGTTAAGAGTGCAGTCCTGCAGGCTATTTCTGCTGATTGCCAGCTCCCTGCAATTTGGCGGTTCAAATCTCACCAGGCTCAAGGTTAACTCAGCCTTCCGAGGTCGGTAAAATGAGGACCCAGATTGTTGGAGGGCAAGAGGCTGACTCTGTAAACCGTTTAGACGGCTGTAAATTACTGTGAAGTCTCTTGCTATCTTCCTTCCCATTAGAATGCAGCATTGCAAGCTAACTCTGCCCACAGCCAGGAAGTTCGATCCTGACCAGCTCAAGGTTGACTCAGTCTTCCGTCCTTCTGAGGTTATTAAAATGAGGACCCGGTTGGGGGGCAAGAAGCTGACTCTGTAAATTGCTTAGAGAGGGCTGTAAAAGCACTGTGAAACGGTATAGAAGTCATTCTTATTCTAATTCTTCTATTTCTATTTTATTCATTTGATTCTTTTTGCCTTCTGCAGTCTCACACAAAAGAAGTTGGTTGCGCCACCTTTGACAACTACGATTTTTTTCTCTTTTTCCAGGCCTTTACTCTGGGGCGATCGTAGTCATCCTGGATCCCGTCCAGCCGAAGTAGGACGGCGGAGGCTTCCCAAGTTCTACCTGGAGGCAACCCAGAGTGCGGCAGGGATGGGGGGGGGGGGGGAAACCTTTCATTTTGAAGATTGGGGGATGTCCTGCGATCCATTAAGACAGGACAGGAACGTTGCGGCTTTCGATCTTCCACGCAAAATGGCTGCTGTCGTTGCGCGAGTTTTTTTTTCCCTGTGTCAAAACAAATCGGTTACGATGACGACACTTTGGGACGATCGTCTCTTAAGTAAGGAACGTGGACCTGATTGCGTTCGGTAAACGGAATAAGCTACCTCGCCAATTACGTTGTAGTTAAAATCATGCTTGTTGGGTGAATGGGGGAGGAAAAAAAAATCCCTCTTAATTTTGCTGCGTGTGTTTTCTGTCTCTTTTCTCTCCTTGCTCGGTCCTGTAAAACTGATCCTCACTTAAAAAACACGGTCGCTAGCTTTGAACCCCAAATTTCCCCCGTGGATAATTTGCGATTTCAGCTCCCTGGGGATATTGTGTGTTACGGGAAAACATCATTTGGGCACATCCGGATTCTGCACATTTTCAGTTACAATCCAGTCTCCTCCTTCCAAGGCAGTCTACCTCACAATCAGGGTGGATTTGATTTAAATCGAGTTGATTTAAATCACGATTTAAATCACTAGTAAAAAGGCTTGATTTAAATCAACTCGATTTAAATCATAATTTTTAAAGAGCAACTGTCCTCTCCTGCTACTCCTTTGACCCGCTGTTGACTCACCGATAGTCCCAGTGTTGCAGAATAGACAGCCTCGTGCTACATAACTGAGCTCCATTTCATGCTGAATAAACTAAATTATTTATGTATCTTAAATAGAAAACTATCTTACGATAGATTTTGACCCCAAAAGTTTTTTATTAAAATAAATTCGATTTAAATTAAAAAAAATCAGATTTTTTTGATTTTTTTTTTTTTTAAATCATTGATTTTTATCCACCCTGCACACAATGCTGGATTGCTGGAAGGAGGGTCTGTCCCGCTGGGCTGACCAAATCCTGCGCTCGTTTCCTCCGGCGAGAAATAAAACCACAAATGGCACACCAGGGTGAAGAGGTTTTATTCGGGGCTGGCCTTGGGGGGGTATCCAGTTGCAAACGCTGGCTCCTCTCCAATTCTTCTACCCACATAGTGTCTTGTTTTGGTACCCCTGGGTTAAAGGGCTGCTGTTTCAGAGTCTCTGGGGGGAGGGAAGGAGGGGGGAGCTGGCGCGCTAGGGTGGCACCCAGGAACTACAGGGCTAGGTCAGCCTCCAACAACCGGCGCGAAGGAGGGAAAGCCACAACCGACCGTCCGCAAGCAAAGAGAGCGCCACTCAGCTGTTCCCCTTCTTGGCCACTATCAATACGGCGGAAGGCACCAAGCCTGGAGAAAGAGGGGGGGGGAAAGGAGGAGGTGGAGAGAGAGAGAGAGAAAATGAACGGAAGAAAGCAGAATTTCTCAACCTCGGCAACGTTTCGATGGACTTTAATTCCCAGAATCCCCCTCCTCGGATGGAATGCTGAAGAGGTTGCGAATCCAGGCTTGCTCAGAATAGAATAAATAATGAATAGAATAACAGTAGAAGAATATAAGAATAGAAATAGAATTAATAGAATAATAGAATTAGAATTAAAATAGAAATAGAAGAATAAGAATAGAAAGAATTAATAGAATAGGAATAGAAAAAGAAATAGAAATGAAATACGAATAGAAAAAGAATAATGAAATAGAATATTACTAATACCGTTTGCCCCCAAAATAAGACATTATCCCCTGATAATAAGCCCAATTGGGCTTTTGAGGGCATGGCAAAAAGTCCACGCGCTTATATCAGGATTCAAAAAAATTTAAGAAGGTCTTATTTTCGGGGAAACATGGCATTCTTATAATATTATAAATAATATAAGAATAGAAATAGAATTAATAGAATAAGAGAAATTTATTTATTTTTTATTTATTTGATTTGATTTCTATACCGCCCTACTCCCGAAGGACTCAGGGCGGTGAGCAGCCAACAATAAAATCCATACATACAAAATTTAAAAAGCAGAATTAAAATCAAATTAAATAGTTTTGGCCCAGACAAATTAAAACCCCAATCAATTTAAAACCAATTTTAAAATTTGAATATATAAAATACTAAAAAATATTAAAAATTAGAAATTCTTTTATAAAAGAGGGAGAAAACAGAATTAGAATTAAAATAGAAATAGAATAGAAGAATAAGAATAGAAAGAATTAATAGAATAGGAATAGAAGAAGAAATAGAAATAAAATAAGAATAGAAATAGAATAATGGAATAGAGTAATATTACTAGTACCCTGTTTTCTCCCAAATAAGACATCCCCTGATAAGCAGCCCAATCGCGCTTTTGAGGGTTCAAAAAAAATATAAGATGGGGTCTTATTTTTGGGGAAACACGGTATTTATTCTATTCTTATATTATAAATAATATAAGAAGAGAAATAGAATTAATAGAATAGAAATAGAATTAGAATAGAATTAAAACAAATAGAATAGAAAGAATTAATAGAGAATAGAATAATAACTTTATTGTTGCTTTGAATGTAGACTAATTGGCATATATTAAAAATGACATTTTGTTGCATACAGCTCTTAAAGGGTCACAACCTCCAATTTTACACTACATAAACATGACAAGATAAATAAATGCAAAATTATGTATATACCCACATGTATTATATGACACAGAGAAACCGTCTAGTTCGGATGTATATATGTGTTTATGGCAAGAAAAACGAATCTTGCGAGTTTACCAGACGGTTGGCCTAGGGGACAAAGCTGCTACAGAATCGGGTGGTCGTGCTAGAGATACTTCGAAATCTCCTCCCAGAGGGGAGCAACAGAAAGAGGCCGTAAAGTGGGGTGTGTGGAGTCTCTAAGCACCTTGCTCTTATAAGCAGTATCCTGAATAAAGGGAAGCAAGCTTCCGATGATCTCCACTGTCCTCACCACTCTCTGTAGGGACTTTCTATCTGAGGCACTGCTGCCACCAAGCCAGACAGGGATGCACTTTGTTAAAACGCTCTCAATCGTGCCTCTCTTAAAACATTGTTATGCTTTGAGATTCCTGGCATTTAAGAACGAGGCAAAAGCATTGGAGGCCACCCCCACCCCGCTCCACTTCGACCCCAAACTGACCCAACTCCTGCAGGGGCTTTTCCATGTCTTCCTCGGTGAAAACCCGCCGGGGGAAACTCGTCAGGAGGTGAAAAGGATCTTCGCCGCCATCTTTGCGGTTCAGCTCCACGTACAGCCGCACGGCTGCCAGTTGCTCCTTAGCTTTGAAGGTGTGAGTCAGAGAGGTGCCATCCAGGAGTCTCACCTGCCCGGAGCAAAATCAAATCCTCATTGACAGGTGGTCCTCGACTTAACGACCAAAATTGAGGCGGCAAACGTTTCTGTTGCTAAGCGAGATGGTGGTCACGATGCTGCAACCATCGTGCGAGAAACAAGCCATATTTAATATTTTTTCAGTGCCGTTGTAGCTTCAAACGGTCACTAAACGAACGGTTGTAAGTCGAGGACTTACAAAAGCCAGCTTTTCCTTGTTCTCCATTCCAGATTTAACTGCATCGCAACTAAGAGCTGGTCTACCCAAAGGAGTTCGATGCAGGAGGTTTTTCACGCCGTCAAACTTACTAGCGCCTTACCTGAATCTTGCACTGGTCGTATTCTCGCTTGATGGGGAACTCCTGGCTGGGGGAGGAGATTAGCACGGGCTCCATCTGGTCGGGCAGGGGGGAGGCCTGGGTGGCGCTACTGCAGCCAAACTAGGGGGCAAAAACCAGGAAGGTAAGCAAAAGTCACCCGCCAAGCTGTGCAATGCGTATTAAACCAGCGTTTCTCATGCTCGGTAACTTTTGAGATGGGTGGACTTCAACTCCCAGAATTCCCCAGCTAGGATGAGGGAGGAAGGGAGGGATAGGATAAGATAGGATAGGAAAGAAGGGAAGGAAAGGAAATGAAAGGGAAGGAAAGGAAAGGGAAGGAAAGGAAGATAGAAGAAGGGAAGGGAAGGAAGATAGAAGAAAGAAAGAAAGGAAAAAGGAAAGGAAAGGAAAGAGAAAAGGAAAGAAGGAACGGAAGATAGAAGAAAGGAAAGGAAGATGGAAGGGAAGGGAAGGGAAAGGAGAAAGGAAAGGAAAGGAAAGGAAAGAAAGGAAAAGAAGATAGAAGAAAGGAAAGGAAGATAGAAGGAAAGGAAGGGAAGGGAAGGAAAGGAGAAAGGAAAGGAAAAGAAAGAAAAAAGGAAAGAAAAGGAAAGAAAAGAAGATAGAAGAAAGGAAAGGAAGATAGAAGGAAGGGAAGGAAAGGAGAAAGGAAAGAAAAGGAAAGAAAGGAAAAGAAGATAGAAAAAAGGAAAGGAAGAGGAGAAGGAAGGGAGAAAGGAAGGAAGAGGGAAGGATGGAGGAGAGGATGAGGGAAGGAAGGAAGGCAGGAAGGGGGAAAAAAGAGGGAGGAAGGATTGAGAGGAATGAAGAAAGGAGGAGAGGATGAGGGAGGGAGGGGAGGAAGGAAGGAAGGAAGGGGGAAGAAAAGAGAGAAAGGAAGGACTGACAGAGGAAGGAAGGAAAGAAAGAGAGAAGAGAAGAGAAGATGGCTGAAGAAAGAAAACACGAAGGGCAACCTTAGTCTAAATGATAAAAAATTAAACCCCTTTTTACTTTCTCACCTTCTTGGCTCGCTCGGCCTTGTCGCGTTCAATCTTCTCTCGCACTCGCTGCCTGAAAAAAGGAATTGGGGGGGGGGGAAGGGAGGGAGGGAGGGGGGTTAATGGTGGAAGGATCCCCTTCCTCACTTCAGTTTGGGGGTGATGAAGATGTTGGCGGACAAAAGCAGACGGACAGACTCCCTTTACCCAGAATGCAATGCTTCAGTCCCACCTCCACACACCCCCCCCACAGGCCCTCGATGGAGCTGAATGACGCTTCCCAGCATCCCCTGCCAAATAGGGCCGTTCCTGGGGGATGCTGGGAGATGTAGTCCAAGATCCTCCTGTTTAAGCAGGGTTGAGACACTTTTTGAGGAGGCTGGACTTCCACTCCCAGAATTCCTCAAGACGGCGAGCGGAAGTCCACGCCCCTTTAGCTGGGGAATTCTGGGAGTGGAAGTCCAGCCATCTTATTTTATTTTATTGATTTGATTTGATTTGATTTGATTTCTATACCGCCCTACTCCCGAAGGACTCAGGGCGGTGCACAGCCAAACCATAAAAACACATACATACAAAATTTAAAAATAGAATTAAAATCAAATTAAATAATTTTGGCCCGGACAAGTTAAAACCCCAAACTATTTAAACCAATTTTTAAAATTGAATATATGAAATACTAAAAAATATTTAAAAATTAAAAATCTTTTATAAAAGGGGGAGAAAATTAGGCCTTGAAGTCGTAAAGGTGGAAGGAGGCAGGGTTTAGAGTGAATCCGGGCTGCTCCGCCCCAGCCGGAAATGCAATTTTCCTCCTGGTTTCCTACAGGCTTACACACTCACTCTCTCTCACACACACACACATACAGAGACGCACACACACACACACAGACACACACACACAGAGGGTCACTCACTTGGCCAACTTCTCCTCCAGCTTCTCCCTCCGCCTCTCCTCGGCCAGCTTCTTCATCTCGTCCTCCTGCAGCTTCTGGCGGATGAGCAGCAGCTCCTGGCCTTGTTTCCGGCGCTGCTTCTCCCGCTCGATCGTCTCCCGCTTCTCCCGCTCTTCGCGCTCCTTCTGCTTCTGGTAGATCAGCTCCATCATCCTGGGGAGGGGGGGACGGGAGGGCGAAAGGAACCGCTGGAGGCGCTTAGGAGGCACAGCTGCCCCTCAGCCCGGGAGGGAAGGAGGAAGGAGAGTAGGGGGAGCAGGGAAGGGAGGGATGAAGGAGAGTAGGGAAGGGAGGACAGTAGGGGAGGGATGAAGGGTAGGGGATGAAGGAGAGTAGGGAAGGGAGGAGAGTAGGGAAGGGATGAAAGGTAGGGGATGAAGGAGAGTAGGGGAGGGGTGAAGGGTAGGGGATGAAGGAGAGTAGGGGAGGGATGAAGGGTAGGGGATGAAGGAGAGTACGGAAGGGAGGAGAGTAGAGAAGGAATGAAGGAGAGTAGGGGAGGAAGGGATGAAGGAGAGTAGGGGAGGGATGAAGGGTAGGGGATGAAGGAGAGTAGGGAAGGGAGGAGAGTAGGGAAGGGATGAAGGGTAGGGGATGAAGGAGAGTAGGGGAGGGATGAAGGGTAGGGGATGAAGGAGAGTACGGAAGGGAGGAGAGTAGAGAAGGAATGAAGGAGAGTAGGGGAGGAAGGGATGAAGGAGAGTAGGGGAGGGATGAAGGGTAGGGGATGAAGGAGAGTACGGAAGGGAGGAGAGTAGAGAAGGAATGAAGGAGAGTAGGGAAGGGATGAAGGGTAGGGGATGAAGGAGAGTAGGGGAGGGATGAAGGGTAGGGGATGGAGGAGAGTAGGGGAGGGATGAAGGGTAGGGGATGAAGGAGAGTACGGAAGGGAGGAGAGTAGAGAAGGAATGAAGGAGAGTAGGGGAGGAAGGGATGAAGGAGAGTAGGGAAGGGATGAAGGGTAGGGGATGAAGGAGAGTAGGGGAGGGATGAAGGGTAGGGGATGGAGGAGAGTAGGGGAGGGATGAAGGGTAGGGGATGAAGGAGAGTAGGGAAGGGATGAAGGGTAGGGGATGAAGGAGAGTATGGAAGGGAGGAAAGTAGAGAAGGAATGAAGGAGAGTAGGGGAGGAAGGGATGAAGGAGAGTAGGGAAGGGATGAAGGGTAGGGGATGAAGGCGAGTAGGGGAGGGATGAAGGGTAGGGGATGGAGGAGAGTAGGGGAGGGATGAAGGGTAGGGGATGAAGGAGAGTACGGAAGGGAGGAGAGTAGAGAAGGAATGAAGGAGAGTAGGGGAGGAAGGGATGAAGGAGAGGAGGGAAGGGAGGAGAGGAGGGAAGGGATGAAGGGTAGGGGATGAAGGAGAGTAGGGAAGGGAGGAGAATAGGGAAGGGATGAAGAAGAGTAGGGGAGGAAGGGATGAAGGAGAGTAGGGAAGGGATGAAGGGTAGGAGATGAAGGAGAGTAGGGAAGGGAGGAGAGGAGGGAAGGGATGAAGGGTAGGGGATGAAGGAGAGTAGGGAAGGGATGAAGGGTAGGGGATGAAGGAGAGTAGGGAAGGGAGGAGAGTAGAGAAGGAATGAAGGAGAGTAGGGGAGGAAGGGATGAAGGAGAGTAGGGAAGGGATGAAGGGTAGGGGATGAAGGAGAGTAGGGGAGGGATGAAGGGTAGGGGATGGAGGAGAGTAGGGGAGGGATGAAGGGGAGGGGATGAAGGAGAGTACGGAAGGGAGGAGAGTAGAGAAGGAATGAAGGAGAGTAGGGGAGGAAGGGATGAAGGAGAGTAGGGAAGGGAGGAGAGGAGGGAAGGGATGAAGGGTAGGGGATGAAGGAGAGTAGGGAAGGGAGGAGAATAGGGGAGGGAGGAGAATAGGGAAGGGATGAAGAAGAGTAGGGGAGGAAGGGATGAAGGAGAGTAGGGAAGGGATGAAGGGTAGGGGATGAAGGAGAGTAGGGAAGGGAGGAGAATAGGGGAGGGAGGAATAGGGGAGGGAGGAGAATAAGGAAGGGATGAAGAAGAGTAGGGGAGGAAGGGATGAAGGAGAGTAGGGAAGGGATGAAGAGTAGGCCTAACCTTTTCGTCTGTTCCTGCTTTTCCTCTTCCGTCAGGGGACGCTGTGTCTCTCCTTCAGCCACCTCTCCTACGGGAAGAAACTTTGTTTATACCTTTTCAAGGGACCGGGCAAATGAAAACCATAATCCACTGCCAAGTCATGATCAAAGGATGTGCAACCCTCTACAGGTAGCCCTCAACGTAGGACCACCACGGAGCCCGGGATTTGTTGCTAAGCGAGTCATCGGTCAAAGTGAATTTCGCCCCGTCGTGCAACTTTTCTGACCGTTGTTAAGTGACCCATGGCATTTGTTAAATCAGTCACCCGGTCGTTAAGTGAATTCGGCTTCCCCCGTTGACTCAGCTTGTCCGAAGGTTCGCAAAAGGGGATCGCACGACCCCCCCTCCCCCCGTCATCCATGCGTGTCAGCTGCCAAGCGTCTTGAATTCTGATCCCGTGACCGCAACGGTCGTTAAGTGTGAACGGAGAGGCCGCAACGGTCGTTAAGTGTGAAAAACGCTCCTAAGTCGCTTTTTTTTTTTCCCCCTAGCGCCGTTGTTAATTTGGAACGTTCGTTAAAGTCGAGGACCACCTGTGGGGAACTCCGCTGGCACGCCCGCAAAGATCTGCTCTCTGACCTGATCCCCCTTGCTCCGAATCCGGCGTCGTTCCTTTGGGGGATTCCTCGGCATCCGGAACGGGGACTTGAGGGGCGGCAAAGGGTTCATCCAGATTGGGATCGTTCTCATGTTCCACCAACCTGGGTCCAAAAGAGAGACGACAACGACGGCCGTTCAGAAGGGAAGGAGGGGAGGAGGGAGGGGGGGGGGGTAGGATTTCGTAAAGAAGTGGGGAAGGTAGGAGAGCATACCTACCAATCCATGGCTTGTTCGATACCCTGGTTTCCGGTCAGAGCGAGGGCCTTCTCTCTGGAGGGGGGCGGGGGGGGGGGGAGGAGGAAAGTAAAACATGGCACTCTTTTACTTACTTTACTTTTGATTTGATTTGTATCCCGAAGGACTCAGGGTGGTGAACAGCCGACAATAAAATCCATGCATGCAAAATTTAAAAAGCAGAAATAAAATCGAATTCAATAGTTTGGCCCAGACAGATTAAAAACCCCAATCAATTTAAAACCAATTGAAACTTTTGAGGATTAAAAATATTAAAATTGTTTAAAAAGAGGGAGAAAATTAGGCCAAATTAAAAATGTCTTGAGAGCGCGGAGGAAGGTACGCAGATCTGGAATCCTCCGTATCTCCGGGGGGAGCTCGTTCCAGATCGTAGGTGCCCCCACAGAGAAGGCTCTCCCCCTGGGGGCCACCAGTCGGCATTGTTTGGCCGATGGCACCCTGAGAAGCCCCTCTCTATGGGAGCGTACTGGCCGGTGGGAGGCTATTGGTGGTAGTAGGCGGTCCCGTAGATAACCAGGTCCTAAGCCATGGAGCGCTCTAAAGGTGGTAACCAAAACCTTGAAGCGCACCCGGAAGACCACCGGGAGCCAGTGCAGCTCGCGCAGGAGGGGTGTTACACGGGAGCGCCATGTCGCTCCCATAACCACCCGCGCGGCCGCACTCTGCGCCAGTTGGAGCCTCCGGGTGCTCCTCAAGGGGAGCCCCACGTAGAGAGCGCTGCAATAGTCCAGGCGGGAGGTGACGAGGGCATGAGTGACCGTGTGTAAGGAGTCGTCCCCCCCCGCACTGGGGGGGAAACCCAAGGGTTTTCGGCCCCCCCCCCCCCGTTTTCCGGCCCTCCCCCGAATTACGACGATTCTACCGCTTCTTCCACCTTCTGGAGGAACAGAGAAACGGACCAGGAGAATTCACGCCGTGATGGGAGTTTAAGAGGACGGAAGAGACTAAGTATCGTAGCTCGGGGTTGAACTAGGGAAGGGGGTGGGGTCCTCGGTGTTCTCTGAGCTGTGTGTGTGGGAGGGTTTCTTGGACGTTTCAGGACCCGCTGAACGTCGTTCAGTGCTAGAAGGGAGGAGGACGACGACTGTGGGGCCCTTGGTGCTCTCTGAGCATGGTGGTTTTCTTGCAGACGTCTCATGACCCAACTAGGGAATGTCATCAGTGCTAGAGGAGGAGGAGGAGGAGGTGGTGAAGGAAGAGGAGGAGGAGGAGGTGATGGTGGAGGAAGAGGAGGAGGTGGAGGAAGAGGAGGAGGAGGTGGAGGAAGAGGAGGAGGAGGTGGAGGAAGAGGAGGAGGAGGAGGTGATGGTGGAGGAAGAGGAGGAGGTGGAGGAAGAGGAGGAGGAGGTGGAGGAAGAGGAGGAAGAGGAGGAGGAAGAGGAGGAGGAGGTGGAGGAAGAGGAGGAGGTGGAGGAAGAGGAGGAGGAGGTGGACGAAGAGGAGGAGGAAGAGGAGGAGGAGGAAGAGGAGGAGGAGGAGGAGGAGGTGGTGGTGAAGAGAAGGAGGTGGAGGAATAGGAGGAGGAGGTGGAGGAAGAAGAGGAGGAGGAGGAGGAGGAAGAGGAGAAAAACTGTGGGGCCCTTGGTGCTCTCTTGAACTTGGTTTTTTTCTTGGAGACGTTTCATGACCCAACTAGGGAGCATCATCAGTGCTAAAAGGGAGGAGGAGGAAAAGGACTGTGGGGTCCTTGGTGCTCTCTGAGCATGGTGGTTTTCTTGCAGACGTCTCATGACCCAACTAGGGAACGTCATCCGTGCTGGAAGGGTGGGGAGGTTTACTTTTTATTTACCCACGAGTAGCTTGCCTTTAGTGTTGCCAGTTGACAACTCAAGAAACAACAGTCTAACCAAGCACCAAGAACCCCCGAGTCAACCCCGACACTGTATATCAACAGGGAGCAAACCCTTCTCCCTTGTACAGCGCTGATGATGTTACCCAGATGGGTCATGAGACGTCTGCAGGAAAACCGCCAAGCTGAGAGAGAAGCACTGCTCCGTGTTTTTTTTTTCCCACGTTTCCTCCACGTCTCACAGCCCAGAAAAGGCTTTGGTTCAAATCCAGCTATATTCATTCCCTTGTAAACCCAAAACCTCCCACGCGCACAGGTGTGCATTTTCGTAACCCGTTAAGGCGGGGTTGTCCCCTCCCACACAAATCCCACATTTTTCCAGGGATGGAGACTTACGCTCGGTTCTGCGGGAAGCCCATCTCGATTAAACTTTCCAGGGCCGTGTTTTCCATCATGCTGCCTTTTTCTCACCGTCGCGGCCAGCAAATTCTGCAAAATAAGAGAGAGATTAGCCAGCCTTTAAGCACCCTTGTGGATGTTTATCCGTCGGATTGTATTTCGGTGGGAAATAGTTTTATTTTATTTATTATTCGTTATTTCTATGCCGCCCAACTCTCCGAGGACTCTGGGCGGCTTACAACAAAGACAGTATTTATTTATTTATTATTTATTGGTTCGATTGATATGCCGCCCTTTTCCGGAGACTCAGGGCAGCTTACAACAAAGACAGTATTTATTTATTTATTGTTTATTTATTGGTTCGATTGATATGCCGCTCTTTTCTGGAGACTCAGGGTGGCTTACAATGCGTTAAGCAATAGCCTTCATACTTTTGTATATACCCGCTTAGCGGTGTTCTTTTTTTTATACAAAGTCAGCTTATTGCCCTCCACAATCCGGGTCCTCATTTTACCTACCTCGGAAGGATTGGAAGGCTGAGTCAACCTTGAGCCTGGTGAGATTTGAACTTGCAGTCATTGCAGGCAGCTGGTGTTACTTAACAGTGCTTTAGCCTGCTGTGCCACCAAGGCTCTTAATTGATTGATGTGATTAATCAATTTGGGCCAGGTCAAAGGGCAGAGCTTTCCAGAAACCAATGAGGACTAGAAACTTGAGGGAAGCAATTTCAAACTGGAAAGGGATATAAATGCAATTTGAAATGCGTCCTTATGGCAAGCCTTCCCTGCTAGTCTTGTTCTTAAAAAAAAGATTCTGCCCTCACAATTGTTTTAGATCAGTGATGGCGAATCTTTTTGACAGTGAGTGCCCAAACCGGAACCTGCATGTTTGTGCCATGTCCAGGCGTTGAATCACCGGAAGCCCGAAAACCAGCTGGCTGGCACACACATGCCTGGTTTTTTTGGCTGTTTTGGCTGTTTTTCAGGCCCAAAAAACGGCCTGAAAACAGCCTAAAAAACAGCCTGTTTTTATGACCATTCTCAGACTGTTTTTCAGGCCATTTTCAGGCCTTTTTTGGGGCTGTTTTTAGGCCCATTTTCTGGCGCGACAGCACCCATGAAAACCAGCTGGCTGGCGCACACATGCCTAGTTTTTTTGGCTGTTTTTCAGGCCCGAAAAACAGCCTGAAAAGAGCCCGAAAAACAGCCTGTTTTATGACATTTTCAGGCTGTTTTTCAGGCCGTTTTTCAGGCCTTTTTGGGGGCTGTATTTAGGCCCATTTTCTGGCGCGACAGCACCCATGAAAACCAGCTGGCTGGCACACACATGCCTGGTTTTTTTGGCCTGAAAAACAGCCTGAAAACAGCCCGAAAAGCAGCCTGTTTTATGACATTTTCAGGCTGTTTTTCAGGCCGTTTTCAGGCCTTTCTGGGGGCTGTTTTTAGGCCCATTTTCTGGCGCTCCAGGACCCGCAGAAACCAGCTGGCTAGCGTGCATGTGCGTGCCGGAAACCCAAAGAGCAGCTGGCAATATTGTGTGTGACCACAGAGAGGGCTCGGCGTGCCACCTCTGGCACACATGCCACAGGTTTGACATCATTAGATTCTTTATCTGAGGCTCAAAAATATTAGATTGAAGATTCTTTTGTTGCAAAATTTCTTTGTGTTTGGATGTATAAATTCCTGGCCTGAAGATAATTTATTAGAAGACGAAGATTAGATCCTAGAAGTGAAAAAAATGTTGAGTTACCAACTCTGGATCCCACCTGTTATAGATTAAATGTATTTAAACTGAATTTATTTACATTTATATGCCAGCCATCTCATTATCCAAAGGGACTTTTTTCAGCAGGCATCAAGCAAAGAGCAAAAAGCAACCTGAAATACACTTTTTTTTTCAGCTTTGCCCTGAAAATTTGGGGAGATCCCACCCAAAATCAGACAGGTTGATGGATCTCTCTCTAAAGGGATCCTTCATTTGGGGAGGGAAATCACCAAAGGCTGAATCTCAGGAAAAAGCAACAGGGATTGTTGGGGAAATCTAAATTTAAATCCTTCTTGGCTGATGGGATAAAATGAAAGTAGAATTCTCTCTCTTTCGGATCTGGAAAAACAAAGAATTGGTATTTTTGATGATTAGGAAAACAAATTGACATTTAGGGGTGGAATGGCTTCGATGCCATCATTGAGTTACTAGTGGAAGAAAGATGATTTTGGATTAACAGGATAAAATCTATTTATTTATGTGGTTCAATGGGGCTCCCTAAATATTTATTATATATCGAATATTGATAATTCCCTAAATATAACCATTATCAAATCTTTAGTTACATTATATTAGATATTATATATCAAATTATTACTATTAGTTCAATTTATATGCCGCCTTTCTCCGGAGACTCAGGGCGGCTGATATATTGACTGATGTCTCCCTAAATATAACCATTATCAAACATTTAGTTATATTATATTAGTTATTGACTGATGTCTCCCTAAATATAACCATTATCAAATATTTAGGTATATTATATTAGTTATTAAATATCAAATATTGACTGATGTCTCCCTAAATATAAGCATTATCAAACATTTAGTTATATTATAATAGTTATTATATATCAAATATTGACCAATATCTCCCTAAATATAAGCATTATCAAACATTTATATATTAGTTATTATATATCAAATATTGATTGATATCTCCCTAAATAAAACCACAATCAAATATTTAGTCTTTTCTCTTAATCCACCCAAAGAGACATGTATTGGCAGAGAGGAAAAAAAAAAGAGGGGGGGAATTTCTATGGGGAGAGGGGGGGGTGTCATTCCTTATCATAGAGCCCCGAACCAATGGCTGGCCTGGCAGGGGAGGATGGGCCTTGTGATCCACAGCCCAATGGGAGAGGAGGGTGGGGGTGTGGAAACCAAGACGCCTGGGAGGGGTGTGTGTGGGGGGGAGTTTATCCAGCCCAATGGGGGATAATAGATAGGAAGGGGTGGGGGCTGCAGATTGGGGGTGATGGGCTTTGTAGTCCATCCCGATTTTTGAAGGATTAGGGTGGGGAGGGAAGGCAAGACCGTGGAAGGAGGGAGGTGGGATGAGCCTGCCTGGGCGGGGGATTATGGGTCGGGCCAGGCACCCCCCAGCTGCGGCGGGGGAGGATGGGCCTTGTAATCCACAGCCCAATGGGATGGGGGGGGAACCAAGACACCTGGGAGGGGTGTGTGTGGGGGGGAGTTTATCCAGCCCAATGGGGGATAATAGATAGGAAGGGGTGGGGGCTGCAGGTTGGGGGTGATGGGCTTTGTAGTCCATCCCGATTTTTGAAGGATGGGGGGAGGAGGGAAGGCAAGACCGTCGTCCCACCCCACGTGGAAGGAGAGCTGGGCGGGGGATTATGGGTCGGGAATGGACAAAAAAAAAAAAACCCCACACAAGAGCCGCGGCGGGGGATGATGGGCCTTGTAGTCCGGCCCTTCGAGGAGAGCCCCCCCACCCTCCCCAAACACCCACACCCGGGGCCCACGCGAGCCCAGCCTGCCCCCACCCCCACCCAGGCGGAAGGGGAGCCCTCACCGGCGGCTCCGGCTCGGCGGCCCCCAGCGAAGAAGCGGGAAGCGGCGGGCGAGGAAGGCAGGCGGGCGAAACCGGAAGCGCGAGGCCGCTGTTTGGGTCACGTGGGCCGGATGCCGGAAGAGCGGACGGTGGCCGCGGAGGGCCAAAGGAGGGCGGGGGTGTTTCTTTCTTTCTCCTAGCCCTGCTCCGCCCTCCGAGCTTTCGCGGTCTCTTTGCTGCCCCCTCGTGGCTGTTGGAGGTCGCTCGCTTTTCGCCTTTAAAGTTTAAAGCAGTGTTCCTCAACCTTGGAAGCTTGAAGATGGGTGGACTTCAACTCCCAGAATCCCCCAGCCAGCAGCGCTGGCTGGGGGATTCTGGGAGCTGAAGTCCACCCATCTTCAAGCTTCCAAGGTTGAGAAACACTGGTTTAAAGGAAACTTTTATTTTTTTATTTTTTTATTTTTTGCACGACACGGAACAAGCTACGATTGGCTGAATGGTGGGGGGGGAGGGGGGTTTTGTGGGAGCGCAGCAGCAGAAACACACCCTAGATTTGGGGTTTGTTTTGTCATCTTCAGCCATGGTAAAGATGGGTGGACCTCTTCGACGCCCAGGATTCCCCAGCTAGGATGGGGAACTCTGATGGGGAGTTGACGTCCACTATATCTGAAAGCAGGCTGGCTGGGGGATTCTGGAAATTAATAATAATAACAATAATAGAAATAGAAAGGAGGAGGAGGAGGACAAGAAGAAGAAGAAGGGAGGAGGAGGAGGAATAAGAATCAGGAGGAGGACAAGAAGAAGAAGAGGAGGAGGAGGAGGAGGAATAAGAATCAGGAGGAGGAGGAAGAAAAGAAGAAGAAGAGGAGGAGGAGGAGGAATAAGAATCAGGAGGAGGAGGAAGAAAAGAAGAAGAAGGGAGGAGGAGGAGGAATAAGAATCAGGAGGAGGACAAGAAGAAGAAGAAGAAAGGAGGAGGAGGAGGAATAAGAATCAGGAGGAGGACAAGAAGAAGAAGAGGAGGAGGAGGAGGAATAAGAATCGAGGAGGAGGAATAAGAATCAGGAGGAGGACAAGAAGAGGAGGAGGAGGAGGAATAAGAATCAGGAGGAGAAGAAGAAGAAGGGGAGGAGGAGGAATAAGAATCAGGAGAAGGAGTACAAGAAGAAGAAGAAGGGAGGAGGAGGAGGAGGAATAAGAATCAGGAGGAGGAGGACAAGAAGAAGAAGAAGGGAGGAGGAGGAGGAATAAGAATCAGGAGGAGGACAAGAAGAAGAAGAAGAAGGGAGGAGGAGGAATAAGAATCAGGAGGAGGAGGACAAGAAGAAGAAGAAGGGAGGAGGAGGTGGAATAAGAATCAGGAGGAGGACAAGAAGAGGAGGAGGTGGAATAAGAATCAGGAGGAGGACAAGAAGAAGAAGAAGAAGGGAGGAGGAGGAATAAGAATCGAGGAGGAGGAGGAGGAATAAGAATCAGGAGGAGGAGGAAGAGAAGAAGAAGAAGGGAGGAGAAGAAGCTTCGCAAGATTAGGTTAACAACTCTTAATGCCTTTTTGGCAATGCCGTTCAATTGTTACTTGTGGTGTCGCCCCAGCAAAGAGTTAAATTTTTCTGTGTCCTTGAATGGAGGTCGCTCAGCTGTTCTCTGTCCAGCCCTGGTACATGTCTGACTCATCCAAATAAACAATCGGAGTCTTTGATTGTGAAAAGGTGATTTCGGGGCCAGCAAATCCCTTCCAGTTCAGCTGCTCCAGCCTTTCCCAGCTCTTTAGGGGCCCCCCAGGCCAGCTCCTCCTCCCTGGCCTGGCACACACAAACACATACACAACATACACTCACACAAAAACCCCCACACAGGCTGCCTTTTTGGCACGGACTGGTCTGGTCCAAAGAAGATCCATGAATCCTGATGGGCCACTTATCCCTTACTCTACACTCGTCATGACTTTCAGGCTCTTAACAGTCTTAGATGCATTTACTTTCGGAGGTTGTGTTATTTAGTGGGATTTTAGCGTGTCGGCCCGATCATTTGTGACAGGCTGAACCTTGGATCTCACTCACAGATGGGAGCTTGTTTTGTAAATGTATTTGAACTCTATTTTATGTGGTTTATCGCCTGTCCGGATTACCACCATGATAAACGTATATTGTATAGTCAACGTACTTAATAGATGATAGACAGACAGACAGACATAGACACACACAGAAGACAGATGTAGATAGATAGATAGATATATTAGATGATTGATAGATTAGATGATATAGATAGATAGATAGATAGATAGATAGATAGATAGATAGACAGATAGATATTGTATAGTCAACGTACTTAATAGATGATAGACAGACAGACATAGACAGACACACACAGAAGACAGATGTAGATAGATATATTAGATGATATAGATAGAGATAGATAGATAGATAGATAGATTAGATGATATAGATAGATAGATAGATAGATAGATAGATAGATAGATTAGATGATATAGATAGATAGATAGATAGATAGATTAGATGATATAGATAGATAGATAGATAGATAGACAGACAGACAGATAGATATTGTATAGTCAACGTACTTAATAGATGATAGATAGACAGACAAACAGACATAGACAGACACACACAGAAGACAGATGTAGATAGATATATTAGATGATATAGATAGAGATAGATAGATAGATAGATAGATATTGTATAATCAACATACTTAATAGATGATAGACAGACAGACAGACATAGACAGACACACACAGAAGACAGATGTAGATAGATAGATTAGATGATATAGATAGATAGATAGTTAGATAGATTAGATGATATAGATAGATAGATAGATAGATAGATAGATAGATTAGATGATATAGATAGACAGATAGATAGATAGATAGATAGATATTGTATAATCAACATACTTAATAGATGATAGACAGACAGACAGACAGACATAGACAGACACACACAGAAGACAGATAGATAGATAGATTAGATGATATAGACAGACAGACAGACAGACATAGACAGACACACACAGAAGACAGATGTAGATAGATAGATTAGATGATAGAGATAGATAGACAGATAGATAGATTAGATGATATAGACAGACAGACAGACATAGACAGACACACACAGAAGACAGATGTAGATAGATTAGATGATAGAGATAGAGATAGATAGATAGATAGATAGATAGATAGATATTGTATAATCAACATACTTAATAGATGATAGACAGATAGACAGACAGACATAGACAGACACACACAGAAGACAGATATAGATGATAGATTAGATGATATAGATAGATAGATAGATAGATAGATAGATAGATAGATTAGATGATTAGATAGAGAGATAGATAGATAGATATTGTATAATCAACATACTTAATAGATGATAGACAGATAGACAGACAGACATAGACGGACACACACAGAAGACAGATGTAGATAGATAGATTAGATGATATAGATAGATAGATAGATAGATAGATAGATTAGATGATATAGATAGATAGATAGATAGATAGATAGATTAGATGATAGAGATAGAGATAGATAGATAGATAGATAGATATTGTATAATCAACATACTTAATAGATGATAGACAGATAGACAGACAGACATAGACAGACACACACAGAAGACAGATATAGATAGATAGATTAGATGATATAGATAGATAGATAGATAGATAGATTAGATGATTAGATAGAGAGATAGATAGATAGATATTGTATAATCAACATACTTAATAGATGATAGACAGACAGACAAACAGACATAGACAGACACACACAGAAGTTAGATGTATATGTAGATAGAAAGATAGAAAGAAATATAGATAGATTAGATAGATTAGATTATATGATAGATAGATAGATACCATGTTTTCCCGAAAATAAGACCCTATCTTATATTTTTTTTGAACCCCAAAATAAACGCTTGAAATGTATATGTGTTTGTACATATAATGTGTTTTTATTACATATTAGATATCCGGTATCTAAGGAACTGCCACAAAGGGGAGGGGTCCACCTATTTACCAGAAGACAAGAAGCAACAGGTGGAAACTAATCAAGGAGAGAAGCAACCTAGAACTAAGGAGAAAATTTCCTGACAGTGAGAACAATTAACCAGTGGAACAGCCTGCCACCAGAAGTTGCAAATGCTCCAACACTGGAAGTTTTGAAGAAGAGGTTGGATAATCATTTGTCTGAAATGGTGTAGGGTTTCCTGCCTAAGCAGGGGGCCGGACTAGATGACCTCCAAGGTCCCTTCCAGCTCTGTTTTTCCTGTTGGTGTCTCGGCGACCGCCTG
Source organism: Arizona elegans (assembly GCA_022577455.1). Classification (NCBI taxonomy): domain Eukaryota; kingdom Metazoa; phylum Chordata; class Lepidosauria; order Squamata; family Colubridae; genus Arizona; species Arizona elegans. The sequence goes on from JAKOOJ010000036.1 coordinate 5,409,645, forward strand.
AAATGTGTAGATGCTATACACCAAAAAAACTGGATTCCGTAATCGACTAGCAACTCCCCCCACCCCACACATCGCGTTGGAGCTCCCTGTTCCTTTCCTAGCAAGACTCCCATGCATACTTATAACCTTGGCTGTCTTTTTCTGCAGCTGGTGGACAGCCGGGCACGGGTCCAAGAAAAAGAGGGGGAAATTGAAAAGAATGGCCTCTTTGGAAGGCCCAGGCTGCGTGCCATGACTCACGGCTTCTGCCAAACTCCCCGGGCAGCTGCCGATGAAATCCTCCTGGGAATCAGACGCCGGGTGGGGGGAGAGACCCACAGCAGAGCCAAGAGGCCCACAGGCGTTGATAAGAAGCGGGCAGGAAAGGCCCAGGGGGAACACAATGGCTGGGCATCAAGGTTGAAAACCTTGGCATTGCTGGAGAGACAGAGCTAGGCTGGCGGGGCAAGAAATTGTCCTGGCCGAAGATTGCAGATGGCACCCCACTTGAGAAAGGCATCGGGGACGCCGCTCGCCTTCCTGCCTTCGTGGCTGGTGGGCAGCCCAGACTTCCCGATCGGTCAGCTCTACCTGTTGGTCGCTCTCTTCCTGGCGGAGATGGTGGGTAGCCGCGTGACTGCCTCGCTTCTTCTGCAGACCTGTGCTTTCCACACCTTGGAAGGCGCCCTGGCCTTGGCGGTCCGTGTGATGGACGCCCGGCTTGGCACGGAAGGCACTTACGCCAGCTGGAAGAATACCTTTGGGTGGTCGCGAGCCCCCGTCGCCGGGACTCTGGTCAGCGGCGTGTTGCTTAGCGCGTTGTGTGTGGCTCTGGTGGCCGAGGGTCTTCGGAGATTGGCAGAGCCCCAGCTTACCCAGCACCCGCTGGCGCTGATGGGCATCGGGGCACTGGCCATCCCCATCCATCTGGCTAGGGAAGGTTTGCCCTGGAAAGGGCCCGCTAAAATGGATGTTGGACCCTGCTGTAGCAGACACAGGCTGGTGCCAACGGCAAAGCAGGAAACGGAAGGTAAGTTGGCATCGGTGTGCAAGAGACGAAGAAGCCCAGATGTGTCTTTAATGTTTTTTTAAAAAAAATACTAAATTGTGATGCTCTTAACAGATGCCCTGCAAAGACTAAAAGTTTAATTTTAAATTGGGGTGGGGGTGGGGATTGGCGGTAGAAGGAGTAACTCTTTTTTGGCTCAGTGGGAAAATTGCATTTAATTCCAGATTTTACAGGCACAGTTGAGCCCCAAAAGTTGTGGTGCTAAGTGAGTTTTGCCCAGTGGTGAAATTCAATTTTTTTTTTACTACTGGTTCTGTGGGCGTGGCTTGGTAGGCATGGCAGGGGAAGGATACTGCAAAATCCCCATTCCCTCCCCACTCCTGGGGGAAGGATATTACAAAATTCCCATTCCCTCCCCACTCCTGGGGCCAGCCTGAGGTGGCATTTGCTGGTTCTCTGAACTACTCAAAATTTCCGCTACCGGTTCTCCAGAACCTGCTGGATTTCACCCCTGGTTTTACCCCGTTTTACGACCTTCCTGGCCACTGTTGTTAAGGGAGTCACTGCAGGAACACGGCTGTTTGGTGACTCTTCCCATGTGGGGTGACGGTTGTTCAGTGAGAAGCACGGTCGTAATTCCCTTTTGTCCTGCTGTTGTAACACCGAACGGTCACTAAACGGATCATCGTAAGCAGTGTCCCCGTGGTCAGGGGATCTGAATTCAGATCCTTGGCAGGCGACTCACATTTATGACCGTCACATGATCCCCTTTTTGTGACCTTCCGACAAGCAAAGTCAAGCGGGGAATCCCAACTCGTTACGCAACCGTGTGGCTTAATTTAAGCCACGTGTCAAGGAAGGTGGTAAAATGGGGCAAAACTCACTCGACAACCGTCTCGCTTAGCAACAGAAACGCTGGGATCAATTGTAGTTGTAAGTCGAGGACGGCCTGTCGCGTTCACCAGCCTGAGAGGTGATCGTGGCCCAGGACGTGCGATCGTGGACTAAAATTCAGGATTTTATCATCTTGGCCCTGCATGGAATTCTCCCAGGCTGGCTTCAATCTTGATTCTCTTCCTCAAATAGATCTTCTGGGCCACGGATCGTCAACCAACAGTCAACCTTGGTTGGTCAAAAAGAAGGAGGGAAATACTGCGTCGGCTGCAGGACCGTGGCGGACTCTTTATCTCGGATGGATGGTGGCTTGTTTTGGACCTGTGGCAGTTTTCCTGCATTCTCTCACGATCCACCTCTGGTGGACTCCATGCCTGGGACACGACGCAACGTGTCTCGATCCCTGCCCAAAGAACCCGTGTCAATCCTGGGGAACGTCTGACATCCTGCCACCGCTGTCTGTAGATTGTTGGCTGCTCTACTTGGATCCTGGGCTGGCTATGCTGGTCGCTGTGGGCTTCCTGGGTTTGATCTGGCCTACCTTGCGGGCCTCAGCCCTGGTCCTCCTCCAAGCCATGCCGGAAGATCTGGATCTGTGGCTCCTGGAGAGACACCTCCACGCCACGGAAGGGGTGGCCGCCGTGCGGGAGCTCCGGGTCTGGCAGCTGGATGGCTGCAGCCGTTTGGTGGCCACGGCCCATGTGGTTTGTCTCGACGTGGCGTCTTTTGAGCCGGTGATTCAGAGGGTCAAGCAAGTGTTCTGCGAACACGGCGTCCACGCCGTCACGGTGGAACCGGACTTGGGGATGGGCCCAAATAAGGAACAGCGGGAAGAGTCCGGCCAGGGACCCCATAAGAGGCAGCTGTGTCCAGATCCTGCAGAGATGCTGGAGTTTGAGACCTGTGTATGAAAGAGGGGAGGAGAGGAGAGGAGAGGAGAGGAGAGGAGAGGAGAGGAGAGGAGAGAAGAGAAGAGAAGAGAAGAGAAGAGAAGAGAAGAGAAGAGAAGAGAAGAGAAGAGAAGAGAATCGTGTACAACCGTCTACTACCGTAGATAAACAGTTAAGAAGTCGAATGAATGAATGAATGAATGAATGATGAAGTCACCAAGCTGGCATTTATGCTCTCATCTAGTCAAAGTGAGGACCACAAGCTGTAAATCTCTGGGGCCCCAAACCTGTCTCTGTGGACTCATCTTCTTCGTTTCCTGCCCTAACCGTGGATAACCGTGTTTTAACTGGGTTTAGTTCTGTAAATTTTAGCAGTATGTAGGGAAGAGATGGGGCTTACGGAAGAGTCAGATAAGAGGCAGCTGAGCCCTCAGCTGCATAATGGGTGGGAGAAAAAAGCCCAGAAGGGATCTCCCCTAATTTCTTAGCGAGAGAGTTGTATTTTCAGACTCACAATTGTGTTAACTGAGATTCACAATAAAGTAGATTTCGCTCATCTGGTCATGAATCCTGTCTGGTCTAACTGGTTGGGCTGGCCTAATATTCTCACTCTCCCTTCCTTCCTTCCTTCCTTCCTTCCCTCCCTCCCTCCATCCCTCCCCCTCACATTCCTTTCTTCCTTCCCTCCCTCCATCTCTCCCTTCCTTCCCTCCCTTCCTCTCACCTTCCTTTCTTCCCTCCCTCCCTCTCACCTCCCTTTCTTTCTTCCTTCCCTCCCACCCTCCCTCCCTCAAACCTTCCTTCCTTCCCTCCCTCCCCTTTTCCCCTTCTCTTCTATCTTCCCTTCCTTTCCTTTCCCTTCCCTTCCCCTCCCTCCCTTTTATTTCTCTTCTTTTCCAAAGGGGTTGATCCCAGGCACCAAAATGAGACTTAATTGCATTCCTCCTCCTCCTCCTCCTCCTCCCTGCTCCCCCAAAAGAAATGAAATCAAAACCCATGGAAGAGAGATTAAATCGAAAGGATTTTTTTTTTCCTGTTTTCTTTCACAGCGCGTCATCCGCAGCGAGAATGCGAAATTAGGAGACAGAGCGACATCGGGGAATCATCCAGGCGTCTTCCTCCTTTCGGATGACCCCGTCATGATCTGCCCTCCGAGATCTTCACGTCCTGCAGGAACAAGACATTCATTTCCAAACCCTCCCTTCCCCCCTCAATTTGGGGAGGTGGGGGAAGGCCTCCGGAGGGCCTCTGGAACTCAGGGGAGGCCGTTTTCGTCCTCCCGGAGGCTCACGAAAAGCCTCTGGAGCCTGGGGAGGGTGAAAAGGCCCCTCCCCTGGTGGTCCTTGGCCCCACCTCCTTCTTCGTACCTGGGAGTGGTGGCCTCTAACTCATTGGTGGTTTTGGTCAAGGCGAGTCCTTCTGTTTTCTTCTCCACCTCTGGAGAAGATGTCAAATCTGTCAGCGATGATTCTTTCACTTCCGGCTCCACTTCTGTTTTCAGTTCTGGAATGGCTTCCAGTTTCGCTTCTGCCTTCGCTTGCGGTTTCGCTTCCGGTTTCGCTTCCAGTTTCTGGCTAGCATGGCCCTGTTCTAGCTTCTTCAATAATTTCTTGGTCACCACGTTGCTCTTGGGAGTCTTGGCCCTCAGCTGCTTCTTGATGCCTTCGCAGATGGCTTTTATCTTCTCCTCGGTGTCCACGTATCCGGCGCCATTCTGGGTGGGGAACAAGGAAAGGTGGAACTTATTTTTTTTTCCCCTCCCCCAAATTGTCCGCACCCTTCATCGCTTCCAGAGATGGGATTCAAAAATTTTAGCAACCGGTTCTCTGCCCAGTTGGTGTGTGGGCGTGGCCATGGTGGGCGTGGCCCACTCAGCCTCCTGCACCGGGGGAGGGGCCTTTTCACCCTCCCCAGGCTCCGGAGGCTTTTTTTGAGCCTCCGGGAGGACAAAAACGGCCTTCTCCGGGCTCCGGAGGCTGGAAACGGGCCCTTTCTCCTTCTCTTTCTCCTCCTCCTCCTCCTCCCTCCTCCACTCCACAAACTCCCCTCCCTTCTAACTCTGATGACGATACCTAGTTGGGTAATAAAATGTCTGAAGAAAACAACCAAGCTCAGATAGCATCAAGGAACCCACATTCTTCCTTCTCCTCACCACAAACCCCACTCCCTTCTAGCACGTTACCTGCTTTGGCCCACAAAATCCCATTTTCCAAACTCGAAAAAAATCCCCCTTCTCACCTTCTTGGAATGCAAAACGATATCGGATTCGGGCAGAATCACTTCAAAGGCCCCACTCTCACCAATTTCCGCCGTCTGGAGAGGAAAAATATATACGTGCCATTGTAACTTTGTTGTATTTATTTATTTTTATTTATTTAATTTGATTTATATGCCGCCCTTCTCCAGAGACTCAGGGCGGCTTACAATGCGTTAAGCAATAGCCTTCGTACTTTTTTGTATATTTATACAAAGTCAGCTTATTGCCCCCACAAACTGGGCCCTCAATTTAAGTTATAAGTTGAGACTTTTGGAAAAAGGGGCAGAGAAGATGATTTTAAAAGGCCCGGAGACTAAAACATATGAAGAACAGTTGCAGGAACTGGGCATGGCCAGTCTAGAGAAAAAAAGGACTGGGGGGAACGGACGGACGGACACGATAAGCAGCCTTCCAATATTTGAGGGCTGCCCCAAAGAGGAAGAGATCAATTTATTTTTCCAAAGCACCAGAAGGCCAGACAAGAAACAATGGATGGAAATTAACTGAGGAGAGAAGCAACATAGAATTACATAGAATTAAGGAGAAACTTCCTAACAGTAAGGATAATTCACCAGTGGAACAGCTTGCCACCAGAAATTGTGGGTGCTCCATCACAGGAGGTCCTTCCTTCCTTCCTTCCTTCCTTCCTTCCTTCCTTCCTTCCTTCCTTCCTTCCTTCCTTCCAAAGAAGAAGGTTTTTAAGAAGAAACTGGACAGCCATTTGATTCTAATAATTCATTTAGGGCAGCTTACACAAATACTGAAATCCTTTGCAAATACCAAAAGCAAGTAGCAAGCAAGCAAATGTTTACTTCAGATTTTCCAAGTCAGGATTTGGGATAGGAACAAAGTGTTTTGGGGCTGTTAAAATACCACAGATGGATTTACACCGAGTTCATTCCCTCCACACACACACACCCCACTTTCTGGATTGGCTCCACCACAACTCACTTACAATGTCCAGTTTGTTCGGGAATTTTTTCTCCAAGATTTGCTTAATCTGCATGAACTGAGAAAAATCCATATTTAGAACACAAGAATTATAACGTATGGGGAGAATCTACAGTCTTATCATTCAGTCTAAGGCAACAATTCAAATCTGAACCACTTAGTGCTGGGGTTAATTATCATTATTATTCAAAACATGTCGACCCAAAGGAAAAGGAATGATATTTTTAAGTCCACCGTAGCTTTACGGAAGGAACAGGAGGATATGTTCTTATAGGGTTAGCTTAAAAAGAAGGAATATTAATTTTGTGTAATATTAAGAAGAACCAAAAGGCATGAGGGATTGAAGGAATTAGACACCCCAACGGAAGAGAAGCATTTGGGAATATTTTAGGGGGGGAAGGAGGGTGGGGGAGAAAGGGTGGAAGGTCCAAGAGGCAGGAGGGGCGCTACGGAAAGGGGCTTACTTACCCGAGCTCTCGATCCTCAGGAACCTCTGTAAAGAAGGAAAAAAGGAGGAAGATCAATGTGCCAGATGATGGATGGGTGGAAGGAAGGAGGGAGGGAGGGAGGGAGGGAGGGAGGGAGGGAAGGAAGGAAGGAAGGAAGGAAGGAAGGAAGGAAGGAAGGAAGGAAGGAAGAAGAGGGAGGGAGAAAAGAGGTTCAGCTAGATGTAATGGAGGGAAGGAAGGAAGGGAGGGAGGGAGGGAGGGAGGGAGGGAGAAGAGGAAGGGAGAAAAAAGGTACAGCTAGATGGAGTGAGGGACGGAAGGAAGAAGGGAGGGAAGGAAGGAAGAAAGGAAGGAAGGGGAGAAAAAAAGATTCAGCTAGCTGTAATGGAGGGAGGGAAGGAAGGAAGGAAGGAAGAGGGAGGGAGAAAAGAGGTTCAGCTAGATGTAATGGAGGGAAGGAAGGAAGGGGTGTGGAGGAAGGGAAGGAGGAAGAAAAAAAGAGGAAGATGAAGGGGAAAAAAGAGAGGATGGAAGGAACGAAAAGAGCAAGGAATCAAGAAAGGGGGAAAGGAAGGAAGGAATAGGGGAAGGGGAACAAAGGGAGGGAGGGAAGAAGGAATAGAGAGAAAGATGAGGAAGGGAAGAAGAAAGAGAAGTATGAAAGAAGGAAAGAAAGAATAGAGTGAAAGATAGGGAGGAAAGGAAGAGGAGAGGGGAAGGGAGGAAGGAAGGAAGGGAGACGGTCAAGAAAAAACCCAGTTCAAGATAAGAACAGAGATCTGAAAGCATTCAAACCTTCCCACCAACTATTCAAAATCAGAATTAGGAAAAAAGACAGGAAAACAAATTTGAGCCACCCTAAAAGCAGCTTCATCTTCTGACTTCATCTACACACAGACACATACACAACTACACAAACCTCTCCCCACCTTCCTTCCCAGGAGGAGGAAAATCCAAACTCAACCTATCTCCCACGCTTTGTGGATTTATGCCTCTCCTGAACTTCCTTCTAAATCTTCTAATGGTCTCTCCTGGAAGAGGACAAGACGGTATTTCCAGGGGGAGCAGGAACCCAAGACACCCCTTCCCTCACCCAGAGGGTCTTCTCATCTCACCAAAAGAGGATCTTTACTTCAAGCAAAGAGTTGGAGGTCATGGCCGCCCCTCAGCTGGGTGGGGGGGTCCCAGAAGGACAAGGGATGACCAGTTGAAAGGCTTCACCCCACAAGAAAAGCTTTGTTGGGGGGGAGCAGGTCAAGGATGAGAGGGGGGGGGGGGACGAGAGCTTCATGGATGTTGAATCTTAGAAGAATTGGTGTGTTCCTAAGCAACAGCTCCAACATTCTGAATTCAGACACACAAACCTTCTTTTGATTGCACGGATCTTCTAAACCATCATGGGGGAATCTCAGTTTAGGGGGTCCTTCCCTAAGGGGGATACCTTCTAGGGCACCTTTCTCCAAGCCCTGGCCCTCTATAGAACCACAGGATGTCCATGCCCATCATGAGGGACCACCAAGGGATGGGGGTCAACACACCCAATGCAGAAGATCGGAAGAAGAACCAAAGGTTTTTACGACAGAGGTTCTCAGTCGTGGCAGCTTTGAGACCTGCGGACTTCATCTCCCAGAGTTCCCCAGCCAATTTCCCTTAACAACCAGGTGATTCACTTAACAGCCGTTGTAAAATGGAGCAAAACTCACTTAACCAATGCCTCACTTAACAACAGAAAATGTGGGGCTCCATTGGGGTCGTAAGTCAAGGGCTACTTGTATATGGTATACAAGAAATCTTTCACACAAATGTTTTTGCTCAATTTTGGGCGTTTTCCAACCTTTTTTTCCCAGAAATATAAAATTGCTGGAGGTGGAAAGGCTGTTTTGACTCCCCACGCAACGAAACCTTTGAACCAGATCTGACGTCTTCTTAACAACATCTGGAAGGTCAACATCTTGCAAGCTACTGATCTGGACACGATGGTTATCTTATCTTTTCCCGTTTGTTTTTCACTGCCAGAGGGGAGGACAAATGCGGCAACGATAAAATGGGAATCACCAGTGAGAGAGGGAGAAGGCTGGTTGAAATCCTAAATGACATATAGACAGTCCTGGCAAGTTTTGGTGGTCACCATATTATAAAAAAAAGACATTGGGACTCTAGAAAGAGTGCAGAGGAGAGCAAAAAAGATGATGAGGGGACTTGGAGGCTCAAACCTACAATGAACGGTTGCCGGAACTGGGCCTGGCTAGTCTAGGGAAGAGAAGGACCAGGGGAGACAGGAGAGCAGTCTTCCAATATTTGAGGGGCTGCCCCAGAGAGGAGGAAGGGGGTCAAGCTATTTTCCAAAGCAGAAGAAAGAAAAGAAAGGAAGGAAGGAAGGAAGGAAAGAAAGAAAGAAAGAAAAGTAGAAGGGAGGGAGGGAAGGAAAGAAAGAAGGAAGGAAAGAAAGAAAGAAAGAAAGAAAGAAAGAAAGAAAGAAAGAGGAAGGGAGGAAGGGGGGAAGGGAAGAAAGGTAGAAGGGAGGGACGGAAGGAAAGAAGAAAGAAATCTGAGTGAACCATGGATGGACAGAAGACATGGCTAGTCTAGTGAAGAGAAGGACCAGGGGAGACAGGATAGCAGTCTTCCAATATTTGAGGGGCTGCCCCAGAGAGGAGGAAGGGGGTCAAGCTATTTTCCAAGGCAGAAGAAAGAAAGAAAGAAAGAAAGAAAGAAAGAAAGAAAGAAAGAAAGAAAGAAAGGAAGGAAGGAAGGAAAGGTAGAAGGGAGGGAGGGAAGGAGGGAAGGAAAGAAAGAAGGAAAGAAAGAAAGAAAGACGAAGGGAGGAAGGAGGGAAGGAAAGAAAGGTAGAAGGGAGGGAGGGAAGGAAAGAAAGAAGAAAGAAATCTGTGTGAACCATGGATGGACAGAAGACATGGCTAGTCTAGGGAAGAGAAGGACCAGGGGAGACAGGAGAGCATCTTCCAATATTTGAGGGGCTGCCCCAGAGAGGACGAAGGGGGTCAAGCTATTTTCCAAAGCACCTTTGAAAGCCAGACAAGAAATCATGGATGGAAACTGACCAAGGAGAGATTCAACCTGGAAATAAGGAGGAATTTCCTGACAGTGAAAACAATCAACCAATGGAACAGAAGTTGCCTTCGGAAGTTGTGGGAGCTTCATCCCTGGAAGCTTTCAAGAAGAGACTGGACTGCCATCTGTCAGAAATGGTGACGGGTCTCCTGCTTGAGTGGGGCAGGGGGTTCATCTAGATGACCTCCAAGGTCCCTTTCAACTCTGTGATTCTGTGAAGCAATCAAATGAGCAAGACAGGATCACAAGATCCTCACATGTTCCACCTTAGTCTTTCCAAGGCCAGACTGTTTACGTCTCACCCCTCCCGAATCCCTGAACATTAATTTCTGCTTGTCATCATGTTGGAGTTAAGCCGGGGAGAAGGAAATTACACAATGCAAAGCTGTTTTCGTTAAATAATAATAAATGAACGATTCCTTGGCAGGGAGTGAAATCAAAAGGAGAGAAGGAAAAACATCCACAAAAACATAAACAGACAGGATATGGAACATAGAAAACTCTATGTTCAACCCCAGCAGATTTGTGTTTTTTTTTATCCTAGTAAGACATAACTCAGTGGAATAATCATTAAACCAACAGAAAAACTTTGAGAAAGATGGGCGGTTTAGAAATGTGAAATATAAATAAGAAGAGTAATTTTCTTCCCGCTTTGCAGGGAAGGGCACCCGCCTGGCACGTGGAATTCTCACCATATTTTTTTTTTCCCATCCACGTTTTCGGTGATTTTTATTCCAAACTTTTTCAAAACCTTATCGTCTCAACAACCTCCTACACCAGTAAATCCAGGAGGGGACCTTCAGGGAAAAACAGATTAGAGCCATTTGACACCCCCACCCCCAACAAGGCTACCTAAAAGCCTTTAAAACCCATTGTTATTTTAAAATCCGAGACCCTGAAAACATAAATGAATGTTTAAAGGAGCAATTTGGGCTGGTGCGTATCTGATGCTATGTTATTGTTGGTTCTTCTCCTTCTTCTCTTCTCTTTCTCCCTTTCCCTTTGATCCCTCCCTTTTCTTCCTCCTTTCCTCTCCTTTCCTCTCTTCCCTTCCCCTCCGCTTCCCTTTCCATGCTTTTTTCTTTTCCCTCCTTCCCCTTCCCTTCCCTTCCTTTCCTTTCCCTTTTCCATTCGTTTTCCTTTCGTTTCCTCTCCTCTCCTTCCCTTCCCTTCCCTTTCCATTCTTTTTTCTTTTCCCTCCTTCCCCTTTGCTTCCCTTCCTTTCCTTTCCCTTTCTTTTTCCATTCTTTTTCCTTTCCTTTCCTTTCCTCTCCTTCCATTCCCTTCCCTTCCCTTTCCATTCTTTTTTCTTTTCTATCCTTTCCTTTCCTCCCCTCCATCTTTCCCCTTCCTTTCCTCCCTTCTCTTCTCCTTCCCTTTCCTTAATTCATCTTTCCTTTCCTCCCCTCCCCTCCATCTTTCCCCTTCATTTCCTCCCCCTCTCCTCCCTCCCTTTCCTTAATTCCTCTTTCCTTTCCTTTCCCCTTTCCCTTTCTTCTCTTCTTCTCTCCACTCCTCTCCTCTCCTTCCATTCCCTTTCCATTCTTTTTCCATTCTTTTTCCTTTCCTTTCCTTCTTTCCTTTCCATTCCTTTCCTCTCCTCTCCTCTCCTCCCTTCCCTTCCCTTCCCCTCCCCTCCCCTTCTCTTTCCTTTTTTCTTTTCTATCCTTCCCTTCCTTTTCTCTCTCCTCTCCTTTCTCTTCCCTTCCCTTCCTTTCCTTCTTTCCTCCCTCCTTCCCATCAGTTTCTACTACCTTTTACTACCACAGTCCAAATCCTTTATATATATTTATATATGTATAACCCACACATATAATTGCCACACGTGTTAAAGAGAGAGGATTAACACAGCAGCTTGCTCCAGCCGACTACCGAGCTTCGAACGGCAACGAAAACTAAATGAACAAGGACATGATTCAGTCCTCGTAACTCCATCCCATCCGTGTGGCCCATCTCCTAACTGTTTACCAAAAAGGGAAAACCGCAAAAATGCCAGCAATGCACCAGGCTGGCTGGGTCCTTCCTTCCAGCTCATCTAACCTAAGACGGAAGGCGAGGATCAAATGAATGAGAGAATGAATCAACAGGGATAAAATTAAATCCCAGAATGTCGACCTGCGGTTGCCAAAACTGGAGGATGGGATGAGAGCAAGGCCAGGTGAGGGGTGAATCAATCATCCTTTGTGCACCTCGTCTGGACTTCATTTGCAAGCGAGGGTTTTTATTATGTTCAGGGCAGCAAACGAGCCAAGGGTCAGCCTCGATGAGTAGCCAGAATTAAATTAAATGCCATAATCCTTTTCCGGTTGACGCATCTGCAGCCCAAAAACAGCGAAGAGGGAGGCTGTTTTCGGATCGTGTTTTCAGGGATGTTTTTCTACGCAACAACTCCATTTTATTATCTTCAAACAACGGTCTCGGAGCAGTTTGGGGTGATCCTTTGATTTTAGGGGCTTTTGACAGAGGGGGTCCTCGACTTACCACCGTTCAGTGAGGGAGTGTTTGAAGTTACAAGGACTGGCATTGAAAAAAGTTATTTTTAGGGCCATTTTTCACACTTTTTTTTCTTTTCTTTTCCTCCTGCCTGTGAAAATGACCACACACACACACACACAAATCACAATTTCACCAGGGAGCTGAGTTGGAGTGGAAAAAAACACTGGCAGAAATCCCCCTTATTTATCCGTTAATCTGTCTCTCTTTCTCCATCTAAATATCTATCTATCTATCTATCTATCTATCTATCTATCTATCTATCTATCTATCATATCATCTATATCTATCTATCTACATCTATCTCTATGTCTATCTATCTCTCTCTATCTAATCTATGTCTGTCTATCTATATCTATCTACATCTATCTCTATCTCTGTATATCTATCTACATCTATGTCTGTCGATCTATATTTATCTATCTACATCTATCTCTATGTCTGTCTATATCTGTCTGTATCTATCTATCCATCCATCCATCCATCTATATAACCTGTCTGTATGTTCATTTCCGTCTCATTTTCTCTATCTTAGTCCATGCATTAATAGTTTGTCTGTGTCTGTCTGTCTGTCTATCTATCTATCTATCTATCTATCTATCTATCTATCATCTATCTATTATGTATGTATGTATGTATGTATGTATCTATCTATCTATCTATCTATCTATCTATCTATCTATTGTCTATCATCTGTCTATCTATCTATCTATCTGTCTGTCTGTCTGTCTGTCTGTCTATCTATCATCTCTCTTCCTTCTTTCCTGCTCTGTCTCTATCTGTCTGTCTATCTATCTATCATCTATCTATCGTCTCTCTCGCTCTCTCCATCCAGGCTATCCCTTGTAATTTAAAAATTCAGCACAACATAAACTGGAAAAGGATGTTAAAGACATTCCCACCCCTAACAAATGGGAAATTAGGATGTTTGGCCTCTTGGTGTATTTATTCTCAGTGAACCTAAGGCCACCCTCCAGCTTTAAAAGTAATTATTTCACGGGAGAATATTTTTTTGTTTAACCTTTTCTGGTAAATATAGATTTAAGAACTGCCATCCGATTCCCTTTGCGAGGATGATCTTTCCAAAGTTATTTTGCACGGACCCCCTTTTGGACATCCGCAGGAATCGATGTTTTTAAAGTTGACAAATAAAACACATGGAAAAATGAAGGGAAAGAGTGGGAAGGGGTAGGAAACGAAGCTGGGAAAAAAAAATCTGTTCCACATCTGGTTTAGAGGTTACGGAGGCATTTAAGGCAGACTCAGGCCCCAAGGAATGTGTGGGTACAAATTGTCCCAACCCAATTGAATGGTGGGCATCTCCAGCTTCTGCCATCTGGAAAATATTGCATTTTTCGGGAGGAGGCAAAAGAAGCTGGCCAAATTCAGCCGCAAATAAAAAATTCCGGTCTTGGAAAGTGGATAGGAAAGGGTCGGGGCGGGGGGGAAATTCTACCTTTTTTTTCTCCTCTTTTTTTCTGAGGGAAGGAAAAACAGCAACAGAAGAAACCAAGAGAGCAAGGTTTAAAGTAACCCAATTTTATTCTCCCCGATATATATATATATATATATATATATATATATATATATATATATATATATGTATTTATTTATTTTGTCACATTTCTATGGCGCCCCACTCCCAAGGGACTCTAGGCTGCTTACAACAGAGAATAAAATATACTCTTTTTCTCATTGTTCTTCTGAAGCAATGATGGCGAACCTATGGCACGCATGCCAGAGGTGGCGTGCTGAGCCCTCTCTGTTGGCATGCCCGCTGTCGCCAGCTGCTCTTCTGGTTTCTGGCCAGCCGATGTTTGCGGTTGCTGGAGTGCCAGAAAATAGCCCGGAAAACGGCTGAAAAACAGCCTGAAAAACAGCCCGAAAAATGGCCTGAAAACAGGCATGCGTGCGCCAACCAGCTGGTCTTTGTGGGTGTTGGAGCGCCAGAAAATAGCCTGAAAACGGCCTGAAAATGGCCTGGAAAATGGCCAAAAAAACGGCCCAAAAACAGGCATGTGCGTGCCAGCCAGCTGGTCTTCGCAGGTGCCAGAGTACCAGAAAATGGCCTGAAAATGGCCTGGAAAACGGCTGGAAAACGGCCAGGAAAGGGGCCTGGAAATGGCCTGAAAATGGCCTGGAAAATGGCTGCAAAACAGCCAGGAAAGGGACCTGGAAATGGCCTGAAAATGGCCTGGAAAATGGCTGCAAAACGGCCAGGAAAGGGACCTGGAAAATGGCCTGAAAATAGCCAAAAAACCAGCCAAGAAACAGGCATGGGCGTGCCAGCCAGCTGGTCTTCACGGATGCCAGAGTGCCAGAAAATGGCCTGAAAACGGGGGGAAAACAGCCCAGAAAACAGCCTGAAAATGGCCTGGAAAACGGCCTGAAAACGGCCCGGAAAGGGGCCTGGAAAATGGCCTGAAAATGGCCAAGAAAACAGCCAAGAAACAGGCATGTGCGTGCCAGCCAGCTGATCTTCGTGGGTGCCAGACCGCCAGAAAATGGCCTGAAAACAGCCCAGAAAACAGCTTAAAAACAGCCCGGAAAAAACGGCCTGAAAAACGGCCCGGAAAACAGCCCAGAAAGAGGCCTGGAAAAGGACCTGAAAACAGCCAAAAAAACAGCCAAGAAACAGGCATGTGCATGCCAGCCAGCTGGTCTTCACAGGTGCCAGAGTGCCAGAAAACGGCCCGGAAAATGGTTTGAAAATGGCTCGTAAAACGGCCCAGAAAAGGGTCTGAAAAACGGCCCAAAAACAGGCCTGCGCGCACTCCGTTTCCGGCACTCCGTTGCACACGCATTCCGGTTTGGGCCCACGGTGCCAAAAAGGTTTACCGTCACTGTTCTGAAGTTTTCGTAGGAGGAAAAATGCAAAAGAAGAAACCCAGAGATCAGATTTAAACCCAATTTTATTCTTCCCAGCGATAAAAAGTAAACATCCGTTGACAGAACGATTCTTAAATTCATAAGTTAGGCTCAGATTGTTCCCTGTTAGGCCATACCGAGAGAAGAGCATTGTGTGAGCCCAACCCCATCCGCACACAAAAAGACACACACAGAATCACACACACACACACAAAAGTTCTTACAGCTAAATTATTAAACCAGTCAAGGACAAGTCAAACCACAAACATCTCCAGAACTGTCCATACTTAGAGAGGGATTTTCCAAACGGCATAGAAAGCTATGGCTTTGTCTCCTATTAGTAAAATAAGAATCTAGTCCTCATTGTGCAAAATAAATAGAGGTTTGTTAAATAAGCAGGAAAGGAGCGGCTGAAATGTACACCCGAAGTCCCAGGCTGGACAGCGGTAATTCTCCAGATGGAGTTTTTCTCCTACTTGCGAGACCACAAAGATAGAATTTGGTAGTTTCTAAATGCCAAATTGGTAGAAAAAAAAAAAAAAAAAACTTTCTTCGGTGAGGAAGTTGGTTAGGGGTGGAAAATATGCAATTGTCTGGACATTGAATTCCAGAAGGATTTTGGAGTGGGAGGCGCGCCTCAATTAAAATAAATTAAATTGTAATTTCCCAGCTGGTGTGATTGGCACAAATAAATTAAATTTTAATTTCCCAGCTGGTGTGATTGGCAGGATGTGGGGAGCTGCAGTTTGCAGGAGTAGTAGCGTTCCCCCAAATGAGATCACAACTCTTGAAATGGTTTTAAGTCTTAAGAGTAGTTTCCTTCTTTGAGTTAATAAACAGATCACAATGTTGGGTGCAAAACGATTGATTTTGGATTTTGAGAGATTTGTCTGCATCAGAGCTAAACTTTGCGGGAAGTAAACAATCTGGAACCTGTGACTCCAGGCAGGGGAAGGCGTTCTCCGTAGGACTACTGAATCATTGAATCTAACAGTTGGAAAGGACCGTGAGGTCATCTAGTCTAACCCCCCAAGGATGAGCTATTGTAGATCTGAAGATGCCAGCCAGCTACAAAAGCAGATGTCAGAAACCAGCATTTTTTCTTCGAAGTACCTTCAATCATTGCAACAGACAGGACATAGTACCCCACACCCCGAAAGAAGCCCTCCTCACCCTCTCGATCCCTTCCCCCATTCCATTGTCTTTACGTGTGATCTTCCCATCTGGTGCTGTCATTGACTCACACAGTGACGAAGAGATGCCAGGGTGGGGATAGCTGTACCGTGGCATGATTAAAAGAGAGAGAGAGAGAGATAGTAGAGCGAGCTAATAAATACATAAATAAACATAATTCACAACATCTGGATTGGAAAATTTCTCTGCATTCTGAGAACTAGCAGCCATCAGGAGAAGGAAGGAAGGAAGGAAGGAAGGAAGGAAGGAAGGAAGGAAGGAAGGAAGGGGAGGAGAAGGAGGGAGAGAAGGAGGGAGGAAGGGAAGAAGGAAAGAAGGAAGGAAGGAGGGAAGGAGGGAGAGGAGGGAGGGAGGAAGGGAGGGAGGAAGGAAGGAAGATTGGATGGATGGATGGATGGATGGAAGGAAGAAAGGAAAGAAGGAGGAGAAGGAGGGAGGAAGGAAGGGGGGAGAAAGGGATGAAGGAAGGAAGGAAGAGGAGGAGAAGGAGGGAGAGAAGGAGGGAGGGAGGAAGGAAGCAAAAAAGGAAGGAAGGAGGAGAAGGAGGCAGGGAGGCAGGGAGGCAGAGAGGAGAAAGGGACGAAGAAAGGAAGGAAGAGGAGGAGAAGGAGGGAGAGAAGGAGGGAGGAAGGGAGGAAGGAAGGAAGGGAAGGAGGGAGAGAGGAAGGAAGGAAGGTAGGATGGATGGAAGGAAGGAAGAAAGGAAAGGAGGAGAAGGAGGGAGGAAGGCAGGGGGGAGAAAAGGAAGAAGGAAGGAAGGAAGAGGAGGAGAAGGAGGGAGAGAAGGAGGGAGGGAGGAAGGAAGGATGGATGGATGGAAGGAAGGAAGGAAGGAAGAAAGGAAGGAAGGAGGAGAAGGAAGGAGGGAGGCGGGGGAGGGCGGAAGGAAGGAAGGAAGGAAGGAAGGAAGGAAGGAAGGAGGCAGGGAGGCAGGGAGGCAGGGAGGAGAAAGGGACGAAGAAAGAAAGGAAGAGGAGGAGGAGGAGGAGGAGGAGAAGGAGGGAGGGAGGGAGGGAGGGAGGAAGGAAGGAAGGAAGGAAGGAAGGAAGAGGGAGAAAGAGAACACAAGTACTTCTCAACTTACGCTGACAACTGGGACCAGAATTTTCATTGCTAAACTTGGCAGCTATAAGACAGCCCAATACTACAAGGGTTTTTTTTGCCACGGTTGCTAAGTGAATCACATGGTCATTAAGCGAATCCAGCTTCCCCCATTGATTTTGCTTGTCGGAAGCCGGCTGACAAGGTCACAAATGGGGATCGCCTGACCCTGGGACACTGCAGCCGTCATAAATACATGCTGGGCTGCCAAGCGTCCGAATTTTGT
Source organism: Arizona elegans (assembly GCA_022577455.1). Classification (NCBI taxonomy): domain Eukaryota; kingdom Metazoa; phylum Chordata; class Lepidosauria; order Squamata; family Colubridae; genus Arizona; species Arizona elegans. The sequence goes on from JAKOOJ010000036.1 coordinate 5,427,028, forward strand.
TCATGTGACTGTGGGGATGCTATATTGGTCGTTCGGTGTGAGGATTGGTCATTAGTCGTTTTTTCTCAGCGCCGTTTTAACTTTGAATGGTCGCTCAACACACGGTCGTAAGTCAAGGACTACCTGCGGTCCGTAAAGAGAATCAATTCACTTTGAAAATCATCGTCCAGCAGAAAAGGGAGGCTTCAGTCCGACTGTCCGTCATCGGAGCCCCTCTGTCTTCCATCACTTGCGCAGCCTCTCCATGATCGTGCCTCAGTGTCCCCACCGTAAAAAGAAACTCGGTGATCGTCCAAAACAGGACACTAATAGAAACTGGCACTAGGAAGTAACCATCACAGTTGTTCTTCTGTCCGGAATGAGCTGTTGGTGGCTCCGGCGTGTCCCGAACTCAGCTCCCCATCCAGGATATTATCCAACGATCCGTGCTGAATGGGTTTGGCTTTCCGTATGTAGAAACGCCACAAGAGGACAGAAACAACCCCCAGGATTATCACAGAGGCCAAACCCACTGCTATATAGACATAGGTCATCTGGTGAGCCGGGGTTCGAACACGCCGGCACGGTCCGTGTTCTCGAACGCCATCATCCATCGGGCTGAACCCAGCTCGGTTGGCCGCCACGACACAGAGGAGATATTCGGTGCCGGGTATGAGGTTGGACAGCACTGTGACGCGGACGGTGTTGTTTAGCGGCGGCCCTGAAATGAAATCCTCACCGGGGATCTGGTACTTGAGGTGGTACTTTTGAACCGTGGATGAAGGGGCACACCAGTGCAAGTTCGCTCGGGTCTCGCTGACGTGAACTGCTCGTAAACGGGGAGCATCCGGGAGGATGTCTGGACCGGTGACTCCGGGACACAAACATTTGCTTAACCGGCTCAATTCTGCGCAAGGCACTTGGAGATGTTTGCAGCGGTCGTAGGCGCAAAAGGGGGTCAGCGACCCCGGGGAGACGGAACGGGGAGACTCGGTTGTCTGAAAGTTGTCGTAATAATCTTCGTAGTAGTCGTCGTAGTCATCGGACGCCGCGGGAGATGCTTTCTCCGGTCCAGAGAGTGGGGTGTGGCTGACCGACGGATGAGGGGTGTTTGGGCCTTGGAGGGGTTTGGGTAGCGGGTGGCCCATGCTGGTTGGGGACCCCTGAGGGCAAAACGTCAGGAGGCCATAAGCCATGATGGGTAAGAGCGTCCAAGCTTGCATGGTTCCTGAGGAGAAGACGAGAAGGACACTCGTGAGGAAAAAGACACAGGTGGGCCTTACAATGATTCGTTTAGCGATGTTACAACAGCCTTGATTAAAGTGACTTGCAACCCGTGTTTGTGGTGAGGACCCTAGTAGCATCTGTACGGTCGCATGAACAAAAATCGGACAACTTGGCAACCAGATGCATTTACAACAATTTGCAGCATCCTGTGGTCGTGTGACGGCCATTTGTGGCCTTCCCGGACCAGCAGTGTCAAAGGGGAGAAGTTTGATTCACTGAACGACCACACAAGAACTGCAGTGATTTGCTTAACAACCAAGTTCAGAGCGCACCAAGGACAATTCCTCCTCCTCCTCTTCCTCCTCCCCCCCCCATACATACCCCCTCTCCCTTCTAGTCTTAATGATGTTAACTAGTTGGGTCATGAAACGTCTGGAAGAAAACTATCAAGCTCAGAGAACACCAAGGATTCCACACTCGTCTTCTTCCTCCTCCTCCTCCTCCTCCTCCTTTCTACAAACCTTCCTCCCTCCTAGCACTAATGTTGTTACCTGGTTAGGTAATGAAAAAATAATAAAATCAGGCGTGACTCACTAAACAATCTCCTTGCCTAGCAATGGAGATTCTGCCCCCGTGTCTCAGTCGTAAGTCAAGGACCACCTGTAACGAAAAATGCTTTTTTTCCCACCGTTCCAGGTTCACCCCTTGGATAACTCTTCCAGGCTGCCCAATTCATCAGGAAAAGCAAGCAAATGAACCAACGACCAGAGAGGGAGGAGAGAGAGAGTGGCTCACCTGGCTTGTTCAGCACGATCAGGCTCAAATCTCAGCGAAGGATAATTCGGGATCCAAGCACGATGGAAGGAATCAAAATATTCAGGGATCCGGGATGAAGCTGTCCAGCAATTGGGGGCTCCCAGATAAAAACACACAGAGAGAAAAATTGTTTTTTTTTTTTCTTAAACTGGATTCAGCATCACCTCTTCGGCTTGGCCACCGGCAGCCAAAATCAAGATTATTTTTTTTTTTGTCCTCGCTTTGCAAGGCACGGCGGAGTGGAATTCTCTCTGTTGGGACTCGCTCACCAAAGAAAACTTTATATCTTACTCATCCAATGACTTAATATGCCCCTCCTCGCCTCCCCTTTTTTTTTTTTTACAACCGGGTCCAGCCAGTGGGAAGCAGGGAAAGGAGAGCCAAGGGGGTGGGTTTTTCTGGTTTTCATTTAAGGAGAAGGGGAAAAAAAAAAATTTGGCCTTGCCTCCAGCCCCCATTGCAGGTGTTCGTGCAAAAAAAAAAAAAAAAAGAGAGAGAGAGAGAGAGAGCAAAGCATGCCTTATAAGGATTGTTTGCACACTCCTCGCGTCCATGAATCCGTTCAGCGAAAATAAAATAAAATAAAACCTCTGCCTCCAGCAGTTGGGAATGCTCCAACACAGGAAGTTTTTAAGAAGAGATTGGCTCACCTTTTGGCTGGAATGGCATAGGGTTTCCTACCTGAGCAGGGATTGGACTAGAAGACTTCCAAGGCCTCTTCCAGCTCTGTTATCCTGTTATTCTGCCTTCCTTCCTTCCTTCCTTCCTTCCTTCCTTCCTTCCTTCCTTCCTTCTTCCTTTCCTTTCCTTCCTTCCTTCCTTCCTTCCTTCCTTCCTTCCTTCCTTCCTTTCCTTCCTTCCTTCCTTCCTTTGTTCCTTCCTTCTGGTTGGATTAGAAGATCTCCAGGCTCTGTTATCCTTCCTTCCCTCCCATCCTCCTTCCTTCCTTCCTTCCTTCCTTCCTTCCTTCCTTCCTTCCTTCCTTCCTTCCTTCCGGTTAGACTAGAAGTCCTCCAGGCTCCCCTCCCCTCCTTTCCCCAACCTGCTTTAAGATGGGTGGATTTCAACTCCCAGAATTCCCCAGCCAGCTTGCTTTAAGATGGGTGGACTTCAACTCCCAGGATTCCCCAGCCAGCCTGCTTTAAGTTGGGTGGACTTCGACTCCCAGAATTCCCCAGCCAGCCTGCTTTAAGATGGGTGGACTTCGACTCCCAGAATTCTCCAGCCAGCCTGCTTTAAGATGGGTGGACTTCGACTCCCAGAATTCCCCAGCCAACATCCTTTAAGATGGATAGACTTCGACTCCCAGAATTCCCCAGCCAGCCTGCTTTAAGTTGGGTGGACTTCGACTCCCAGAATTCCCCAGCCAGCCTGCTTTAAGATGGGTGGACTTCGACTCCCAGAATTCCCCAGCCAGCCTGCTTTAAGATGGGTGGACTTCAACTCCCAGGATTCCCCAGCCAACATCCTTTAAGATGGATAGACTTCGACTCCCAGAATTCCCCAGCCAGCCTGCTTTAAGATGGGTGGACTTCGACTCCCAGAATTCCCCAGCCAGCCTGCTTTAAGATGGGTGGACTTCGACTCCCAGAATTCCCCAGCCAGCCTGCTTTAAGTTGGGTGGACTTCGACTCCCAGAATTCCCCAGCCAGCCTGCTTTAAGATGGGTGGACTTCGACTCCCAGAATTCCCCAGCCAGCCTGCTTTAAGATGGGTGGACTTCGACTCCCAGAATTCCCCAGCCAACATCCTTTAAGATGGGTGGACTTCAACTCCCAGAATTCCCCAGCCAGCCTGCTTTAAGATGGGTGGACTTCGACTCCCAGAATTCCCCAGCCAACATCCTTTAAGATGGGTGGACTTCGACTCCCAGAATTCCCCAGCCAGCCTGCTTTAAGATGGGTGGAATTCGACTCCCAGAATTCCCCAGCCAACATCCTTTAAGATGGGTGGACTTCGACTCCCAGAATTCCCCAGCCAGCCTGCTTTAAGATGGGTGGACTTCGACTCCCAGAATTCCCCAGTCAGCTTGCTTTAAAATGGGTGAATTGCCCCTGGACAGGGCATAACTCATTTAAGAACTGTCTTGTTAAGCAACCCAAATTCAAGCCTCAATTCTGGCCATAAGTTCAATGTATTTCTTGGATAAGTTCAATGTACTTTTTACAAGAAAGTGGCATGTTAAACAATCAATCCATTTCTTTTCCTACTGAAAAAGTACTTTAATTTTTATTTGATTATTCTTGCTTTGACCTGTTCCTGAAAGCTGGAAGTAAGGAAAACGTATCCCTGCTTCTTCTGTAGGAAATCCTCAAAACTGAGTATTTGCAATGAAAAAAACAACAAAAACAACGTCTTTGCCGTCTTCGAAATTCTCATTTAATCCGTTTTGTTCCCTTGGCCTGTAGCAACCTGGTTGCTAAAATAAACAGATCTAAATTCTTCAGACGAGCCTCTTAAAAATATTTTCTTGCATTTATTAAATGCTTCCTTCATCCACTCTATAAAAACAAAAAACAAAAAAATTCCATGAAAACTGCAGGTGCAAAAGGCTGACACAAAAGACAAATTCATCCAGGGAGCCAGAGTTTTCAAAACAAGCTCCCAAAATAATTTTTTTTGTGTGTGTTTTCTTTCAAAATACCAAAAATATCTCCAGAGTTGTCATCTGGCAGCCAAGACCTGTCTTGTTTTCTGGCAGTGGTGTCTCGAGTTAGCAAAAAAATATCTTGGATTTAATTCACGTTCGTCCAAAGGAATTTTTTTTCCGCCCCCCCCTTTTTCCTGGAAATATTTTTTGCTCGGGAACATCTTGTGCTGAGTTAGAATATCGTGTTAGTGACTCAGCATAAATTGGCTTTTAAGGAAAATCTCATTTCCTTTCGCCTGAAAATGATGATGATTGAATTATTATTTGGGCCTTTTGGACGATCCTTAAAATCTTTGAACACGAATTATGATGTATATCTGTGCTATGATGTTTACTACGACGGCTCAAAGTCTCAAGGATTATGTATTATAAATGTTCCTTAAACATTTATTTTATTAAACCAAGCCGAAGTCGGCTGGGTTTTCATTACAAGAATATACAGATAATCCTTGATTTACGACCACAAGTGAGCCGCAAATGTCTGTTGCTAAGCGAAACATTTTATGATCTTCAGTGAATCATGATTAAGGTAGAAACACCGCTGTTAAGGTAGAAACACCGTTGTTAAGTGAAGATGGCTTCCTTGTTGACTTGGCTCATTAGGTGGTCACAAAGGATGATCATCCGGGACATGTGCAACCCGTCGTAAATATGAGTCAGTGGCCAAGCGTCTTGAATTTTGATCCCACGATGACGGGGATGCTGTAATGGTCATTAAGTGTGAAAAACAGTCCCTTTTTTCAGCACCGTCGTAACTCTGAATGGTCACTAAATGAACAGTTATACGTCGAACACGTCGGTTAGAGAAAGGCAGTCCTTGACTTACGACCGTAATCGGGATCCGAATATCTCATTTCTAAGCAAGGCAAGGCGGTTTTTAAGCTAAGTCTGGCTTTACAACCTTTCCCCACCCCCGTGGTCGTTAAGCAAATCACTGCCGTTCCTAAATGAACCAGGCGGTCGTTAAGCGAATCCGGCCTTTGCTTGTTGGACACCGGCCGGGAAGGTCGAAAATCAGAATCATGGGACACACACACCCTCCAAGACCCAGCAACCGCATTGTAAATGCCGTTTGCCAAATTTTGATCCCGTGATCGTGGTAATACTGTGACGGTCATAAGTCTGAGGACTGGTTGCCAGTCAGTTTTTTCTCCCCCCCCCCCCCGTTCTGTTGTAAGGTTGAACAGTTTCGTTGTAAGTCGAGGATAAACCTGTAGAGATTTATTGTGCAGAAATATTTTAAAAAATGACCAGCTGCGAACGTCTGGCGGAGCCTTACGGAATCGTGACACAACGGCGGTTTAAAATTGACTAACGCATTTCAATCGGTGTGGCTGGCCAGAGGTGTGATTACACACGTCCCAGATGGGTGGGGATCCCTGGGGGTCAGAGCCAGCCCAAAAGTTGGCTAATATAGAGTTTATTTGCGGTTTGTGGAATGCAGACGGTTCTCCTTCCCAGAAATAAAGAGGGTGGAAACCGGACAGAGACGTGTCACTCCCCACTCCAAGTGAAATTGAAAAAAATAAATAAAAATAGCTGGCTGGACAGGATCTCGTGTCCTCACCACTATTCATGAGGAAAAAAAGAGAAAATTTAGATCGAGCACAAAATTCCAGGACTGGAATGAATAAAATTTGCCATTAGAGTTATGCAGATTTTTTTTTTTTAAAAAAAAAGTTATTTTATTCTGGTTGAATCCTGACTGGAATTTCCTCAAACTGCATCCTGGGGCTCAATTCAGATTTCAAAACGAACGTTTCCTTGATTTAATTTATTATTATTATTTAATATTTATTTAAATATTTAATTATTATTATTATTATTTAAAAATCCCTTTCTCCAGTCAGGATTCTGGTTGAATTCTGATTGGAATTTCCCCAAATCGCATCCTGGGGCTCAATTCAGATTTCAAAACGAACGTTTTCTTGATTTAATTTATTATTATTATTTAATATTTATTTAAATATTTAATTATTATTTAAAAATCCCTTTCTCCAGTCAGGATTCTGGTTGAATCCTGATTGGAATTTCCCCAAATCGCATCCTGGGGCTCAATTCAGATTTCAAAACGAACGTCTCCTTGATTTAATTTATTATTATTATTTAATATTTATTTAAATATTTAATTATTATTTAAAAATCCCTTTCTCCAGTCAGGATTCTGGTTGAATCCTGATTGGAATTTCCCCAAATCGCATCCTGGGGCTCAATTCAGATTTCAAAACGAACGTTTCCTTGATTTAATTTATTATTATTATTTGATATTTATTTAAATATTTAATTATTATTATTATTTAAAAATCCCTTTCTCCAGTCAGGATTCTGGTTGAATCCTGATTGGAATTTTCCCAAATCGCATCCTGGGGCTCAATTCAGATTTCAAAACGAACGTTTCCTTGATTTAATTTATTATTATTATTATTATTATTAAATATCATTATCATTATTTAAAAATCCCTTTCTCCCAAGCCGACCTCTCGGCATCGAGGACTAGAAACTTGTCTTTCCATCCAAATGTTTTAAAACGTCTGACTTTAAAGGAGGGCCCGGCAGGACAGCTGAGGGGTGTTTTTTTTTTCTCCTCTGCTGGAAAAGCAGAAGCGGTGTGGGGAAGTTTCTGTTTGCTTTCTGCAAACACAACGTTTTGTGGCCTTTTTGTTTGCAAAATTAGTCAGCAAGCAATCGCATTCCAGAGATGAAGGGGGAAAAAATGTGTGGCGGTTATCAGAATTTACTTGGCTGAAAATACCTGCTTGCATTTGCTCCCTGAAAAAGTAAAATATATTGTTGTTTTGTTTCCTTCGGGTTGCTCCAAGGTTGTGTAAAATAAACTCCCGTAAAAAAAAAGGAGGGGAAAATTGCCAGAGATGCAAACACTCCTTGCAGCTTGCCTGGGGTTTAAATTCACACAATACAAAGCCACAATTTAGGGCAGTGTATGCCCCCCAAACCCAAATCCTGGATAATTGCACATTTTGGTCATGAGGTCTTAGCAAGAAAACAAAACAAAGTGTGACTTGAAAGCAGTTTGGCCTAGTGGTTAAGCGTCGAGCTAAGAACCGGGAGATGGTGAGTTCTAGTCCTGTCTTAAGACATGAAAGCCAGATGGGTGATGTTGGGCCAATCACCAGGAGACAGGGAGTTCTAGTTCAGCCTTAGGCATGAAAGCCCACTGGGTGATTTTGGACCAATCACTAGGAGAGGCGAGTTCTAGTTCGGCCTTAGGCATGAAAGCCCACTGGGTGACTTTGGACCAATCACTAGGAGAGGCGAGTTCTAGTTCGGCCTTACGCATGAAAGCCCACTGGGTGAATATGGACCAATCGCTAGGAGAGGTGAGTTCTAGTTCAGCCTTAGGCATGAAAGCCCACTGGGTGATTTTGGACCAATCACTAGGAGAGGCGAGTTCTAGTTCGGCCTTAGGCATGAAAGCCCACTGAGTGACTTTGGGCCAATCACCAGGAGACAGGGAGTTCTAGTTTTGACCTAGAAACAAAACCAGCTGAGCGGCCAATCATTAGGAGTTGGTGAGTTCTAGTCCTGCCTTAGGCATGAGCGCCGGCTGGGTGTTTTTAGGCCAGTCCTCTCTCAACCCAACCCACCTCACAGGGTTGTTGTGTGAAGAAAATAGGAGGAAGATTAAATATGGCTGCACATACAGTCCAGTTGTCGAACATTGGAAGTTTAGTCCTGTGACTGGAGTGTGGGGGGGAGCATCAGAACTTCAAATCTGGGTCACGAGTAGCTTCCAGGTAGGTCCGACATAACCCAAGGACTACTGTCATAAGTGGAGGACTCCTGAACACCTCAAACGCAAGCTCTCTCTCAATTCCCATTCTTCGGAGAAAGGGAGGTTTTCGATCATGGGACAACGGCGGTGAGCGACTCGCCGTTCAACTTTTATTTAACTTACAGTGTTTCGTGTGTGAGGAGAAGGGATTGGAATGTAAACATAAGCAAGGAGTAAAATACAAGCCCTCGGGAGAGCAAGGCCTGTGGGTGGGCTACCGGGAGTGTAACATGGAGCTTCCTGGCAGGACTCGAACTCATGCCCGATCAGGAACTGGAACAGCTACTTCTCTGGCGGACTTCCGAGCCGACCGTCAGTGTCCGGGACAAGGGGGGCAGCAGATCTGAGCTGTTCCCCTCCGAGGAAGGGGCAGGAAGGTTGACCTCGGTAAGCAGGGGTGTCTCGTCCGGAGCGTCGTATTCGGCCTCTGTCAAAAGAGGAAACCCCCCCCCCCCCAAAATTAGGATCTGTCTGAAGGTGGACGGGGGGACAGGACACGATTGGTGTTGACGCGGAGACCCCAAATTGTGTAAATAACGGGGTTTCCTGGCACACAGTATGCAGAGGTGGTCTTCAGCCGGTTCGGTTCGGTCCGGTTTGGACGGAATCCCATCCTGTATCACTGTGTTTTTGATGTTGAATGCATGTATGGAGGGCACACGCAAGTGAGCGAATTCCTGTGTTTTGTGACGCTGCACGCATGCGCGGATGACACTCGGTCACATTTCCGGTGTCGGGCGAACCGGTGGTAACCGGCGGTAACGGTATCCCACCTCTGGCAGTATGGTTATAAAGCTGAATTTTGGGGACTAAAAAAATCTCAAAGGATTGGTACTTTTGGAGTGGGGAAGACTTTGAAAGATACAGACAATCCTCGAATTACGAACATTCACTTAACGACCACTCAAAGTTATTACAACGGCGCTGAAAAAAAGGGATTTGCGACCAGGCCTCGTACTTATGACCATCCCACAGACGCCTCGTCATAATTTGGATGTTTTGTCAACCGGCGTGTATCTACAACGACGACTGTATGATCCCGGGATCAGGGGAATCGTCATATATGAGCTTCCCAACTGGCTTCCGACAAGCGGAGTCAACGGGATGGAAGGAGGATTTGTTTAGCAACTACACAATTCGCTTAACGACTGCAGAGATCTGCTTAAATTGGCCGTGCCGAAAAAGCTTGTAAAATCAGACCAGGAGTCGCTTAAAACCGGTCACCAGAGCGAAGGCCGGTCGTAACTCACACTTTTTTCACACTGTGACTGTGAACGGTCGCTTAAAGGAATTGGTTGCAATTCGAGGACTACCTGTAGAAAAAGGAAGCGCAAGAATGCACTGCAAAATAAAATCCGGGTCACCTTCATTTGAGCTGGCGGCCACACTGGATTCCGTTCCAAAATCGGATTTTTCAAGACTGCTTTTCTTCACCTCCGTCGTAGACTCTGCAGAAGATCGAGGGGATTAAAATCGAGAAAACGAAATCGATTCTAAGTGTACTATCCCGTACAGGTAAGTCCTTGACTTACAACAATTCATTTAGCGACCATTCAAAGTTACGACGACACTAAAAAAAGTGACCCAGGACCGCTTTTCACACTTATGACGGTTGCAGCAACCCCTATGGTCACGTGATTGACATTCAGATGCTTGGCAACCATCTTTATGACGGTCGCAGTACCCTGAGGGTGTATGTGTGTGTGTCACGTGATCCCATTTTGCGACCTTCTGACAAACTAAGTCAATCGGGAAGCCAGATTCACTTAACAACCGTCTGAACAACTTAGCAACTGCAGTGATTCACTTAACAATGGTGACAAGAATGATCGTAAAATGTCGCTTAACACGTTTCTCACTTAACAACATAAATTTTGGGCTCAATGGTGGCTGTAAGGCGAGGACTATCCGTACATTAAAACAAAACATTAATGCGAGAAAAAGCACTTGCTCTACAGCAATTGAGCCCAGTATGTCTCTTTTTATGGTGAATTTTGCTCCATTTTAAAACCTTTATTGCCACAGTTGTTAAGTGAATCACTGCAGTTGTTAAATTACTAACACGGTTGTTAAGTGAATCCGGCTGGCCCCATTGACTTTGCTAGCCAGAAGGTCGCAAAAGGGGGATCACGTGACTCGAGGACGCTGCGACCGTCGTAAATATGAACCTATTGCCAAGCATCCGGATTTTGATCATGTGACCATGGGGATGACTCTACAATGGTTGTAATTGTGAAAAACGGTCCTAAGTCACTTTTTTCCAATGCCGTCGTAACTTTGAACGGTCACTAAGTGAATGGCTGCAAGTTGAGGACTATCTGTAAAAAAAAGGCAGAAAGATCAAAGAGCCAGGAAACCCAACTATAAGATTGCTTGGATGTTCGGATTGATCTTCGTCTCTTTTTAATGACCCCATAATCCTTTGCAAGGTAGAATATGGGCAACTGAATGGAGTTGAGTATTTTACTGGCCGGATGCCCTTCCCTGTCACCAATGCGGAGTTTTGTTCAGCAGATATATTCTCATCGTGCCGAAAGAGAGAAATATCTGCCTCTATCTAGGATCGAACTCACAGCCTCCGGATTGTGAGGCCAGAGCTCCACTTCCACCTCTAGGCCACCATACCACTCATGTTGGGACTGATCCCGGCAAGCAATTTGATCATTACTCAAGATAAATTTTGAGTCTCGCCCGATAAAAGAAAGAGAATTCAAAATCAACACACCAGCTTTGGACAATTTTTCTCCTTCGGCAACTCCGACATCTTCTGGCTGCAGCAGAGAAGTGTCTTCTTCTACGTCGCCTCCTGGGGGGGGAGAAAAAAAAGGGGGGGAGGAGAAAGCTGATTACAGGTAGTCCTCGACTTATGACCATTCATTTAGTGACTGTTCAATGTTACAAACGGCACTGCAAAAAAAAAAAAAAAGCGAATTATGAGCGGTTGTTTTGCTTATGATCCTTCGGGCGCCTCTGTGGTCGCACGATCCTGGCAATCGTGTCTTTTGCGACAATCACAGTGTCCCGAACACACACAGAGATTTTGCATCTTCTTTCCTTCGTGATTGAACTGAGAGCTGTGAGTCCGATCGCAACCGACCTCACCTTCTTTAGGAAACACAACTTGTCGACGTGAATCATCCAAGTTTTGCACTGGTCCGGATTTGTCCCGGCCCGGGATCTGTTCAGAAACGAAAAAAAAAAACCCAAAAAGAGACTGATTATTCATTGGGACTCAGTCCAGCAATGGTAATTCTGTATTTGTTGAGTTTTTTCAAGGTCTTTTTGTGCCTAGTTCAGGTAGACCTTGACATACTTTCTGGATAGGGACTCGTTACGCACGGTCACTCATGCCCTCGTCACCTCCCGTCTGGACTATTGTAACGCTCTCTACATGGGGCTCCCCTTGAGGAGCACTCGGAGGCTCCAACTGGCGCAGAGTGCGGCCGCGCGGGTGGTGATGGGAGCGACGTGGCGCTCCCATGTAACGCCTCTCCTGCGCGAGCTGCACTGGCTCCCGGTGGTCTTCCGAGTGCGCTTCAAGGTTTTGGTTATCACCTTCAGAGTGCTCCATGGCTTAGGACCTGGCTATTTACGGGACCGCCTGCTGCCACCAATAGCCTCCCACCGACCAGTACGCTCCCATAAAGAGGGGCTCCTCCGGGTGCCGTCGGCCAAACAATGTCGACTGGCGGCCCCCAGGGGGAGAGCCTTCTCTGTGGGGGCACCTACGATCTGGAATGAGCTCCCCCCGGAGATACGGAGAATTCCGGATCTGCGTACCTTCCGTCGCGCGCTTAAGACGTTCTTATTCCATCAAGCTGGCCTGACCTAAACTTTTCCTCTTTTTAAAATGGAATTTTAAATTTTAAATTTGGTTTTAAATTTATTGGGGTTTTAAAATGTTTCAGCCAAATTTATTTAATTAGTTTTATCTCCATTTTAAATTTTGTATCTATATGTTTTATTTTATGGCTGTTCACCGCCCTGAGTCCTTCGGGAGTAGGGCGGTATACAAATTTAATAAAATGAAAAAAATAAAATGAAAATAAGACGGTAAGGGAAGCTGCCTTTTGCAATTGACCGATGGGGATTTTGTCAATGCCCGTCCGTCAATTGCCAAAAAGGCAGCTTTACCTGGAACAGCTGACATTATCAATTATTATTATTCTCAAATTTATTTTAACAGAATCACAGCGTTGGAAGGTCTCACAGAAGTCCAACCCCCTGCTCTGTCCCATTCCAGACAAATTGTTGTCCAATCTCTTCTTAAAAACCTCCAGTGATGAAGCATCCACGACTTCTGGAGGGAAGCTGCTCCATTGAATAATTGTTCTCACTGTTAGGAAGTTTCTCCTTAATTCCAAGTTGCTTCTCTCCTTGGTTAGTTTCCATCCGTTGCTTCTTGTCCTGCCTTCAGGTGCTTTGGAGAATAGGATGACACCCCCCTCCCCCTCTTCTTTGTGGCAACCCCTCAAATATTGGAAGACCGATATCGTGTCCCCACCCGGAGTCCTTCTTTTCACTAGACTAGACTGTTCTGTCCCCGTCCCACACGCACACACACCAACAGACGTTCAAGAGTGAAAGACCAAACCAGCTGGCAAAATCCTTTTCCTTATGATAACGGAACTTGGCAACAACCTAGTGGCTGCCTGCCAAGAGTTTATTACTTACGAAGAGGAGAGATAACTTCTCCCCGCTTCTGGTACATCAAAAGAAACAGCTCAACAATTACAGAGTCAATCAAGTCCAGAGATAATCCAGCAAAGTCTATAGCAAAAGTCCGGCAATGCAGAATGGCGTGGAAGCTTTCAGCTTTGTTCGTCACAAGGTTTGACTGGCCACCACGCTCCTTTTTATACCCTGTGGGGTGTGGTCCAGTGACTCAGCCTAATCTCGGGCACGCCTTTTCTTCTGTTGTGCGCGCTTATCTCTGCGACGTTGGCGTGGATCCAGCCAAGACTCATTACCCTCATCACTGTCCACCTATGGCTGCGTGGACGTGCTTGGCCCCGGCCCTATCTCTTGCCCTTCGGCGGACACCGAAGGCATTGCCAGAGAGGAGGGTCCTGGAGAGGGAGGCCTTGCCAACTCCTCTCCTTCACTCTCGGAGTCCTCTCCTGCCGATGACACAGGCTCAGGTAACGGAGCCACAACATAGACATACCCAATTCCTGCAACCGTTCTTCGTATGCTTTAAGCCTCATGTTTTTAGATCACTTATTTGCTGCCTATCTCACGACAAATAAATAATTCTTTATCGCGCACAAAACATCGTGTGTTCTGACCTAGGCTTGCCCAAACCACGAAGCAGACTCCTTGTCCCGACAAAAACCCCTTTTTTATTAAGTTTTGGTGAATTCCTCTCATATCACATCCAGCAAAACCTTTCAAGGGAGAATTTACAGTCACAGGCCTTATCTGGCTTGGAGAGCTGCCAGGCCCGATATCTTCAAAACTTGGCAAGGGGGCATGAACCAATTAAGCGAACTAATTGTCTCCTGCAAACTCCCTTCCCCTTTCGCTCCTCTTTTATTCCCTCTGGGAGGGGCCCTTCATCGTCCACCTGTGGCTTTACTCCCGAGTCGACCCTTGTTCTTTAGCTGTTCCCTTTGTCTGGCAACTCTGCACATGCATACACTGGGAACAGGCTCCAGCTGTTCTTCTCCCTCACTGATGTCTGACTCCGAAGGCAGCTGATAACTGTCAGACGGTCCTGGCCCACTCTCTGCCTCAGACGCAGAGCCTTCCCCAGGACTGGCCCACGTTCCTCCCCAACCTCCTCACTGTCCGAATCGGCTGCCAACTCCACTGGCGGGCCACAACACATCGAACCCGGAGGAGCAGGTAAAATATGCAAACTCATTCACAGGTAAAAAGTTGTGCGGTGCCTACGTGTGTGTGTGTGTCTGTCGCAGCAGGCAAAGAAACCCCCAAAACACATACCTGTACAGAGAGCGTTTCTTTAGGCCACAAACTGCCCCAGATCCACTGTAGGTAGCTGAAAAGCACGATGACGCTGAGGAACATGAAGTTGCTGGCTACTCCCAAGATGGCCGAAGTCACAGGGAAGTTGTACAGAAGATACCTTTGGGGCCGAAAGACAAGAAAAACGATGGGTTAAGAGTTCACCGTCATGTATCTCGGTATATTTCGATCCTTCCATTCAGAACTTGGTCGTCGAATTTTGTTTTCGTTGAATGCTGTAAGGTCTCTCCTGGACTTGCCTTCTCTCTGCGTTGTCGTAACTTCAGAGAAATTGTTGTGGTTCCATTACCTGAGCCTGTGTCATCGGCAGGAGAGGACTCCGAGAGTGAAGGAGAGGAGTTGGCAAGGCCTCCCTCTCCAGGACCCTCCTCTCTGGCAATGCCTTCGGTGCCCGCCGAAGGGCAAGAGATAGGCCCGGGGCCAAGCATGTTCACGCAGCCACAGGTGGACAGTAATGAGGGAGATGAGTCTTGGCTGGATCCTCGGCAGCGTCGCAGAGATAAGCGTGTGCAACAGAAGAAGAGGCATGCCAGAGATTAAGCTGAGTCACTGGACCACACCCCACAGGGTGTAAAAGGGGATGAGTGGATTTATTTTACGAACTGGACAATTCTTGAACTGTGTGTATTTTGTTTATGAGTAAAGTTTTTGGCAAGCAGCTACTGGGTTGCTGCCAAGCTTCTTATTGGAAGAATTGGTTGTCTGCCAGTTTATTTAACCCCCGGCTGTCTGTTTGTGTGCGTGTGTGAGACGGGGACAGAACAGAAATGTTCATAAGTCGAGGGTTGTTTATACACACTATTTATCCACTATTTATCCACTCCATCCCACCCCAGAAAGCTCAAAAGAAGAACCAGTTCTTCAAGTCTCCTTCAAATCTTAGCAAGGAAAGAATCGGTCCGGAAATCTAGAAATGAGCAGGGTGGATATTCGAGTTGACTCAACGGATGCGATTTGAGCAATTCAGTTATTGCAACACCTGTGTTTGTGACTCTAGAAAGTGGTTTTTTTTTGTTTTTTTTTAAATCTCCTTAAATTCGGTCGGATTTTCCTGGCAAGCCTAAAGTTTTCCGTTTCAAATTCAAACCGGAAAATCTTCCCTGCGTTTATTGCTTTACGTAGGGAAAAAAATAAATAAATAAGGATTTTCTTCCCTTCTCAAAACATTCAACGTGAATCTCTCTTACCGCAGACCAGTGAAATGGGCGTGAATTCTCAGGTGCGCCCCATAAATCTGGATTCTAGTCGTCTGGATTTCGATCACTGCCCCAAAGGTGGGGATATACTAAAAGGAAAGAGGAAAAATTAAATTAAACAGGGTTTTTCCTGCTTGTTATGTTACTGTCTCAGATTATTTCGCAATTCCATGCTCAAACATTCTGCGGGTAGCCCTTGACTTATGACCACAATTGAGCCCAAAATTTATGTTGTTTTAAGTGAGTTTTGCTGCTATTTTTCGGCCTTTCTTGCCACTCTTATTGTCTAAGCTGGGCCAGGATTCACAGGGATCTTACTCCCCTCTAGTGGAAATTCCAGGATCAAGCAGTAAAAATTTGTAAAAACAAAATTAACATCACAGCCCTGTATCTGAATCTCAGCAACTTTAAGATGGGTGGACTTCGACTCCCAGAATTCCCCTGCGAGCCTGCCTGGATAGCTCTGCAGACAAGGCACTGTAATTTAACACCAGCTGTCTGCAATTAAAGTAAGTTCGAATCTCGCCAGGCTCAAGGTTGACTCAGCCTTCCATCCTTTCTAAGGTAGGTAAATTGAGGACCCAGTTTGTGGAGGCAATAAGCTGGCTTTGTATAAAATATACAAAAGTATGAAGGCTATTGCTTAACGCATTGTAAGCCGCCCTGAGTCTCCGGAGAAGGGCGGCATATAAATCAATTTTTTTTTTTAAAAAAATGACTTTGACTCCCAGAATTCCCCAGCCAGCCTGTTTGAAGATGGGTGGACTTCGACTCCCAGAATTCCCCAGCCAGCCTGTTTGAAGATGGGTGGACTTCGACTCCCAGAATTCCCCAGCCAGCCTGTTTGAAGACGGGTGGACTTCGACTCCCAGAATTCCCTAGCCAACCTGTTTGAAGATGGGTGGACTTCGACTCCCAGAATTCCCCAGCCAGCCTGTTTGAAGATGGGTGGACTTCGACTCCCAGAATTCCCCAACCAGCCTGTTTGAAGATGGGTGGACTTCGACTCCCAGAATTCCCCAGCCAGCCTGCTTTAAGAGGGATGGACTTTGACTCCCAGGATCCCCCAGCCAGCTTTAAGAGGAGGGGGGACTAGAGAATTCTGGGAATTGAAGTCCACATGTCCTAAAGTTGCTGAGATTGGGAAACATTGTGTTACAGCATTGCAACACAACTAATCCAGACTGCCCCAACTTGACACACACTTCCAGAACTGCCGGATTTCAACTCCCACTGGCCAGATTGGCAAATCAAAAAATCTAACATGTCGGGACGGCTCGAAATCAACGAGTTGATTTTAATCTCACGGAGACCCGAGATCAAATCTCTGTTCAGCTGGTTATTTTTTACCTTACAGGAGGAGTAGAGCGGATAAAATAAAACCGAGCCTTCTTTGATCATGCAGCTAGTCCTCAACGTACAACCACGCAAAGGAGCCCCAAATTTTTACGTTGCTAAGTTGAGACGCCGGTTAAGTGACCGTTGCCCCGTTTTACGACCTTCCGTGCCACCGTGGATTAAGCGAAGCATTTGCAGTCGTTCGGTTAGTAACACGGTCGTTAAACGAATCCGGCTTCCCAGTTGACTTTGCTGGTCAGGTGGTCGTAAAAGGGGATCGCGTGACCCCGGGAGACCGAGACCGTCATAAATATGAACCAGTTGCCAAGCACGTGAATGGGGGAGGGAGATGCTGCAACGGTCGTTAAGTGTGAAAAATGGTCATAAATCCCCTTTTTCAATGCCATTGTAACTTCGGTCGCTAACGGTTGTAAGTCGAGGACTGCCTGTACAATGAAGCAGGCTTATAACATCATTAAAAGATACGGGTAAGTCCTCGCACTTATGACTGCTGGTAGTATCTCCGCGATCACGGGATCAAAATTTGGGCAATGGTTGCAGTGACCTTCCCAGACGGCTTCCGACAGGGGAGGGCAAAGCCAGATTCGCTTAATGACCTCACGATTCATTTAACGACTTTGGCGATTTGCTTAATAACCAATGGGCCCAAAAAAAAGGGTCGTAAAATCAGGCAGGATTCCCTTAGCAACTGCCTTGGTTAGTTAGCCATGGAAATTCCGGTCGTAACTTCGAGGACTAACCCTAGCCTGTTTCTTAATATCGGCATTAGAACAGGGGAATCTCAAAGGATCTGCATCCAAAGCTTCTTAGGGGGGAGGCAAAGAGGATCTCACCGAATCTTCTTTGTAATCGGAATATAGCTCAACGTCAACTGTTTGCTTCTGTTCTGTAAACCCAGCGAGGAAGAGGCCGGCGAAAGCGAAAGTGTCGAGCATCTGTAATAATCCCGACCGATAGTGCAACATGGCCTAAAACAGGAAGGAAATTCACCAATCAAGAGGTCAACAATCCAAGAATTACAGAGATACTGGTTTGTTTATTTTTTCTGATTGCAATTGAAGAGTGTATTTGTAGCTAACACTGATGATGTTACTTAGTTGGGTCATGAGACGTCTGTAAGAAAACCAACAAGCTCAGAGAGCATCAAGGACCCTGGCAGTTTTTGCCCTCTTCCTCTCACCTCCTCCTCGTCCTCCTCCCATTCTCTTTCTCCTCCACTCTGCAAACCCCACTCCGTTCTAACCCTGATGATGTTACCTAGTTGGGTCGTGAGACGTCTCCAAGAAAGAAACCAAGATCAGAGAGCATCAAGGACCCCACCGTTCAACCCTGAGCTACAAGGATTCTCTTCTAGCCAATCCACTTGTATATAAACAGAGAGCAAAGCCAATTCCGCTCTAGCACTGATAATGTTACCTAGATGGGTCATAAAACGTCTGAAAGAAAACAACCAAGGACAGAGAGCACCAAGGACCGAACTATCATTTCTGAATTAAAAATATTTCACCCCTTCTCATTGTCCCAGACAAAACTACCCAACCCATACAGAGAGCTACGCAAATCTCCCTTCTCACTCCGCAAACCCAGTTCGTTGAGTTTAAGTCAATAAAATGTGGTTTATTGCAAGGCGTGAACCAGGTTTGAGACACTTCTGCAGGACCAGCCAAAATATATCACATTAATCACGAATTAAATCACATTAATGGGCTATTTTCCTCTCTTTTAGGCAGAAAACTGAGGAATCAGAGCCAGTTGGGTCTAGTGGTTAAGGCACTAGGCTAGAAATCTGGAGACTGTGAGTTCTAGTCCAGCCTTAGCCATGAAGGCCAGTTGGGAGACTTTGGTCCAATTAT
The DNA here is from genome assembly GCA_022577455.1 of Arizona elegans. Classification (NCBI taxonomy): domain Eukaryota; kingdom Metazoa; phylum Chordata; class Lepidosauria; order Squamata; family Colubridae; genus Arizona; species Arizona elegans. The sequence goes on from JAKOOJ010000036.1 coordinate 5,445,889, forward strand.
CACCAGCTGGTGAGTTCTAGTTCCGCCTTAGCCATGAAAGTCAGCTGGGTGACTTTGGGCCAATCCCCAGGAGACAGGGAGTTCTAGTTCAGCCTTAGCCATGAAAGTCAGCTGGGTGATTTTGGGCCAATCCCCAGGAGACTGGGAGTTCTAGTCCCGCTTTAAGCATGAAAGTCAGGTGGGTGACTTTGAGCCAATCACCAGGAGACTGGGAGTTCTAGTCCCGCCTTAGGCACGAAAGCCAGGGAGATGACTTTGGGCCAATCCCCAGGAGACTGGGAGTTCTAGACCCGCCTTAGCCATGAAAGTCAGCTGGGTGTCTTTGGACCAATCACCAGGAGACAGGGAGTTCTAGTCCCGCCTTAGGTACGAAAGCCAGACTTCGGGCCAGTCCTTCTGTCACTCAGCCCAAGCTACCTCACAGGGCTGTTGTTCTTAAAAAAAAAAAATAGGAGGAGGAGGAAGAAGTGCTCGATAGTTTTACCACCTCGAGTTACTTGTACGGATAATTAATACGGGATACAATAAATAATACGAAATTAAAACAAATCCAGACGGTAGAATTAACAGGGCTGCCGTCTGTATCTCAGCGGAGACCGTGAAAGGGTTCCACATTTTTTTTCAGGATTGGTTTCTCCCGCGACTCTGTGGCAGAAGTTTTGTTCTAAAAGGTTCCCCTTTTGTGATACTTCAAAGATCACTCACTCGTCCGTGTGAAATTAATCAAGGGGTGGTTTATTGAATGGCTCCACCCGTCAGCGAGAGCAGATCAAACCCCCCCACCAAAAATGGATCCTGTCCATCAAAAAATAATAATAATCATCTAATCCCTCTGAGAATCTCTCAATCCTTATTAAAATTCCAGACTTACAGCCCGAGCGGAGGAAGAAATGATGCGTCCGCCTTTGGTGTAACAAGAGATTACCACCATAAACATGCCCAGATTTTGATTGACGGGTGATTCGGGTAATTCCAACTCTAGGGACATTCGGTAAGGTTGGCCGTACATGAGAACCTGGTGGGAAAAAAAAAAAGAGAATGATCTTCCTTTGTTGTGGGTCACTCATGCCCCGGTTATCTTTTTCCCCCTCGGTTAGACTACTGCAATGCGGTCTCTGTGGGGCTGCCCTTGAAGACTGTAAGGAATCCTCCACTTATAACCATTCGTGGAGGGATCGTGGGAAGGTACAACGGGCTGGAAAAAGTGACTTAGGAACATTTTTCTGGAGTTAGGGCCTTTCCAGCATTCCCCCCCCCCGTGATCAAAATTAAGATGCTTGGCATACGAACATGTCAATGATTTTTTAAATGTTATCTAATTCTGGGTTTTATTTAATTGACCAAACTAAGTAATAATTTTAATTAGCAATTTTATGATGTTTGTGTGTCTATATGTTTCTTGACTGTACACTGCCTTGAGTCCTACGGGAGAAAGGCGGTATAGAAATATATATATATATATATAAATATATAAATAAATAAATAAATAAATAAATAAATAAATAAATAAACTGATTCGTATTTATGACGGTGGCAGTCATAAATCACGCGATCCCCTTTTTTACTTTACTTTACTTTTTACTTTTATTAGACTTCTATACCACCCTTCTCCCGAAGGACTCAGGGCGGTGTACAGCCATATTAAAACACATAAAATTTACAAAATTTAAAAACCATTAAAATCAAATATACCAAAATTTGGCCCACAAATTAAAAACTGACATACGACCTTCTGACAAGCAACGCCAAGAGGGGAAGCCAGGTTCACCAAACCATCGGCTGACTAACTTATCAACATGGCAAGAAAAGGGGTGGGCAAACTCCCTTATAACAAATGTCTCACTTAACAGCAGACATTCAGGGCTCAACTGTGGTCGTAACTTGAGGACTACCTGTACTTACAACCAATCCTCGCATGGAGGACCCGTTACAGCGTTCCCACGGTTATGTGATGAAAATTCGGCTGCTTGGAGACCGGTATGTATTTACGAGTTGTAGCATCTCGGGGTCACAAGTTCTACCTTCTGCGACCTGCCCAGCCAGCTTTTGACAAGCATAGTCGATTGGGGGCGGAAGCTGGGCTCGCTTAACGACCGTTGTGTTTAGCAACACAAATGTGGGTGGGTCAGTTCAACAGGTATTGCACGAGGGCGATCAACTCCGCCGTCTTAATTGCCAGGCTGCACCCAACAGGCGCAGCAGCCGAGATAAAACCGCGAGCCGAGAATTTCAGGCCCGATTTGAATTTCACCTCGTTTCTGATGCAATACCAAAGAGGCTGAAAAATAAACAATCCCAGAGCATCGCGTGCAGCTCTCACGGAGTTTCTGGGCTGAAATGCCGATGGTTTTCCTGGCTCTGGCACCATGCTTTGCACGCATGTGCCTAAAGACATCTGTCTGGTCGGCCATATCCTGTTTTTAATCGCGTATGATGATTAAAGCTAATTATTTACAGCCTAATTTTTCCTGCCTTCAAAGTTGGAGGGAGGGAAGGAAGAAAAGGAGGGAGGGAGGGAGGAGAGAGAAGGAAGGAAGGAGAAGGAGGGAAAGAAGGAAGGGAGGAAAAGGAAGAAAGGAAAGGAAAAAGGGAAGGGATAAATGAGAGGAAGGGAGGGAAGGAAGAAAGGAAGAGAAGGAGGGAAAGAAGGAAGGAGGGAGGAAAGATGGAAGGGATAAAGGAGAGGGAGGGAGGGAAGATAAGAGGGGAGCTAAAGAGGAACAAAGGAAGGAAAGAGGGAGAGGGAGGGAAAGAAGGAAGGGAGGAAGGAAGGAGGAAAAGAAAGGGAGAAAGGAAAGGAAAAAGGGAAGGATAAACGAGAGGAAGGGAGGGAAGGAAGGAAGAAAAGAAGGGAACTAAAGAGGAAGGAAGGAAAAAGAGGGAGAGAAGGAAGAAGGAAAGAAAGGAAGGAGGGAGGGAAGGAAAGAAGAGAGGAAGGAAGAAGATAAAGGGGAGGGAGGGAAGGAAGGAAGGAAAGAAGGAAGGAGGGAGGGAAGGAAGGAAGGAGGGAGAGAGGAATCAGAATGATCAAAAATCATAGAAGAACAAAAATTAGTGTACAACTTTTGTTTCCTGCAACCTTATTCCATCTCATTTCAAAACATGGTAGTCATCAACTGGTCTTTGAAAATCGCTCACCTGGTCTCGGCTGTCCTTGATGAACGAAATGTTGGCAACAGGAAAGGAGCAGAGTTCAGGTCCTGGGTGGCCACAATCTGTCCTGAAAAAAGGGCCAAAGAGTTGTCCCAAATCAGATTCAGATGACACGTTAGCAGATCTCAAGCTTACAAAGCTGTTTTTTTTTTTTTTTTGACATGTAATTTTTGGGGCAAAGAATTACAGGTAGTCCTTGACTAACAATGATACATTTAGTGGCCGTTCAAAATTACAATGGAAGTGGAAAAAAAGGACCGATGCCCATTCCTCGCTCTTACGACTATCCCCACGGCCACGGGATCAAAATCTGGGCATTTGCAACTAGCGTGGATTTACAATGGTGGCAGAGTTGCTATTTGAGACCTTGCCCGCCAACTTCCGGCAAGCAGAGTCAAGTGAGTGGGGGGGTGGGGGAGACCGATTCGCTTAACGACCATGTGATTCGCTTAACAACTGCACTAATTCGCTTAACAACCCTGGCAAAAAAAAAAAAAGATGGCAAAATCAGAAGTGACTCGCTTTAACAACTTCCTTGCTTAGCAATGGAAAATTTTGGCCCCAATTGCAGTCATAAACCGAGGACCGCCTGTCATAATCTCCTGCTAACCCAGTCTTGCTACAAGCCCCCTCATCTACCCAAACTAACCTGAATTGGTAGTGCACGGGGCTGACATAGCTGACCGTCGGCATGTAGGAGTAATAGAAGCTGCCGTACAGGAAAATTGAGACCCAGAGGAGCAGCAATAACACGCAGAACAAAATGGCCGTCTGGAGGACCGTGCGCCGTACTCGCAACATTAGCAAGGAGGCGACTTCTTGGACCCAAACCAAGAATGGTCCAGGACTGGCTGACATGATGGCGGTTGGTTCAAGATCCAAGGAAAGTAAGTCAATATGTTTGGGGAGGGGGGAATTTCAACCCAAGCAGCGAGCGTCCGGTTTTCGGCACCGCAGCAAAAGCACAGCAACGTAATCGGAGTTCTTTCCGCAACAAAGAAGTGGATTTAAAAATAATTAAAGCGTGGTAGTCATTTTAATCCGGAAGTCAAAAGCTTTTTACGCAGGCGAAAAGGACCGGATGGAAGATGGTACGCTGGTGCATTGCGGTTTTCGGAAAGCGGTTTTGGCTTCATGAGAAAAACAGTAAGATCAGAACATGCTGGATGGGGAGGGAAGGGGGGCAACAAGCCCTGGGACCCCTCCTCTTAAGAAATTAGGCTGTTTTTTTTAGACTCCGCTCCCCAGGGCCCCGAAGGTTCCTAAAATGGAAGGAAAAAAAAAAAGACAAAATAGATACAGGGTTATTGCAGACGGCGGATTTCGCAAATTCTTGGCACATATTCTTTTTGGGTTCAACTTTTCCCTACAAGTCTTTGGATTTGTGAACAAAGAGCGTTAACCCTTCTTGGAGAAGGAGGTTCTACAGCAAAGGGCGGGGGGTATCATGGGATGCAGAGATTATAACCCCCCCCCGCTCCCCCCAAAAATAAATTCAGCCTCTGACCCACTTCCTTTGCCAATTCTATCTGGGTAACCCAGATGGAGCTTGCAAAGAACGGTGTCAGAAGCGACACTGTCGGTCGCTGATGGTTGAATGTTAAAACAATCTGAGTTTAATATGTAATAATAGAATAAGAGAGTTGGAAGGGACCTTGGAGGTCTTCTAGTCCAACCCCCTGCTTAGGCAGGAAACCCTACACCACTTCAGACAAATGGTTATCCAACCTCTTCTTAAAACCTTCCAGTGTTGGAGCATTCACAACTTCTGGAGGCAAGTTGTTCCACTGGTTAATTGTTCTCACTGTCAGGAAATTTCTCCTTAGTGTTAGGTTGCTTCTCTCCTTGATTAGTTTCCACCCGTTGCTTCTTATCCTGCCCTCAGGTGCTTTGGAGAATAGCTTTGCTCCCTCTTGTTTGTGGCAGCCCCTGAAATATTGGGGTTTGTTGAAAAGTTTATTGGGGTTTGCATTGGAGTTTTATTTTTTTATAAGCCACCCGGAGTCAATGTGAGTTTGGGCAGCCACGTTTTTATTTTATTTATTAAATGTACCGGTAATATGTGCCTCCCATCTGATCTAGAGGCAGAAAACTGTACATTTTCTAAACAAACACATAATAAGTAAAAACAAAGACTGGTGAGTGATACATTTGGTCCCTATTTCTCAATACAGCCAACACTTAATTTGAACCAATTTTGTTTTTTAAAAAAATGCTTTCTGTAAAAGAGAGAAGAAAATAAAAAGCCTTTAAATAAAGCTAGAGTTAAATTATTACAGTGCAAAGCTCCCAATTCAGAATTCCGAGGAGCAAAAGCTGTACTAACACCCAACCAAAATAAAGTATTTTTTTTTTCTTTCCTTAAACAAGAAGGCAAAACTTGGGACAGGAAGGAACTTAAAATCAGTTACTGCTCAAGGTTACAATCCGTAGTTGGAGTGGTCTTAGTTGGAGTCTTAATTGCAGTTTTAAGTACAGTTTTTTAATAATATTTTAATCTGTATAATCTTAATTTTGTAATGTTTTATTTTTTTTTACTGGTTTTATAATCTTTAGGGTAGATGGACGCCATAAAAATTTAATAAATATCTTTAATTTTTATTTATTAAATTTTTATGGCGTCCATCTACCCTAAAGATTATAAAAGCAGTAAAAAAAATTAAAGATAAAGAAGACTCGAAATATTACAGGACATGGAATAAATTTTATGAATGCATAAGAGACAAGAGGTAGAAATGAGAGGGAAGTTTATGAATGTTAGTTCAACAAAGATGTACAAGACTATGGATATAATATGTAAAAATTTGTAAATAAGCTAAGGTATGTAGAAACTTAGTTGAAGTTTTCTTTTCTTTTCTTTTGGTGGTATTGGTGCAATTACTGTTAAAATAGTACAGCTATAGTTATTAGCATGTATGTTAAGATTCACCATTGATCTCTCTCTCTGGCTATGTTTGATTTGCATTGTTATCTTGACATGGCACTGTCTTTTCAATAAAATAAAATATTTTTTTTTTAAAAAAATTAATAAATAACATAATAGTGAGCTTAAAGTTAAATCCCAATTCAAAACACAGCAATGCCAACATTCAGAGATACACCGGCTCTTTTGAAGTTACGAAACACACAATAGAATTCGTTGTTTGCCTGTCTTTGTTTGATAAACTATGAACCAGAATCTCTCACAATTCTCCCAAATGACACTTTTTAAATTTACTCATACTGTTTACACTTGCCAACATGCCCTGGCAATCAAACTAACAGCCTTTTAAAATTTTAGAAAATTACAGCCTCTTTTCCCAGGAATGTGAAATTCAGCTTCTAGTTACAATTCTAAGTTTCTAGTTCAATTCTAAATTCAGCTCCTAGTTACAATTAATTCTACATTCTTAATTAAACAAACAAGCAAACAGACAAAAGGCATCCGTACAAAGCTAAGTGCAACAATATACAAAATCCTGCAAAAAAAAAAAGTCCTCTTATTTTTGCACACAAGGGAGAAAAAAAATTAAGAGGGGAAATTGGTTTTTAAAAACTTGGGTTTTTAACTAGAAACAGGGAGAGACAAGGTCCACACAGTCCTTACCCACCCCCCCCCACCAATCTTGGTTTAGGCTTCTTTGGAAGAAGGGAAGCTTCCTTCCAAACACAAACCACCATCCCATCTCGGTTTAAGAGAGATAACCTGGATAAGAGGTCTTGCAAAAAAAAGAAAGAAAAAAAGAAAGGATCAGAGATGTTGCATGCAAGGATGGGAAGCACAGACTGGGGAGGAAAATAGTGGGGAGGGGGGGAATGCAGAAGGAAAAAAAGGGGAGAGGGCTTTTTTTTTTTTTTTTAAGTCCCATCTGCTTAGCTTGCAAACCCTGATTGGGAGTCAGAGAGGAAGCTTGTTAGTTTCCATTAAAGGGGGGGGAAAAAAATAAAATTTCAAAGCACCTGAATTAGTTCCAGCGATGTTGCTGCTGCGGCTCCGCCTCTGGATTCTCCCTTTAAAGTCTTCCCCCCCTCCACCCCCCCCTTTTCCTAAATGTGGATCTGGTGCTACCTCTTCCGGGTTTGGCCCCGCCCCCGAGCAGGGAGGGGGGAAAGGAGGAGGAGGAGGGGAGTGGCCTGTTTTTTTTTGGCAAGGCTGCTGCTGCTGCGAGCATCTTCCAGTCACGTGGTCGGTGGGATGCGGCGGCGGCGGCGGCTGCCTGCCTCCCGTTTCCATGGAGACGGGCCGAAGCGGAGGACCGCTTTGGTGCCTTTTCTCCAAAAATTAAGATGCTGGAAGGGAAGGAGGGATGCTCACTCAGGAAAATAAAAGATATTTATGTTAAACAAAGGCTTCCCTGCTTTCTGATTCTTCTTCTTCTTCTAATAGTGAAACAGGGGTCTTTTTATTTCATCATTAAATATAAAAATTACATATTTAAGCTTCCTTACGAGTTGGGGCCTACATTCGCACAACCCTAGATTCGTGGGCTTAGGCGTTTAGATTTCTCGGGAAAGGAATCTTTGATCTCCTGTGTTGCAGATACCTAAAAGAAATTCCTTTTAAAGCTGTGTTAAAATCAATTCTCTGGCTTTTATTTACAAGAGGGTGAGCTTGCAATTCAGCGTATGGTTGAAATTTCAAGTATTTTTTTTTTTTTTTAGCAGATTAAGTGATAAAGTGTAGGATAAAAACAGGAGCATAGAACATTATACATGCCCAGCAACTAATCTGAGAAAAATGGAAAAGGTGTCTCTACTATAAATGGTGGAGCTTTTGAACTTTACGATTCAGGCCCTGAATCAGAATTATTTTATGGAATTTCAATTTCAATTTCAAACCTTTATTGTCAATGCACAACAGGTGTACAATGAGATTGGCTGAGCCTAAGATTGGCTAAGCCTAATTCTTATAAGAATTGATTTATATAAGTCAAATTATTTCTTTCTACAACTTCACCAAGTTTCTGGCACAATCTTGAAAATTAATTTACTCTGGTAAATCCAATTTATTTCCAAGGGGGGGGGAGGCACACTGTGTAAAGATATTTAAGATGATGGCCTTAATAGTGGAATAAATATATTCACTGAATACATGTAGTAGCAAGTCACTAATCTTGGTAGGAATACTGAATTATGTATCTAATGGTATTATGAAATAGCCATTTGGAGTGCAATCCTCTGGGTACCCGTTTAAGTAATTTTGACCTGGTGCACGTTTTACATTACATTTTCCATCTGTTTACCTACAATTAAATTAATAAGCCAGAATTGGCTGTGCCCCTATGGCTAAACATGTTGTGTGAACAAACTATGGTTAAATAAACCATATCTTAGAACAAGGTGTGAATCAAGACATTTGAGTTAACACCTATCTTCTGGGATGTTTGGGGTGTTTTTTTAAAAAAACATTTCACGGGCTAGTAGAACATATATAAACCTGTTCCAATATAATTCATAATTATACTATTGAATTATATATATAAAAAACTCAGCCCAGTGCCGTAACAAAATACATAAATAGGCTGTGAAACTCTTAGCATAAATTGTTAATACCCTTCCTTTTCTTTCTCCTCTTTTCTTTCCTTCCTTTTCTCTCCCTCATTTCCTTCCTATTTTTTTCTCCTTCTCTCTCCTTTTCCTCCTTCCCCTTCCTTCCTTTTCATTCTCCGTTTCTTTTTTTCTCCTTCCCTCCCCTTTCCTTCTTTCTTCGCTCCTTCACTGCCTTCAATTTTTCTCCTCTTCCTTCATTTTTCTCCTTTCCTTCTTCCCTCCCTCCCTCCCCTTCCTTCTCTACCCTTTCCGTCCTTCCTTCCTACTTTCCTTCCTTCCTGAGTATGCCGTTTTGTTTGTGTTTAACCCTGGATAATGCAAACCAGGATGTCCACCCAGTCTTCCTTTCCAAGGTGATGCAGGAAAAGGAGCCAGGTTTTGGAAGTCTGGTGCCCAATGAACTGGGAGAGCAATTTTTTTTTTTTGGAAAGGCTGTTGATGTCAGATTTGTAAATGAAAACAATTGCTGACAAATACCGCAGCTCCCCGACGTTCATATTTGCACAAGGGGGAATGATGGTGTTTGACCAAGTGACACAGCCACTCTCTTTTGACTCTGCTTCTTCCTTTTGTGCCCACCTCCTCAATCAACCTCTTTCGTAATAGAGCCCAGCTATGCCAGCCCCCTCCCACACTTTCCAGTCCTGGCTTTCAAGCAATGGCTGCCTGGGTAAGGGGGGGTATACCATCAGCCCTCCCTCTACCCCCACACCCTTTAAAGAGATGGTTTGGTCCCAGAGATGGTTAATTGCTTTGTGGAATCCTTCAAGGTTTATTGATCCATGGGATTCAATTTCATCTTAGCCAAGGTGTGCCAAACGTCTTAGGAAGTCAGGGGTGGGTGGGAAAAGAGCCCCTTTCTGGTCGTCCACCTTGGAAGAGGGTTCTGCAGGGGTTGCTGCAGTGCCCCCCCCTCATTCCCTCCCTCCTAGCCCAGGTGACTCTTCCCCAGATCATCTCAGCACTCCAGCCCGAACGGTCTGAATTGGCTCCCATCTTCACTTTTCGGCAGGAAAATCTCTCCAAAGGTATGTGTGTGTGTGTGCGTGTGTGTTAGTTTGGGCTGGGTTTTCCCTCTTGGATCCTTTCGGGATCCTGGGGGTGGGGTGGGGGGTGTCAGAGGTGGGGTGGGGTGAGAAATGATTTCCACGTAAATACAGGGAATCTCCCGCAGGGGAAAAAGAAAAAAAGGGCCCAGTTATATGAGGGACTTGTTCATAGGGACTATTGGGATGGGATGGGATAGAGATAGATAGATAGATAGATAGATAGATAGATAGATAGATAGATAGATGGTGCAAAGATAGATAAACAGACAGACAGACAGATGGATAAGATGGATCGATGGAGCAGAAAGTAAATAAGGCAGGCAGGCAGAGAGAGGGGAAAGGAGGGAGGGAGGGAAGGAAGAATAAGGGAGGGAGGAAAAGATGGATGGATGGATGGATGGATAAAATGGATGGATGGAGCATAAAGTAAATAAGGCAGGCAGGAAGAGAGAGGGGAAAGAAGGAGGGAGGGAGGGAAAGAAGGAAGGAAGAATAAAGGAGGGAGGAAAAGATGATTGGAGCATAAAATAAACAAGCCAGGGAGGCAGAGAGAGGGAAAGGAAGGAATGATGAGGGAGAGAGGAAGGAGGAAAAGATGGATGGATAGATGGATGAAGGAGGGAGAGAGGAAGGGAGAAAAGGATGGATAGATGGAAGGAAAGAGAAAGAAAAAGATGGAAGGAAGGAAAGGGGAACAAAAGGATAAACAAGGTAGCTAAGGAAGGGAGGGAAGAAGGGATAGATAGATAAGAGAGAGAGAGAGAGAGAGAGAGAATGGGAGATCTTGTCCTCTATTCGGGTGGGAAATCAGATGGAAACAGAAATCCCCCCCTCTCCTTGTTAGAGGGGCTGTGAATGACTTTGGATGTCCTACTACATTGGGACTGTCTTTTATTTGTTTTGTAATGTCTCTTTTTTTTCTGAACATATTTTTTTCTTTCTTCTTTTCTATTTATCTTGGTTGCCTCAGAGACCGGAGAAGGGCGGCCTTGGGGCAAAAAATAAATGGGGGAAGAGATGAAGTGGAGAAATTTCAGAATGAGGCAGGGGCTATTTGCAGGTTTTTTTGAGGGGGAGGGAATTTTACATCAAATCAGAACCGAAGGGAAAATGTTTTTTTTTCCCCCCCCTAGAGAACCAGAAGTTAATTCATCTTTATTGTACTCAAGATTGGGTCGTTGTAGGGAAAAAAAACAACGAAGCATCCTGGTTTTTGAAAGAAGCCCTAAAGGTTATTTAGAGGATTGTGGTTTGGTAAGAAAAGAAAATGGTCTTTTGTTACGCTGGAGTTATTTTTAATTTTTTGTTCTCCTTCCTTCTCTCTCTCATCTCCTTCCCTCCCTGCATTCTGCCTGGGTCTACATTCACACAACCACATTTGAGGTTGTGGATTTGTATTTTAGGAACCCAACGACAGCCCCAAATGTCGCTCTTTCGCATGGTTTATTTATGGCATGTTGTGTAAATCAAAGCCAGGTTGAAGTCGATAGGGATAAGCGGTGGCTGAGGAAACTGTGCTTGTTCAAATTGTGGCAAGACGGCCACAAGTTGAGGTCGGGACGTGAACTCTCCGAATTTAACCCTGGTGCAGAATAATAGCTGTGCCGTGGTAGATGCAGTCCCACACACTCGACCCCCCTCTGCTGGGTGAATGCGGGCCTAGTCATGCCACTAGTCCTCAAGTTACAATCCAAAAGTAGGGTTCATTTTTTTGTTTTAATATCACGTTCTCCGTATAAAAACTGGAGGATTTTAAGAAGAGGATTTTAAGAAGCCATTTGTCTGGAATGGTATAGGGCCGTGATGGCAAACCTGTGGCACACAAGAGTCCTGTCTGTGGGCACCGATGCCATCGCCTCACCAGCCATTTCCGGCTGGTCTTCGTGGGTGCCAGAGTACCAGAAAAAGGCCCGAAAATGGCCCAAAAAACCCAGCTAAAAAAACAGGCTGTTTTTTGGTTGTTTGAAGACAGCCTGAAAACGGCCCAAAAAACAGGCATGTGCGCATCGGACAGCTGTTCTTTGGGTTTCCAGCGTGTGCACCTACACGCGTGTTCTGGTTTGGGCATTTGGTGCCAAAAAGGTTCACCATCACAGGTATAGGGCCCCCTCCTTGAGCAGAGGGGTGGACTAGAAGACCTCCAAGATCCCTTCCGACTCTGTTAATGTTCTTCTGTTCTGCTTTTATTTTCTTTCTTTCTTTCCTTCCTTTCTTTCAAGAAGAGATTGGACAACCATTTGTCTGAAATGGTATAGCTTAAGCAGGGGGTTGGACTAGAAGACCTCTAAGATCCCTTCCAACTCTGGTATCCCGTTACAATTGAGAGATCTCTTGCAAGACCGCCACAAAGAAGAAGAAAAAAAAAAATCGTAAAACGAAAATATAAATTTCCCAGGCAAAAGTGTTTTTTTACTAAACCATCCAGTCTTGATGACACGATGGAAATTGCCCTCCAGAAGTTCAGGCAGGTGTAACACAGGGTTGGTACCCTTTGGTTCGCGTTCGTAAGACCCCCACCCCACCCTACCCGCCAGTTGTATTTTCTACTTGGGTTTAACTCCTCTTTTAAGAGAACTGACCATGAGGCGTGTATGCAAACCTAACGACGCCCACTAGGTGGTGCAATGCATTACTGTACTGGTTTTGCAACTGAGTGGGCGCCCTCCAGTGGTCGCCTGGAATACTGCGACGTAGCCCTAAGCTACGATTCAGCAAATTCTACTTCTAGTGAAGTAGAGTTAGCGTTCTGACGTAGGCTCCCTTAAAAAGCAGGAAGCGGAGTCTTGGGTTTCCCGCAAAACCTCTTCTATTTACATGACTCTGAATTCTTTTCATTCAGTCAGCAAGGCTTATCCAAACAGTCTTTCAAAGGAATATTTATCAACACAGACCTTATCTCGCTTGGCAAGCTGCCACGTAACTAGTTTCCAACCATAGTACAAGGCCAAACTTGGCACAGAGTCTCTCAGAGTCACGGAACAAACGAATTGTTTCCTGCAAAAGCCCACTTCCTGTTCGCTCCTCTTTTGTTTCCTATAGGAGGGGCCGATCACCTCCGAGGTGTGGCTTTACTCCTGAGTCGCCCCTGCTTTCTGAGTTGTTCTTGTCTTCTGGCAGCTCTGCATATGGGAACAGGCTCCAGCTGATCCTCTGCCTCGCTACTATCTCTCTCTCTCTCTCTCTCTGCCTCTGACGCATAGCGCTCGTCCGAACTTTCCCCAGCCCCCAGGGCTGGCCCATATTCCTCGCCAACCTCCTCACTGTCCAACTCTGCTGCCAGCCCTGTTGGTTGCCAGCGAGCCACGACAGTTAGGGCCGCTTTTGAAGAACACGTCTTCAAGGTCTCCATTTACGGTGAACGGTCTTTGGATGGACTTTCTCCTCTCTGATGTCCTCAGCAGGTTTCCTCATGAAGGGCGAAACTCCCGTCAACAGCACAATGAGCATCGGCCAAGCTCGCAAAATGGTGGAACAGCTGAAGATTGAGGCCAGCATGTGCCGAATAAAGGTGAGGAAAGGGCCTACCGGGGAGGAGGGTGGGTGGGGGAGGCAAGGTAGACGCGGGGCTAGTTTACTCAACGGTGACGTCTTGAAGGTGGGTGGAGTTCAAGGTCCCAGAGTTCCCCTGCCAGCATTGCATCGTCGAGTCTTAGGTAGCGAAACACGACCGTGGATAAAACGGTGGCAACCAACAAGGCTGCAAAACCGCGAGCAGCCACTAGCTGGCAGCAACTACCATTCTAAGTAGCTGGTTTTCTTCTCTAGTCTGCCACCTAGGGTCTATACAGAGTACTGCAGACCAGACTTGTAACCTTGATTTTCTAAATAGAGTTGACTGACAAGTGCTACCTCTCCAGCAGATGAATGCCGTTCTCTAATTTTGTTACACCCCCACCCCACCCCATCCTCCCTAGGTGTCCAAAGCGGCTGCCGATTTGATGACCTACTGCGATGCCCACGCCTGCGAGGACCCCCTCATTAGCCCTGTGCCCACCTCAGAAAACCCCTTCCGGGAAAAGAAATTCTTCTGCGCCCTGCTTTGAACTATTTTTGCTCCCACCCACTTGCCCCTCATCCCTGACGCCAAGTCGTTTCCCTTTCCTTCACCCCCTCACCCCTCTTATACTCATCAATCTGTATGGAGTTGGGTTATTGCAGGACCCTTGGTCTCCAAGCTCCTATCACTGAGGGTAGAGAGGGGGGGGCAGATTGTCTTCATGGCAGATCTATTTTCTCCTGCAGAGACCCCGCCACCCCAACTCTTATTTTTGCAAAAGCTTCCAAACCCAGGAAGCAGATCCTTTGCATAATACAGAGCATTATTATGAAAGGAAGAGCCTCATTTTCCCCCTCAAAGATGGGGGGAGCTGTGGTTTGCTTAGGGGGTGGGGGGGAAAAATCAGGGTACTCAAATACCCTCCAATTAGATCAAATAGTCAGCAAGCATTGCAATTCCATAAACCCCCAGGATCCAACCTAGGGAGTTTCGTTCCTGCATTCACGTCCAGCATCGTTCCCACCAACTTCACACCATGGTTAAAAAGTTTAGCTTCGAAACGAGGTTATTGAAGCCAGCCCTCTCCTCCTCCTCTTCCTCCCCTGCCCCAAAGGTCTTCCCACCCCCTTCCCCCCCCCCCACCCAGGAAGGGCAGAAGGGCAGAAGGTTTCCACGACAAGCCGATGGTTCTTCTCACAACTTTTCACCCATTCTGTATGTCAGAAAAGCACGGAAAGTGAATAAAATTTACTGGAGTTCAGTTCTTGCGGATTGCGAGTGATTGAGCTACAAAATTCGGGCGGAACGGGGTGGGGAAAATGGAGGATTCGCTCAAAAAAAAAAAAGGATCCCCAAAGAGATCTCTCGATTCACAAACTTCCGGATCAACCTTCCAGGATCGGATCAAAACGCCTATGTGCGCGTGGAACAGGTGGTCTTCGACTTATAACCAAACCATTCGTTTAATGACCGAAGTTAAAACGGCACTTCCATTTGGGAAGCCGGATTCGCTTTAACCCATCGGTCTGATTTGTTAAATGGGCCGCCATAAAAAAAAAAAAAAAAAAACTGTCGTATAATTGCACCCGACTTATGACCGCAACGACTTTATAAGACGGAAATTTTGCTCCCAATTTACGATCGTTAAGTTGAGCCGACGATGACAACCTGGGGAAGTTAAAAAGAAAAAAAAAGAGGAAAGAACAGCCAAAAAAAAAAAAATTCTTTCACTATTCCAACCGATTTATAAAAAATAAATCTTGATTCTTTTATTGCTTTTGGTGGCAGATTTGGCAATTGCCGGAAACAAACAAACAAACGATCGAAGTGAGAGCAAGTCAGGCTAAAAGCACTAAAGTTTCGTGTGTTCGGACGTAGTGAGAGAGGTTTGTGCAAATAGAAATCTAGAAAGCTTTAACATCCCAAATGGCTGCTTCCCCTGTTAACTATCGGCAATTAAAGAGGCTAGTCCTGATTAAGGTCCCCAAGGGGAAAAGAAACCACACAATCTACAGGGAGTGCTTCCGTAATTTAGCGATCCCTGAAGGAGATCTCTACAATTAGGCTTAAACATAGAAAGCGTGCTGTTTTTTTTTTTTTAAATGTAGAAAGCTAAATATTAAAAAATCGGGTGGCGCGTCAAGAGTTTTCGACAGCACAAAACCCTCTGCAATTCACAATGCACTTGTTTCCACTGGCAGGAACAGGGCCCAGGCAGTCCTCGACTTACGACGGATCCCCTTTGTGACGGTTCGAAATTACGACGGACCTTCCTCCAACCCCCGCCCCCAGAAAGCTACTTACCACCCAGTTCTATACAGTAGATAAGATACGGAAATTACAGCTTCTAGCACTCCTCACCGCCAGCTGACACTTGGTGGAATTACTACTTGTAGTACGGTAGACAATCGACGGAAGGCCGCTGTTTTTGCACCAGAGGACTACAATTCCCATGAACCATTCCCTTCCCCCACACACACCTGGCTGGAGGGGATGGGGGAGAGAGACACCTCCAACATGGGGTCAGGGCTGACTGCCAGGGGATGACCAAAGGGATTAGTAACGTAGAAAGAGACGGTGAACCACGAATGCTGGTCAGATCAAGGTTAGGGGTGATCGATGGCAACTTATTGGGGAGGGAGGGAGGGAGAGGGGGGGAAAAGAAAGGAATGGGGTGCAAAAAGTGGAGTGTGTGCCCTTAAATTTGTCCTGGAAAGATGTGTAAAGCTCAGCTGCCAGCCAGGTTAAGGTAAGTCGTTCCCGACTCTAGGGGGCGGTGCTCATCTCCGTTTCAAAGCTGAAGAGCCAGCGCTGTCCGAAGACGTCTCCGTGGTCATGTGGCCGGCATGACTCAACGCCAAAGGCGCACGGAACGCTGTTCCCTTCCCACCAAAGGGGGTCCCTATTTTTCTACTTGCATTTTTTTTTTTATCTGCTTTCGAACTGCTAGGTTGGCAGAAGCTGGGACAAGTCACGGGAGCTCACCCCGTTACGCGGCACTCGAACCGCTGAACTGCCGACCCTTTCGATCGACAAGCTCAACGTTTTAAGCCACCGCGTCCCTATGTGTAAAGCTCAGCTGGCAGCCAGAACTTGTCCTACTTCTCTTCCCAAACAATCAAGGGATAGAATCAAGGGCCAAGAGGAAATTTTACATGGGAGGGAAACTGAGGAAGGGGCGCTGTGTTCTCTCTAGTAAAGGGGTGGGGGTGGGGGTCTGGCTTGAGTGCATTCAGGAAGGATGGGCGGGCGTCCTCAGCTGCTTAGCTCAACGAACTTGAGGGTAGAAACAGCTTCTACCTTCGGTCCGGGGAGGGGAGGCAGGAGGACTTCAAAAGAGTTTGATGATAGATTTGCGAGATTTCCCCACGCCGATCCACTTGACTGAAAAAGAGAGAAGAGGGAGGGGGAATTGGGTGAGTGAGATCTAAAGAGACCACCAGAAAATCAATTCCACCAGGAAGGGGTAATTCTGGCATCGGTCAGAATTACAGAATAGCAATAGCCTTTAGACTTATATCCTGCTTCACAGCCCCTCTCTAAGTGGTTTACAGAGTCAGCATATTTGCCCCCCAACCATCGGGGTCTTCGTTTTACCGACCTCGGAAGCACAGAAGGCTGAGTCAACCTTGAGCTGGTCAGAATCGAACTGCTGGCTGTGGGCAGAGTTAGCCTGAAAGACTGCATTCTAACAGGAAGGAAGGAAGGAAGGATTATAGGTGGAAGGAAGGAAGGAAGGAAGGAAGGAAGGAAGGAAGGAAGGAAGGAAGGAAGGAAGGAAGGGAAATAGCCCTTAGACTTATATCCCGCTTCACAGTGCCTCACAGCCCTCTCTAAGTGGTTTACAGAGTCAGCATCTTGCCCCCCAACAATCTGGGTCCTCATTTTACCAACCTCGGAAGGACGGAAGGCTGAGTCAACCTTGAGCTGGTCAGGATCGAACTCCTGGCTGTGGGTAGAGTTAGATTGCAATGCTGCATTCTAACAGGAAGGAAGGAAGGAAATGTGGAAGGAAGGAAGGAAGGAAGGAAGGAAGGAAGGAAGGAAGGAAGGAAGGATTGATTATATGTAGAAGGAACGAAGGAAGGATTATATGAGGAAGGAAGGAAGGAAGGAAGGAAGGAAGGAAGGAAGGAAGGAAGGAAGGAAGGAAGGAAGGGCAATAGCATTTATATCCCACTTCAGTGCTTCACAGCCCTCTCTAAGCAGTTTACAGAGTCAGCATCTTGCCCCCCAACAATCTGGGTCCTCATTTTACCAACCTCGGAAGGACGGAAGGCTGAGTCAACCTTGAGCTGGTCAGGATCGAACTCCTGGCTGTGGGTAGAGTTAGATTGCAATGCTGCATTCTAACAGGAAGGAAGGAAGGAAATGTAGAAGGAAGGAAGGAAGGAAGGAAGGAAGGAAGGAAGGAAGGAAGGAAGGAAGGAAGGAAGGATTATATGTAGAAGGAACGAAGGAAGGATTATATGAGGAAGGAAGGAAGGAAGGAAGGAAGGAAGGACGGACGGAAGGAAGGAAGGAAGGAAGGAAGGAAGGGCAATAGCATTTATATCCCACTTCAGTGCTTCACAGCCCTCTCTAAGCAGTTTACAGAGTCAGCATCTTGCCCCCCAACAATCTGGGTCCTCATTTTACCAACCTCGGAAGGACGGAAGGCTGAGTCAACCTTGAGCTGGTCAGGATCGAACTCCTGGCTGTGGGTAGAGTTAGATTGCAATGCTGCATTCTAACAGGAAGGAAGGAAGGAAGGAAGGAAGGAAGGAAGGAAGGAAGGAAGGAAGGATTATATGTAGAAGGAACGAAGGAAGGATTATAGGAGGGAGGGAGGGAGGGAGGGAGGGAGGGAGGGAGGAAGGAAGGAAGGGAGGGAGGAAGGAAGGAAGGGCAATAGCACTTAGATTTATATACCGCTTCACAGTGTTCACATTTCTCATTTTGAGAAAACAGGAAGATAAAACAATATTATTTGATATGGGATTTGTTTTATCAATGGCTAGATAATAAAAACATGGAGATGAAGTATGAAAGATGAGGTTGATGCAAAGGTAAAAATAGGTGCAGTTTTATTCTTATGGGAAAGAAGCCTTTGTTATAAACTTTTAAATGGAAATAATAATATAAAGGGGTATCTAAAAATTGTTAAATGAAACTAAAGAATTGGTAATTCTGGAAATGGAATTATGCACAAAAGAATTTTTAACCGATCGACACACTGGCTGTAATTGTATGGAATGATGACGGTTTTAGGTTTTGTTCTTGTTTTAAATAAAAAAAAAATTCAAACAAAAAAAAAAAACAAGCAAATTTTGGACTGCCCAAAAGGCTCACCTGGCACTTCCAGATAGTCCTCGATAAACCGGATGTAAGCCTGGGCCTCGGCGGGCAAGTCGGCAAAGGTACGAGCTCCCTCGGTGCTACACCTCCATCCAGGTAGATCTTTGTACTTCACTGTGACTTTGTTCAGGAGCTCCTGATTGGCTGCAGACAGCGAGAGGAAGGAAGTGTTGTGGCTCCGTTACCTGAGCCTGTGTCATAGGCAGGAGAGGACTCCGAGAGTGAAGGAGAGGAGTTGGCAAGGCCTCCCTCTCCAGGACCCTCCTCTCTGGCAATGCCTTCGGTGTCCGCCGAAGGGCAAGAGATAGGGCCGGGGCCAAGCACGTCCACGCAACCACAGGTGGACAGTGATGAGGGTGATGAGTCTTGGCTGGATCCACGCCAGCGTCGCAGAGATAAGTGCGCGCAACAGAAGAAAAGGCGTGCCCGAGATTAGGCTGAGTCACTGGACCACACCCCACAGGGTATAAAAGGGAGCGTGGTGGCCAGTCAAACCTTGTGACGAACAAAGCTGAAAGCTTCCACGCCATTCTGCATTGCCGGACTTTTTGCTATAGACTTTGCTGGATTATCTCTGGACTTGATTGACTCTGTAATTGTTGAGCTGTTTCTTTTGATGTACCAGAAGCGGGGAGAAGTTATCTCTCCTCTTCGTAAGTAATAAACTCTTGGCAGGCAGCCACTAGATTGTTGCCAAGTTCCTAATCATAAGGAAAAGGATTTTGCCGGCTGGTTTAGTCTTTAACTCTTGAACGTCTGTTGGTGTGTGTAGGTGTGGGATGGGGACAGAACATGAACAGAGGATCTAGTTAGGGTCCTTGGGGATCTTGGAGCTTGGGGGTTTTCTTGCAGACGTTGCGTGACCCAACCGGGGAACATCATCGGGGCAAGAGGGAGTGGGGTTTCAGAGTGGGGTTTGGCAGGACGACGACTGTGGGGTCCTTGGTGCTCTCTGAGCTTGCTTGTTTTCTGGCAGACGTTTTGTGACCCAACTAGATAACATTATCAGTGCTAGAAGGGAATGGGGATAGCGGAGAGGAGGAGGAGGAGTGTTGGGGTGCTTAGTGCTCCCTAAGTTTAGTGGTTTTCTTGAAGACGTTTTGTGACCCAACTATGTCACCTCATCAGTGCTACAAGGGAGTGGGGACTGCGAGGAGGAGGAGGAGGAGGAGGAGGAGGAGGAGGAAAAGGAAGGAGGGAGAAAAAAAGAAAGGAGGACGACTGTGGGATCCTTGGTGGACTCTTGAGCTTAGTGATTTGCTTGACGTTTCAATATCCAGCGAGGTAACGTCATCAGTGCTGAAAGATTTTGTGAGGAAGAGGAGGAAAGGAGGGGAAAAAGGGAGAGGAAGAGGAGGACTGTGGGGGTCCTTGTTGCTCTCTTGAGTTTGGTGGTTTTCTTGCCAACGTTTCGTGACCCAACTAGGTAACCTCACCCATTTGCAGCAAATCCTTCTCCCTTCCAACACTGATGGTGTTACCTCGTTGGGTCACAAAATGTCTCCAAGAAAACCTTCAAGCTCAGAGAGCATCAAGGAACCCCCCAATTCAACTCTGACTCCAAATTAGTCTCTTCTTTAGCCTGCTGGGACTTATGGGTCTGCACCCCAAAGTCCTCAGTTCTCACCTGGGAAATACGGAATCTGCTTCCCATCCAGATGGTATTCCACACCCACTTTGATCTCTTCAAAAGTGTCAAGGATGTCCAGCTTGGTCACAGCCAGGCTAGAAAGCATTAAAAAAAAAGTGTTATGATCAAGGCAAAAACATCCTCTTAGGATTATTGTTCACACTTACGACCGTTGTACCCTCCTCGTGGTAATGTAAGCAAAATCCAGCCGCTTGGCAACTGACTCGTATTTATGACGGTTGCAGCATCCCGGGGGCTCACACAATCCCCTTTTGCGACCTTTGGATCAGCCAAGTCAACGGGGGGGGGGGGGGGGGGGTGATTCGCTTAACGATGGCGTCGCTGATTTAAACAACCACAGCGCTTCGCTGAACAAAAGGTGGCAAGGAAAGCCGTAAAACTGGAGGCCAAACTCCCTTCGCCGATTTCTCACTTAGCAACATAAAATGTGGGGGCTCAATTGGGGTCGTTAAATCGAGGACTACCTAAGCTACATAGAAAAGCAGAAAGTAGAAGTCTCCTCTGTCCACTAGGGGGCGTCATCTGTCCACTAGGGGGGGCGTCATTCTGCAAATGGCGCCCCCTAGTGGAGCGCCATCTTCACAGGATGTTCAAATCCCGCAAGGAACAATAAAAACGAAAGAAAAAAAAAATTTGGAAGAGACTTACGCGCTGAAACCGTTGATCATGTGGGCGTATTTCACCAGGACGAGGTCCAGCCACCCGCAGCGACGCTTACGGCCCGTGGTGACGCCGAATTCTCGTCCTCGTGTCTGGAGCGTCTCGCCGATCTCCTGCAAAGGAGATTTTTTTAAAAAAATGTACGGAGTGTGGACACTCCCTTAAGGCAAATCTGTTTTTTTTCTGCTGAAATATTCAGACACCATCCAAAAAAAAACTTAAGTACCGGATTTCCCCGAAAATAAGACATCCCCTGATAATAAGCCCAATTGCGCCGCTAAAATAAGCCCCGCTAAAATAAACCTTCCCCGAAAAATAAGCCCTCCTCAAAAACATTTAAACGCATGTGCAGCAGAGGTGGGTTTCAACAGGTTCTGAACAGTTTGGGAGAACCGGTAGTGGAAATTTTTAGTAGTACGGAGAACCGGTAGTAAAAATTCTGCCTCCATCTATTCTCTGCCTCCTGAGTCCCAGCTGATCAGGAGGGAATGGGGATTTTGCAGTATCCTTCCCCTGGAGTGGGGTGGGAATGGAGATTTTATAGTATCCTTCCCAGTAGTGAAATGTCAAATTTGTTACTACCGGTTCTGTGGGCGTGGCTTGGTGGTGGGGTAATATGACTGAGTGGGCGTGGCCAACTTTTCTTTTCTTTTCTTTTTTACACTTTTAAAACCATTTTTTCTACAACCACTTCGGTTGAAAAAATGCTTTTAAACTAAGTGTCAGGTTTCGATGCTATCTCAAAAGAAATGAATTTCCAGACTGCCGATCTTTAAGGAAATTTTCTCTGTATTTGAGCACAGCGATCTGATCCTGGCTCTTTCGCGGTTAGTACTGACCTTTGCCCCCGCAATCCCTCCCTTTCCGATCCCCAATTCTCTGCTTCTCATTGGCTATCTTCCAAGTCACTTTCCTGATCTCTTCTTCGTCAGATCACAGGAATGTCTCCCCCCTCTCCCATCTCCGAGGAGACAGAATCTTCAAAGGAATTTAGTAGGCAAAAGTTCAAGCTTCTCCTCTCTTTATATATGTCAGTGCTGGGACGCTGATACTAAGCCTCTGATGATCCCAGCTGACTTGCCTGATCGGCAGAGGCTTTTTTTTCCTTTGAAAAACATTTTTTTCTATAACACCTGGGGAAGACCCACCTCCAATATTCAGGGACTTACGTTGTTCTGCTCGGTGGGGAAGGTCCCCACGCCGACGCGGGTGGTGTAAGCCTTCACTACGCCATATACCTTGCCGATGTAATGGGGGGGAATGCCAAGGCCGGTGCAAACCCCTCCTACGGTGCAATTCGAGGAGGTCACGAAGGGGTAGGTACCTTTGGGGGAGACGAGAACATTTTGGGGGCTACAAAAGGAGTGGGTTTTTTTTTTGAGTCAGCGACACTTGTAAATTTAAGGTTAGAGTATCTAGTTAGAAGTTCACACCACTGTGCAACCAATTCTTGGTCACCGTACTACGAAAAAGAGGTCGAGACTTTGGAAAAAGGTGCAGAGAAGAGCGACTAAGACTAATCCTAACCATAAACACTCAAAGAGCCATTTGGACCCCGTTTCCCACAGAAAAGAAAACACCGGGAGCCACAAAAACCCTTCCCGTGCCTGACTATTTCTTCAGCAGCCACAAAACTAGCATATGTAACTGAATTAAATGTTCTGTTTTCTTCTGAAACTTTTCTTGGATTTATCCATGGTTGGCCTACCGGGGGTAGAAAAGTTCAATAAATCACGTGCCGGCGGGCGTCGCACATTGGCGGTTGTGACGCAGATTTTGAGCGACGGGGAGCCGCAGCAGAGAGGTGAAAGAGCCACATGCGGCTCCAGAGCTGCGGGTTGCCGACTCCTGAACTACGATGATCTAACGCCCGGAGACTAAAACATACGAAGAACGGTTGCAGGATTTGGGTTTGGCTAGTCTCAGAGAAAAGGAGGATAGCACTATTCCAGTATCTGAGGGGCTGCCACAAATAGGAAGGGGTCAACTTATTTTGCAAAGTAGCTGAAGGCAAGAAGCAACGGATGGAAACTAATCAAGGAGAGAAGCAACCTGGAATTAAGGAGACGTTTCCTAACAGTGAGGACAATTAACCAGTGGAACAACTCGCCTCCAGAAGTTGAATGCTCCAACACTGGAAGTTTTTAAGAAGAGACTAGACAGTCACTTCTCTGAAATGATATAGGATCTCCTGCTTCAGTCTTGCTCTAGCTGGGAGTCAACGCATAAGACCTGGCTTTTTAGGTGTTATTTTAATGGATTTTATTATTTGATATATGCCTATGCTGCCCTCTCGCCTTCCCCCGGAGGTTTTTCACTTGATTTTTTGGGATGCTGCACAACATGCATATCTGGGCCCAGCAGTGTGTAAAATTGTGCGGGGCTGCATTAGCCGAGTGTGTGCACACACGTCCTTGTGGCCGATTTACTGTATTTTTCAGGGTATAAGACACACTTTCCCACCCCTAAAAGAGGGTGAAAATTTAGGTGTGTCTTATACACTGAATGTAGCCCCGCCCACCCGCCGGCCCCACCCTTTGGCCTCTGCCTCCCAGCAATTTGCCTCCTTGCAGCAAACAGCCTGTTTCAGTTTCATTTGCAGCACAGCCTGATTAGCAGAAGCAGCTGACTGTCGGTTGGATCTGCCTCCCGACCATCAGCTGTTTCAGGCTGCAGGGATTGCCATTGCCTACTGCTGCCTCCGCACTCCTCTGCTGTTTGCTGCAAGGAGGCAAACTGCTGGGAGGCAGAGGGAGATTTTTTTTTTCTTGTGCTAATCAGGCTGTGCTTAAAATGAAACTGAAACAGGCTGTTTGCTGCAAGGAGACAAATTGCTGGGAGGCAGATTTTTTTTTTCTTGGGTTAATCAGGCTGTGCTGAAAATGAAACTGAAACTTGCTGTTTGCTGCAAGGAGGCAAATTGCTGGGAGGCAGAGGCAGATTTTTTTTTCTTGTTTTCTTCCCCAAAAAAGGTAGGTGTCTTATAGTCTGGAGCGTCTTATACTCCGAAAAATACAGTAATAAACTGTGGTTTGAAGGACGACAAGCGCTGCACACCGTACAAACCTAGATGCCAACTTTAAACTGGCTTGTGGGCAGTTTTTGATTCAGAAAAGAACAGCTGTAAACCAAAACAGTGAATTTTAATTTGCAAAAAGGGACGTTACCAAAATCTATGTCCAGGAGAGCTGCGTTGGCTCCCTCCACGAGAATCTTTTTGGAAGGCCCATGCAGAGCTTGGTACATGAAATAAACCCCGTCCTTCACCAGGGGCCGGATCTTCTCGGCGTAGATCTGCCGATCGAGAAAGATTGGCAAGATTGAATTAAATTGGGGGGGGAAATATACTAAGAGAGTTGGAATATACTTTTTTTTTAAAAAAAATTGTTTTTCTTTTAATACAAACATTCCATCTTTCATTAAACAGTGTGTTGTCTGGGTATTAAATTCTTTGTGTCTTAACAATTAAACTTACCACCGTAATTCATTTCTGACATTCATTCTTATATTAATACTAAATAATAATAATACTGATAAAGTAACATAAACCTAACATTTCTCTTCTTTACTCATCTATTTTTACAATACATTGCTTTCATATTTATTCTCTGAGGACTGGCTGTATTTGAGTCTGCAAACTACAGATTAAACCAGCTATAAACACACATTTTTAGGAAACCTCCCCGCCCGGATGCCTCAAAATACCTTTAGTTGTTCCAGTTCGGCTTCCGTGTCTATATTAAGCGTTGGGTAGCTGGCTTTGTACTGCTGGGCCAAAACCCTGAATCTGAAACGAGTCAATTCGTTAACTTTCCAAATTATTATGATCATTTATCCAATTTCTTCGTCTCACGGTACAAAGCCGACTCCGAGCGGCTTCCGGTAAGATTCAATATACAAATCTCCGACAATTATAAACATAAGATTAAAATGACAAAAAGTTTAAAACAAACTTTAAACAGCTTTCAAACCTTCTAGTTATGCTATCACATGTGCAGTAGCAAAATTCTGTGCAGCTGCAATGACCACAAGGAAAAGTCGATTTAGAGAATTTAAAGATGTTTACCGTACCAATTTCTGGTAGATATCTCTAACAATTTTTAGAGAATCTATATATTTACACTCATACTTACCCGCTCTCCCATCATGTAAGCAAGGGAAAGAGCCATACTGCTTCATACTATGTATTTTATTATTATGGATGTTATTACTAATTATTATTATTAGTAGTATCTTTTAACACTATTTTTTTTAAAAAGTTTATTCATCATTCAAAATTAAAAACATCAGACATAGATATGACATCACTTGTTCTAAATATCTTTCAACACTTTAAACTAATACAAATTGTGTTAGTTAATATTATAATTCTTTAAACTTATACGTTATTTATATATAACATCATACTAACAATTCTATATCATATTTCTACACACTTATACATACTTGTCTATTAATCTATAGCTGTACCTATGAGAATGGATGAGAAATATATACGTTATGACTGAAAAATGTGTATGTAAATTGCATAAATAGGTATCTTTTAACACTATTGCAAACAGTGATAATTTGCCTATTGCTGGTCTGTGACTGTAATAGTTTGTTGTTGTTTTTATTATTCCACTTATGCAGAGACTACACTGCAATTGTGCCTGTCCCCGATCCTCAATGAGGACTAGTGGCATCCCTGGATTCAACGCCCACTTCTACTTCCCTGCCCCAAATCCCGTGGTTAAGAGCTGCCAGCTCCCAAATTACTCACTTTTTGGAGAACTCGTTGAAATCTGCCAACAGGTCACATATACGCAGCCCAGTTCGTGAAGCTTTGGAAGCATAGGCAGGACCGATGCCTTTCTTGGTGGTGCCCAGGCTGTTGGAAGAAACCAACAGGGCATCGAACAGGGTCTAAAAGGGCACTTCCCACCCTCATTCCAACTACAGATAGTCTTTGATTTACAACAGTTTGACAATTCAAAGTTACAACAGCACTGAGAAAAGGGACTTGGATCATTATTCACACTTACGGCGGTTGCCGTATTCCCGTGATCAAAATTCAGACGCTTGGCAACTAATTGTGGTCGTAAGTCAAGGACTACCTGTAATATTATCCAATGGTATGTGAGAATGGAGACTGGGAAAAGAGCCACAGTAGAGGGGGAATGTTCAGATAAGGGACAGCTGAACCCTCAGCTGCATAATGGACAGGGCAAAAGACTCAGAAGGGACCCTCCCTAGTTTCTCAGGATGTAAAGGAGACGGTTGGAATGGTATGTGGGGAAGACCTTGGGAGACGGGGCTATGATGCTGCCCAGGGAACAGAGATAAGAGACAGTTGAGCCCTCAGCTGCATAATGGACAAGGCAAAAGAGTCAGAAGGGACCCTCCCTAGTTTCCCAGGATGTAAAGGAGAAAGACCTTGGGAGACAAGCTAAGAGATGCTACCCAGGGAACAGTCAGATAAGAGACAGCCAAGCCCTTAGCTGCATAATGGACAGGCTCAGAAGGGACCCTCCCTAGTTTTTCAGGATGTAAAGGAGATGACTGGAATGGTATATGAGGCAGACCTTAGGAGATGGAGCTAAGAGATGCTGCCCAGGGAACAGTCAGATAGGAGAGAGCCGAGTCCTCAGTTGCATAATGGACAGGAGTTTCTCGGGCTATAAAGGAGATGGCTGTAATAGTATGTGAGAAAGACCTTGAGGGATGGATGAAAAGATGCCAAGGAAAGGCTCAGATAAGAGACGGTTGAGCCCTCAGCTACATAATGGATGAAGAAGTTCAGAAGGAACCCTCCCTAGACAGTCTTGGGATGTAAAGGAAGGGAAGGAGAATCTAGATCTATGAAAAGAGTTCAGAGAGGTGCGGGTATGTGGGAAAGACCTTGGGAGACGGAGGAAAGAAACTCTATCCAGGAACAGTCAGATAAGAGACAACTTAGCCCTCAGATGTATAACAGGCAGGGTAAGAGGCTCAGAAGGAACCCTCCTTAGTTTCTCCGGCTGTAAAGGAGATGGCTGTAATAGTATGTGAGAAAGACCTTGAGGGATGGATGAAAAGGGGAAGGGTTAGATAAGAGACTGCTGAACCCTCAGCTGCATAATGGATGGAGAAAGCAGTTCAGAAGGGACCTTCCCTAGTGTCTTCAGATGTCAAGGTGAGGGGGGGGGAAAGAGGTGTACTTTCACACCAGGACGATACTGTTCAATAAAGTCAGAGGAAGTTCTTCTGGGTGTGTCTCCTGCCTGGACTACCTCGCAAGGCCGCCACTTCTCCATTTCAGCCTGCTGAATCATTTCCGCCCTTGGTCTTGAGAGTGTTTTGGGAGAGCAAAGCTTCAACCCTTCTTTACCAAGGTCCTACTTACTTTTTCCCTCCTTGCTGTTGCCTCTGCTGCTCCTGGATGCCATCCACGGCTTGGTGGAAATTAAACACTAAAGAAATATAAGAGAGCCAGTTTTGTCCAGTGGTTTAAGGCACCAGGCTTAAGAGAGTTCTAGTCCTGCTTTAGGCATGAAAGCCAGCTGGGTGACTTTGGGCCAATCACCAGGAGACAGTGAGTTCTAGTCCTGCTTTAGGCATGAAAGCCGGCTGGGTGACTTTGGGCCAATCACCAGGAGACAGTGAGTTCTAGTCCTGCTTTAGGCATGAAAGCCGGCTGGGTGATTTTGGGCCAATCACCAGGAGATGGGGAGTTCTAGTCCTGCCTTAGGCATGAAAGCCGGCTGGGTGACTTTGGGCCAATCACCAGGAGATGGGGAGTTCTAGTCCTGCCTTAGGCATGAAAGCCGGCTGGGTGACTTTGGGCCAATCACCAGGAGACAGTGAGTTCTAGTCCTGCCTTAGGCATGAAAGCCGGCTGGGTGATTTTGGGCCAATCACCAGGAGACAGTGAGTTCGAGTTCTGACTTAGATATAGAAGCCAGCTGGGTGACTTTGGGCCATTCCTCTTTCTCAGCCCAGCCCACCTCACAAGGTTGTTGTGGTGGGAAAAAGAGGAGGAGGAGGAAGGTATGTTGGATACATTCACCGCCTGGAGTTATTTGTAAACTAATATATAAATAAGCAAATAAGTAAGTAGAGGTGAGATGGAAAGTATTGATTCTTTCCTCACTGCCTCTCCAGTTTTTCCAAGATCAGGACCCTCCAAAATCTCCCCATTTTTTAAGACTTACCCAAGTGAGCGCGATCGGAAATCACAGTCCGGGTTTCCCAGCCTTCCAACCCTGTGGAAGCAAAATGTTTAATATTACAGTCCTGGAAACTGCAATTTATTCCTTCTCCCGCCATCAGCCATTTCCAATTTTCACTCCGATTCGTTGGCCCCCAAGCCAAAATAATGGAGAGACTTCTCCCAATCGTAGAGACCCTACCAAGATTCAGATTAAACCTCCATTACGGTTCCTTTTAGGAACAAAAATAACTGGGATAGTTATGAAATAAACTGAGGTCGGGGGCTTCACAAGGGCAGCTTGTGGGTCTCGGAGGGGGAAGCTCAAGAAAATCTTGTTGTGGCCCGCCGGGGGCCAGCAGAGCTGGCAACAGTCGGACAGTGAGGAGGTGAGGGAAGAACTTGGGGCCAGTCCTGCTCGGACGAGGGTTCTGCACCGGAGGCAGAGAGGGGACCAAGGCCATCTGATAGTTATGTGCTGCCTCCGGAGTCTGACATCAGAGAGGCAGAAGAACAGTGAGAGCTTATTTCCAGTGTGTGCATTCGCTGAGCTGCCGGACGACAAGAACAATTAAGGAAACAGGGTCGACTTGGGAGTAAGGCTTGGAGATGATTAGTCCCCTCCCATAAGATATAAAAGAGAAGCAAACGGGACGTGAGCTTTTGCAGGAAGCAATGAGTTCATCTGGCCGATTCAAGATTTGAAACTTCTGTTTGTGACTCTGTGCCAAGTTTGGCCTTGCCCTGCGTCTGGAAATTAGCTCTCTGGCAGCGTTCCACATGAGATAAGGTGGGTGTTGATAACCTTCCTCTGAAAGACTTTTTTATCAAGCCTTGCGGACTGTAAACGAAAAGTAATTTAAAGTTGTATAAATAAAAGAGGTTTTGTGGGACTAAGATTGTGCTTTATACTTTCTAAGGAAGCCTAGGTGAGAACAAATGTCAGGTAGACATCAAATCTTGGAGAACATCAGCTCTCTTTCACCTCAATGCTTATGAGAATTAGCAACTTCAGGTTCATCCCATCCATTTTATTTCTTTAAAGGAGAAATTAATTGTTCGGGATTTGGGGAACACGGGGGTTCCCAGAACCGCAATTTGGAGGAACGGAAAGCTTAACGGAGTCTACAGATGTCAAGACCCTTATGGACTTTCATGGTGGACTTCCATGAAAGCGACGTGGATGACGGGAATCCCAAGAAGAAAATGTTGGCAATGGCCAAGTTTATTTCGGGAGGGAAATTAAAGGCAATTGGTTCAATGGCATTTTTATTTCTTTTACTTCCTGCGCTCTTTTCCTCCACGCCAAATTGCTTGGGAAAAGGACTCACCTGGTCCCTTTTTTAAATTCTTCTCAGCTTCTTCAAAGAGTCCCGGAAGGTGGATTACAACCCCGTTCCCTGGAATAAGAAGTCAGCATCAACATACTGAAATATTTTCTCGGGGTTTTATTCTTAAGATAGTCCTTGATTTGCAACCGTTTGGTTTAGTAACCGTTCAGAGTTACAACGGCATCGAAAAAAGCGATTTGGGATTATTTTTCACATTTATGACCGTTGCAGCATTTCCCACCCACCCACCCACGGTCATGTGACCCTAATTCACACACTCTTGGCAACCAATTCGTATTTATGACAGTCGCACTGTCCCTCGTGATTTTCTTTTGCGACCTTCTGACCAGCAACGTCAATGGGGAAGCCAGATTCACTTAACAACCGCGCTACTCACTTAACGAACGCAATGATTCAACTTAACAATTGTGGCGCAAAAGGTGGTAAGATGAGGCAAAATTCACTTAAGCGTTTGATTTAGCAACGTAAATTTTGGGCTCGATTCAGTAGTGGGATTCAGCCGGTTCGGACGAATCGATAGTTACAACTGCTGGCTAGCCCCACCCCTTCTAGGAGTCCCACACGCCCCATTTTGGCTCCCAGGAAAGTGTAGGGAAGCCTCCTAGGCCCAAAACAGGTTGTGGGGGGTGCATTCACACCCCCACGGCCCGTTTTTGCTTCCAGGGGGTACCAGAGGCTGCTGCCTGTCAAACCGCCTGGCCACGCCCACCCAACCGGTCATTAGGGCAGAGAACTTGTTGTTAAATTATTTGAATCCCACCACCGGCTCAATTGTGGTCGTAACTCAAGGACTACCTGCACGGACACATGGATGAAACCTCACCAATGAACGAAGTGGCGTTGTGATTGATGACTCCGCTGGGCAACAGGTGGAAATCATATTCCACCGTGTCCACCACGACGGTGTGTCCTGCGTTGTTGCCACCCTGCGGGGAGAGAAAAATCAAAGAGGTAGGTGTTGATAAAGGGAGAGAACAAAAAAACACACAAGGCTGTGTTTACACAACCTGGACCCACACGTGCCAGGCTGCACTCATTACACCGACAACAGGAGATTCAAGGACAAAACTTTGAGAAAGGACTTCGAAAGATTTGTGGACTTCAACTCCCAGAATTCCTCAGCCAACTCCCCGCCAACTGCAAAAGATGGGGTTTGGAGTCCGCCCCCCCCCAAAGCTGCAGAGGATGGGCTTTGTATTCCGCCCATAAAGGAGGGAGAATCCATTCCCCCGCACCCACCCTACACGTTTGTGAGAAAGCAGCCCCGTGCAGACTGTGGAGGATGGAATTTGAAGTCCCCAGCTGCAGCAGACGATAGGATAGGATTCAAGTCCCCCAACCTGCACAGGTTGGGATTTGCAGTCCCCGTCCCACCCCCGTTGCAAGAGATGGGATTTGTAGTTGCCCAGTTGTGGAGGATGGGAGTTGAAGTCACAACTGCAGAGGACAGGATTTAAGTCGCCCAATCTGCAGAGGATGGGATTTGTAGTTCTCCCAATTGTGGGTGATGGGATTTGGAGTCCCCAGCTACAAAGGATAGGATTGTAAATCCCCCAATCTGGAGAGGATGGGATTTGTAATCCCCCCCCAATCTGGAGAGGGTGGGATTTGTAGTCCCCCCCAATATGGAGGTGGGATTTGTAGTCCCCCCCAATATGGAGAGGATGGGATTTGTAGTCCCCCCAATCTGAAGAGGGTGGGATTTGTAGTCCCCCCAATATGGAGAGGGTGGGATTTGTAGTTTCCCCCCCCAATCTGGAGAGGGTGGGATTTGTAGTTTTCCCAATCTGAAGAGGGTGGGATTTGTAGTTTCCCCCCCAATCTGGAGAGGATGGGATTTGTAGTCCCCCCAATCTGAAGAGGGTGGGATTTGTAGTCCCCCAAATATGGAGAGGATGGGATTTGTAGTTTCCCCCCCAATCTGGAGAGGGTGGGATTTGTAGTCCCCCCCAATCTGGAGAGGGTGGGATTTGTAGTCCCCCCCCAATCTGGAGAGGATGGGATTTGTAGTCCCCCAAATTCATGAACCTGGGAGTTTCGAAGTCCCCAGCCGCAGAGGATAGGACTTAACTGGGGCGGATGGGCTTTGTCGTTCCCCAATGGCGGGGGAGGATGGGGCTTGTAGTCCACCCACCCCACCCCAGAGCCGAGCCGAGGGGCTCACCTGGCACCTGCAGACCAGGTCGGCGTCGAGGCTGAGCAGGTCGACCACCTTCCCTTTGCCCTCGTCCCCCCACTGCGCCCCCAGCACCACCGTCACCCGGTTCCCGGCAGGGGGAGCGTGAGGAGCCGACCCTAACCGGGCTCGCTTCCCGCCCGGCTCTTCGCCATTCGCCCCGCCATTCAGCAAAGCCGCCGCCGCCTCCGAGCCGCCCTCTCCCGCCATGTGCTGCAGGCAAAAGCGGCGAGCCCTAACATGGCGCCGCCCGGGCCGGCTTCGGCGCGCCAGCAGTCAACATGGCGGCGACGGCGAGCGCGGCTGAGCGCCTTCCCTCTTTTAACATCTTTCTCCAGCCGTACGGCGCGCGAGAGGAGACAGTTCGAATGCGGCCGAGCAGGGCTTCCGCGTTCGCCTTTCTCCAATTCACCCAGGTAAGAAAGGAGAGAGGGACGCACAGAATGTTTCTGGCGTGGAGCGGATAATAATAATAATAATAATAATAATAATAATAATAATAATAATAATAATAATAATAATAATAATAATAATAATAATAATAATAATAATAATAATAATAATTACAGCCTCAAAGGCTGTGAATCTCACTAAAGAGTAACCAATAATAATAATAATAATATCATATTGCTTAGTGCATTGTAAGCCGCCCTGAGTCTCCGGAGAAGGGCGGCATATAAATCAAATTAAAAAAAAAAAATCATCATCATTCCTCTGGAATGAGTTGCCTACTGAGCTTCGGATGGCTCCTGATCTCCGCTCCTTTGGTCAGGACCTGAAGACTTGGCTGTTCAAGCAAATAGGCTGACTCTGATTCTGGGTTTTATTATTTATTAGTTAATTTGGTTTAAAATGGGATTTTGTTGTACATGCTTTTAACTTGTGTTCGCCGCCCTGAGTCCTTCTGGAGAAGGGCGGCATATAAATACATGAAATAAATAAATACAAATAAAATAATAATAAAAATAATGGTTGGTGTGGCACAACCAGCCAGAGGTTTTAGACCAGATTTGGCATCCTTATCCACGGATCTTGGTTAGGTAGGTATTATTTTTATTAAATAATATTAATTAAAGGTGTCAGTTGCAAGATGTCAGCTGCGCCAAGTCAAGCTGCCTTTTGCCATTGACCGATGGGGATTTTGCCAATGCCAGTGCTGTATAAAGATCCTTATCATTATATTATATATAATTATATATATTCTTATACCATTATAATGTATAATCCTCAACTTACAACAGTTCATTTTAGTGACCACGGTACTAAGTGATTTAGGATTGAGGTTTTTTTTTTCCATCCTTATGACCGTCGTAGCATCCCCATTGGTTCCGTGATCAAAAATTTTGGGCCCTTGGCAGCTGGTTCGTATTTAGAACCGTTGCTTTGTCCCGAGGTGATGTAATCGCCTTTTTGAGACCTCCTGTCAAGCGAAGTTAAGCCTTAACAACCTTTTGTTTCACTTAATTGATTCTACTTTGTTTCACTTGATTCACTTAACAACCTTTGTGACTCACGGAATAACTGCAGCGATTCAGTTTAACAACTCCGGCAAAAATATGCGGTATCTTTTGGTTCCCAAAACTAAGAAATTGGGCTTCTAAAAGTTGTGTTCGGCTCAAAAATTGCTTCTAATGAGAGCAGATTGCTTTAGGGGGGAAAAAGCACAAGTATATTACCAAAAAAAAACAACACCAAACCCCAATTATGTTTCTACCTTAGAACCACTGAATTTTAAATCCAGCAGGAATTATTAAAGTGGCCAAATTTAGATAAGCTGTGAACAAGACCCTGGAGGCTGGAAAAACAGATGATGATTTGAAAAAACAAGGTACAAGGTGGTTAGTTATGGTGATCCATCAAAAGTTGTCAAAAGGACTTGCTGAACCAAAATCCCATGTCCACCGAGTTATGAAAAGTCGCAGTGATGCTTAGCAAGCAGCAGTTAATTGCTCCGTCTTTTCGCTTGCAGGAAGTAACCCAAGTTTTTTATTTCACGAATCAGGTTAAGAAAACTATAGTTTAGTGTTGCGAATGTTCCCTTAGAGCAGTTCAACTTTTAAGTTGGGGGGCCGGGGGGGCTTCAATTCCCAGAATTCCCCAGGCAGCATGATGGGGGAATGATGGGCATTGAACTCCATCCATCTTAAAGTTGCTGGGATGAATGAACCTTTAGATTTTAAGGTATTTTTTGCTGCCCCAGCTCCCAAGTGTTATTATATTCTAAGCTTTGCTTTACATAAGATAAAAAGGAAAAATTATCATCTTTTTAAACCGGCCATCTCCCTCACAGAGGGGACTCTAAATAAGTATTTTTTAAAAAAGCATATTGGATTAGAAGAGCGATACGGAAAAGGACATTAAATGCATATACTTTCCTCAATCCCTTCCAAAATTTATGAGGCTTCTGTTATCAGGCAGAGACCTTTCAATAAATGTTCCGTTAATGAAAGCCATCAAAAACAGAAACGAAATGTGGAGTCTTCGTTGTTGGTTTACTTGCAGATGTTTCATTACCAAGCTAGGTAACATCATCAGGGCATCAGGGAGATAGGAGTTAGCTGGCTGTTTATACCCTCTCCTATGCACCGATGTTACCTACTCAAGTGGAAAAACATCAGCAAAGAAACAGCCAAACTCAAGAGCAAGAACTCAGTAAATAAGACTATATAGTCCTCGTTTAGCGACCGTTCGGTTACAACGTGGATAAAAAATTAACTTTGCTAAGCTGTCCACGCACTGACAACCGATGCTGGTCTATACAGCAAAGGGAAGCGGAAGTCCAATCGTAAGAGCTGCCGGCAACTGCTTAAAGACCAAGTTGCGGGTTCCAATGGTCACTAAATGAGGACTGCTTGTATTTCCCTCTCCCCCCCCCCCATGAGAAGATGGGTTACGAAGAAGCACCGGGTGTGAATCCCGCCCTCAAAGGCGGTCCCCCTCTGGTTATCAACGAAACAGGAGACTTCTGAAGAGTACCCACATTCAAATTTATTGAAGAGGAAGGTTTTTCTGCTAAAATCAAAATTAATTTCCAGAACGGTTTGGTCTTTGGAGATTGTGTTTCACTGGGGAGGAAGAGGAGGAGGAGGAGGAGGAAGAGGAGGAGGAGGAGGGCCCAATGCTTCAAATGACGACACTGAAAAAGTTAGCAGTGCAACAGAAAAAGCTAGAGTCAAGCGAATGGCTAATTTATTCTAAAAATGGAAAGGTTTTCTTTTTCCAACCTACAGATGCCAGAATTGTTAAGAAAGGAAAAGTTACAGGTGTAAACAACCACACAAAAGTTACATGTTCAATGGCAACCCCTCCCTCCCCATGTTTTTATTTTTATTTATTTCTTTATTTTTACTGGCCTCTTCAACGTTTCACCATTCGTAAAAACTTTTCTTTTTTTTTTCCTTTTTTACTGCCTTCGGTTTCGCTTGAGCTTTGTGTCTACAGCAAACTAAGACATACAATCATGAAAAAACACTAACAGATTTTTTTAAAACAGGCTGAATTTTTTTAAAGGGGTTTTTTTTTTTGAACCGTTTGACTTTTTTTTCTTTTTTTCAGTTTGTTTTTTTTACAAAAATGTGCAGAAAAAAAAAGACATCTACTAAAGTTTGCTAAGAACTCTTCCTTCTCTCTCTCTCTCTCTCTCTCTCTCTCTCTCTCGGTCTGTTGGTCTAAGGGTGCAGCAGTTTCATTCATTCCCCACTCCAGAAAGCCAGAAATCCCATTTTTTAAAAAGGTCCCATCTCAAAAAGACCCTTATTCCCCCCCAAAAAAACCCAAAACTAACCCCTTTCTATTTCCTAGAAAGTACAGAAGCTAACTGGGGCCCAGCGCCTGTTTCCCCCTTATCCTGTGATCCAACAGGTGTAACCAAGGAACGCCTTACTGTGATCTCAGCAGCTGGCACTCTGCACATGGGCAAGGAATGCCCCACAGCCAACTTTTCAAAGCCCCTCCACCATTTCAAACTCACGCAAGCGGTCAGCTACTGAAGTTACTCACGAGCACGGATATTCTTCCCAGACTCACCCTCGGCATATGTGCGCTGTTCTTTTCTCCAGAAGAATAAAAAAAATTTTTCCCCCTTGGTGGCCTTAAGTATTGAAAATACCAGTTAACTTTTAGATATAAAAAACAGTTGTTCACACAACCCACATGCATGCATGGAGACAGAATTCTGCCTTTTCTTCCCCTCATCCGTATCACCTTCCTTTTTTTTAAAAAAATTTTTTTTTCTACTTTCCCAGGCACCTCCTGAAGTCGGCAGGATTCTGAATCTGGCTGAAATGCAGAAATAAGCATTTTTATTTTTATTTTTTAAATGGGGATGGAAATAAAAAGCTGCTTGCGGAGACTGGGAGATTTCGGGAGAATCTATTCTTTTAAAGAAAAAAATAATAATAAAATAAACAGCCAACATTAAAAAAAAAAAAAAGGAAAAAGTACCCCCCCCACAAGCCACCCACCCCGAATTTAAAAAGTTTGAATTTCAAACAGTGAATCACAAGGAACTAATCTTTTAATCCCTGTGGATGGGAATCAGACATAATTAGCCAAGCTGGAGACAAGCAGCGCCAAGAAGCGAAGGGGTATTTACACAATGGGGGGGGGGGGGGCATCCAGAGGGCATCCAGTGACAAAAAGACTCCCAAACCCGCAAGAGAAGCCAAGAAAGACGAAGTTAATTCATTAATGGGAGGAAAAGGAGAATAGGGAAGGAGGAGGAGGAGGTGATGAAGGGGGAGGAAGAGAGAAGGAAGAAGAGAGAAGAAAAAGACGACTAGCGGAAAGAGAACTATGCTTTCAAATAAAACACCAACATTCATTTTCCAAGCCAAAAACAGAGACGTCTGTCCAACCCCCTCAACGCAGACCTTCTCCCCTTCCCCACATTATGTACAGAGGCCGATCCGTTTATCAAAACCACAACAACTACAGGATGATGGGCTTCCCTTCTCCCACCCCTGCACTTTTGACAGTATTTTTTTTAAAAAAAAAAAAACAGCAACAAAATAAAACGAGCTTTCAATGCTCCACATTAAAGTTACTCGGAAGCTGAATTCGACCTGCTAGCACAGATTTTTTTCTCTATATACATGTCAGGTGCTAACAACCAGGAGATCCGGCAGAAACCCTGAGAGATTTAAGTTCCGTTCGTTCCGTTATCGAGGCAAAAAACAAAAACTAAAAACTAAAATCGAAAGTAGAAGAAAAGAGAGGAGGAGGAGGAGGAGGAGGAGGAGAAAAGGACGTAGATTCTGTACAGAGATGATCCAAAAAGGGGCCCTGCTAAGTTTCGGGAGAGGAGAGGGGAAAAAAGAGCTACGGGCTTCAAACGGGGAATAACTGGCTGGTTTGGTGGTACGTCGGAGAGGATTTGTGAGCCTTGCTTGAAATCTCGAAGGAGGAACGGCGCGGAAAAGTTTAGCCTCCAGCCTGTGGCACCCAACATCTAAAAGGCCATCCAGCAATTCACTGTCTGAAAATGCGGGCTGATATTTTGACAGAGCGAGGAGGAGAAAGGCCCGAAAACTGAATTATATGTCGACATACGACTTCCTCCCTCCTGGGTTTTAAGTTGAAAATGGGGTGATGCCCAACCATCCATCTCCCCAGCCCTGCATCCCGTCTTCCCTGCATCGTCCCCCCCCCCCCAGGAGCCCTGCCTCTCCCGTTTCGGTCCCCCCACCCCGCCCCGCCCCAGCCCCCAGGACAAGCTGCCAGCCTAGCCGCTCTACCATGTCTTGTTTTCCTATCCGATTAATAGACGGCTTTTTTTAAGTGCTGCTCTGTAGTTGTTTCCCCACCCCCCAGGCGAACAAATGGGGATTACAAATGTCTAAACTAGGGTTTGAAATGTGGTTTGTTTTTTTGTTTTTTTCCCCCCCTCTTTTTTTTTTTATAGAATAAGACAATATTTTTTTTTCCAACAAACTTTAAAAA
This sequence comes from Arizona elegans, assembly GCA_022577455.1. Taxonomy (NCBI): domain Eukaryota; kingdom Metazoa; phylum Chordata; class Lepidosauria; order Squamata; family Colubridae; genus Arizona; species Arizona elegans. The sequence continues at coordinate 5,483,400 of JAKOOJ010000036.1, forward strand.
AAAAATTTACAATTTTTGTTTCGGTTTTCAAACCTCCCCCCCTGCCCTTGCCCACCCTCTCTCTCTCTCTCAAACCCAGCCACCGCTTTCCTCCTCCTCCTCCTCCCCCCCTTTCCCCTCCCCCCACTCCCATTTCCGTTGCTTGCTTCTGGAGAAGTGGCGGACATTCTCCCTTCTCCTTCTCTCCCTCTGTTGAGCCTGGGTGCTTGGCTGAAGGGTGGAGGCGGCCAAGGGGTTTCACCGGTACCCCTGGTATCCGTAGTAATTCCGGTAGTATCGGTCTCTGTCTTGATAGTAGTTCTGCCACTGAAAAAAGACAAGGTGGTGAGTTAAGAAGGGAGCTGGCGGAAGACTGACGGGAATTAAGAAACCAACTCAAAAAAAGAAAAAAAAGGAACCAAATAAATATACTGCTCAAAAAAATAAAGGGAAGACAAGCAGAAGACATTGGAGATCTGAATGAATGAAATAGCCTTATTAAATACTTTGTTCTTTACATAGTCGTTTATACACTGCTCAAACAATTAAAGGGAACACAAAACTACTGTATGTAATGAACAAAGTATTTAATAAGGCTATTTCATTCATTCAGATCTCGGATGTCTTCTGCTTGTCTTCCCTTTATTTTTTTTTTGAGCAGTGTATAATCTCCAACATAGATTATTTAACCAAACAATAAGATTTACCTGACTACAGGTAGCCTTAGACTTATGGAAGCCAAAATTTCTGTTGCTAAGCAAAACATTTGTTAAATGACTTTGCCCCATTTTACAACGCTACAGTTGTTCCATTAGGTTGAACTGCTGTTCGGTGAATCTGGCTTCCCCAGAAGGTCGCAAAATGGGTTACTTGACCCCAGGACACTGTCGCCATCATAGATGTGAGTCTATGGAGTTGTGATCATGGGGTCATAAAATGAGACAAAGCTCACTTAACTGTCTCATTTAGCCATGGAAATTTTGGGCTCAACTGTAGTCAGGTCATAAATCGAGGACTACCTGTAGTCAGATCCCTGTTGGAAGGGCAGTGGCACTTCCAGTTTTGGGCAAAACCACATTCGTCGTTCGCTTCGCCACCGCAGTGTCTGCTTAAGGACTGCCACCCACACAAAAAAGTCATAAAAACAGGCGACCGTCATAATGTACAACAATAGGCAGGTTTCATTAGGGTCGTACGTCGAGGACTACCTGTAACTCTGCCCTGGACGTATACAACCTCTTACCTCTCGGTTGTAGTCCCTGTAGTAGTCCCGGTATCTGTTGTAATCATAATCGCGTCCGTAGAAGCGATTGTAATCCCTGCCTCTGTAGCTGTCATAGAAGTTGCGATAACCCTGCGGGTTAAAAGATGTCAGTTAGAAGCATCGATGCCCGAGAACCACTGGTCAGAAGCCTCAATCGTAGACCATGGCTTGCTCAAACCAGGGCCAGGCGTTACTGCCCTGAGTTTCTAAGGACCGTCCTTAGACCATCAAAGGTACCAAGGTTTCCAAACCACAAGTGAAGCCCCATCTATGGGATGCAGGCAGCAGCGGAAAACACGGCCTCTCTGGTCCACGGAAAACCCTTTCTCTATGGAACTGGTCCCTGCGGCCCGAAAGGTTGAAGGCCGCTGCTCTAGAACTAATGGGGAGGGGAGGGGAAGAAAATTAGTGGTCCCATAATTCTGTAAGAGCCGGGGTGGCGCAGTGGTTAGAATGCGGTATCGCAGACAAACTCTACTGACTGCCAGGAGTCTGATCCTGACTGGCTCACGGTTGACTCAGCCTTCCAAGGTTTCAAAATGAGGACACGGATTATTGGGGACAATAGGCTGACTCTAAACCACTTAGAGAGGCTCTGAAGCACTTTGAAGAGGTATATAAATTTAAGCGTTATTGCTATCTACCTTCCTTCCTTCCCAATGGTTAGAATGCAGTATTGCAAGCTCTTTAAAAAAATTATATTTTTAAAGAAACAGTGCTGTCAGTTTTGAAAAAACGCCCTTATCAATGGGTGGGAAGGAAAGCTGGCCAGATTTGCTGTTATCAGTGACATGGGCAGCATAAAAATTAATGAATGATAATAAGCAACGCCTTGGGTTGCTTATTATCAAAATAATAATTTTTGATTATTATTCAATAATAACTGGAGCACCACTTGAAAACACCCACCGGCATTGACAAATTCAACGCCGGTCAATTGCAAAAGGCAGCTTGTCTCGGAACAACTTATATCCTGCGACGAGACCTTTAAAACCACCAAATGTCCACATCTGCCTAACCCAGGTCCTTGGGAAGGACTCGAGAGATGGATAAAAAAGGCCAGATGCAGTCTGAACATCTTGTGCGCCGATCCACAAAAATAAAGATATACTCACCCCTCTGTTTCCAGGCTGCCCCCAGTACTGCTGTTGTCCATAGGCTCGGTTGTTGTAACCCCGGCGCTGACCTCCTCCGACTGGGAAAAACAGGAGAGAAAGTGAATTAGACCAGAGTTTTGGCTTGGTGAAATCCATCTGGATTTCCTAGCTGAATGGGGTTTGCTGCAAATGCCCCCTTTTAGCACTGATGACGTTACCCACTGTATTTTTCAGACTATAAGATGCACCTAAATTTAGAAGAGGAAAACAACAACAAAAAGTTTTTGGCCCCCCCTTTTTTCGGGCCTTTTTCAGTCTGTTTCCAGGGCTTTTTTCGGCCCATTTTTTTGGCTATTTTTAGCCCGTTTTTTTCAAAAAGAAAAAAAAATGGGCTGAAAAAAGCCCTGAAAATGGGCCCAAAAAAGCCCCCCAAACAGGCCAAAAAAAGCCTTGAAAACAGGCCAAAAAAAGCCCCCAAAACAGGGCATGTGGAGCCAAAAAATGGCTGGTGGGTGGGCGGGGCTTCGGCAATATCCAGTCTATAAGACGCAGACATTTTCACCCCTTTTTGGGAGACAAAAAAGTGTATCTTATAGTCCGAAAAATACGGTAGTTAGTTAATGAAACATCTGTAAAAGAGAGCCAAGCTCAAGAGAGCACCGAAGACCCCGTATAGTCCTCCTCCTCTCCGCAAACTCCACTCCCTTCTAGCACTGATAAGGATACTTGGTTGGGTAATGAAACGTCTGCAAGGAAGCAACCAAGATCTGAGAGCACTAAGCACCACCAGCCCCAACTAGATCCCATCATGTGAGCCCCTCCAAATTCCCCTTTGTTCTTCCCACAAGCCAGTGGAAATGGCAGAGAAAGAAAAAAACCCGTCAATTTACAAGGGCCAAGAAACAAGCAACAGCCAGAACCAGGAATCAACTCGCCATGGGACAATTCAACGAACACAAAAACTAAATTAATTTTGATGAATAGTAATAAATAAATAACTGAACTAAACAATTAAGGCGGTGTTGAGTTGTCCCGCAGCGGCTTGGCTTTCCTAGACCCTCTGAAAGGTGCCCAGAATTATTTTGAAGATCTAAAGAAGCTCCCGGCAGTTCAGCAATACCAAGACAACTCTACCCGCAGCCTGTCTCGCCCGCCTCCAGCCTCACCGTATCCCTGGCCGCGGTTGCGATTCTGGCGGTTGCGTTTGTTCCGGTTGTTGCGACGGTTCGTCCGTTTCTCAGAGGGTGGGAGGAGCTTCCGGGCATCTTCCTTGTATTTAGTGACCAGAGGCTGGGCCTCTTCTTTCGCCAAATCTTGAAAGAGGACTTCGTCAATGTAGTCGCATTTGTCCGGAAGGGAGAAGTTGGCTGGGATGGAGGGATGCAAAAGATCAAAGAGATGAGAAGGCTCCCCCCCAAGCCTTAATTCCACCAAATGAGTGCCTCCTCCCCCAACCCCCTACACACACACACACACACACACACCAAGTCTGGATCTTTGAACGGACCGTACCTTTCATTTCCAGCATCACTGATTCCGGCACGTTCTCCCCTTCGGCTTTCTCCCTCTGCTGCAGCCTGTCCACCCAATCTTCCTCGCTGGGCACTAGCACCACCACTTTGCGAAGGAAGCCTTTGAAAGGCAGGAGTTTCCTTCGCTGGCCAGAGTTGTAGACGTTGCACTAGGGAAGGAGGGGAAAGGGGGATTCAGAAAGGCCGAGGTGGCATTCCGGGGGGAAAGCAGCCGTGTCATCTGGATCGCACCCCTGAAGCCCTCCAGAGATGCTGAAGCACAGCTCCCGTTCGGAGCCGTGGTGGCACAGCGGTTAGAAATCAGCATTGTAGGCGCAGCCAGGATCCTGACCGGCACAAGGTTAACGCAGTCTTCCGTCCTTCCAAGGTCGGTAAAATGTGGACCCAGGTTGTTGGGGGGCAATAGGCTGACTATAAACCACTTAGAAAGGCTCTAAAGCACTTCGAAGCGGTATGTAAGTTTAAGTGCTATCTTTCTTTTTCTTTTTCTTCCTTCCTTCCTTCCTTTCCTTCCTTCCTTCCCAATGGTTAGAATGCAGTATTGCTGGCTGTGCCCACAGCCAGGAGTTTGATCTTGACGGGCTCAAGGTTGACTCAGCCTTCCGTCCTTCCAAGGTGGGTAAAATGAGGACCCAGATTGTTGGGGGCAAGAAGCCGACTCTGTAAACCGCTTAAGAGACACAGCGTTTGCTTAAAACTGGCTCAAAAAGACGTAAAATCAGACACATCATTGACCCATTTTACGACCATAATAGACAGGCTCTCCAATAAGGTCATAACTCGAGGACTACCTGGACAACAATCCTTTGGCTTTTAAAGCTGCCTGCGTCTATCTGGCAAAAGAAACCTAACACTAATAAAAAAACCAAAAAAACCCACAAGTGTGAAGGGTTCCAGAAATTGCATCCTCGCTCTGCTGGTTCAGAATCTCTTGTGGAGATGAGAAACTCTTTTTTTGACATCCATCAGAGGTCTCTGGATTTTTAAATATAAATTACCTGATCGAGAATAAAATTTCTCCTTGTCCGGGGTGCGATCTGGACCAGTTTGCTCACGCAACGGGCAGCTTGCTGAAGCAGCGAATCGCGAGCTTCGATAGGCAGCGGCTCTTCAACCGCGGGGCCTTTTGTCTGGCGAGGAAGGAAATTGGGGGAGAGCAAAAAGATTAAAGGAGGGAGGGAGAAACCCCCCACATTTGGGGAAAGGCGAGGGAGGGATTGATCGGGGGCAGGTTACCACTCAAAATTTTTGGAAGTTATGTATCACCAGATAGGATTGTTGTTGTTTTTTTATTTGATGAAATCAGAAGGATGAGAGAGGCCCATGGGATATCTCCTGGGAGTCCCAAAGAATGACGTGCAGAGTTAACCATGATTTCCTTAATTGCTCTTCATCCTCGACTTACAACAATTCATTTATTGACAGTTCAAAGTTACAGCACTGAAAAAAGTGGCTTTTTTTAAAGCGTTGCAGCACCCCCGTGGTCACGAGATCAAAATTCATTCAGATGCTTGGCAACTGGTTCATATTTATGACAATCGCAGTGTACCGGGGCTTGGTGGGTGGGTGGGGGTGGGGGTTGTCACATGATTCCCCCTTTTGCGACCTTCGGACAAGCAAAGTCAACGGGGAAAGCCAGATTCATTTAACAACGGTGTTGCTAGCTTGACTGCAGGGATTCCCTTCACAACGGTGGCAAGAAAAGTCGTAAAATGGGGCAAAGCTCAATTAACAACTTCCTCGCTCAATTGTGGCCGTAAGTCTTTGCAGCAGCTAGTCGGGGACACCCCTCTTTTTTTTCTTTTTTCTTTTTTTTACCTTCATTTGGTACAGGATGTTGTCGGTCCCCAAGATGTTGAAACGCTTGTCCTGATTCTCCTCAGTGTGCTTCTGGGCCCAAAACGTTTTCCCACATCCTGGTAGCCCAACCATCAGCAAAACCTGGTTCAGGGAAGACGGGAGAAAGAGAGAGAGTAAGCGACGCCCATTCGATCGAGGCCTCTGCAGGGAAGGAGGTGCCAAAATGCTATTAAGGTTACGGGGATGCCTTGAAATGAGACAGCCTTGAGGAGGAAAAAGATAAAAAGGGAAACTAAGCTACCATAGCCAGAAATATTTGTAGCCTTTTAACCAATCCGTTAGGAGAGAGAGATGGACTCAAGGAGAGCTTGCTTTGTGCTGCCGAAAAAGCTGTTGGCCCTGAATGCCAAAAAAGAATAATAGCATTTGCCTATTGTGAGGTATCCCAAGGACTAGTAGCATGACTGGCTTTTAAAAGAGGTCTGCAGGGATTCCGGTGATAAAGCTATCAAGGGCTGCTAGTCACAATGACTTTTTTCCTCAAGGCCTCAGGGTGGAAGCCTCAATTATTCTGGGATGCTTCTCTGGTCTTCCCAGGGGCACTGATGACTGGCCACTGTGGGAATCAAAGCTCCAACACACCAGGGTACCATTTCCATTCTTAGTTTACAGAATTACCAATCTTAGAACTGTGGAATCCTTGGTGTTCTCTGAGCTGAGCTGTGAGAAGTTTCATGACCCAACTAGGTAACCTCCTCACCCCGACAAGGCAAGCCACCACTCCCTTCTAACACTGATGTTACCTAATTGGGTCATGAAATGTCTGCAAGAAACAAACGAAGCACAGAGAACACCGAAGACTTCACAGTTCTCTTCCTCCTCCTCTCTGCAAATGCCTCTCCTGCTCCCTTCTAGCACTAATGATGTTACCTAATTGGGTCATGAAATGTCTCCAATAAAACCAACCAAGCACAGAGAACACCAAAGACTCCACAGTTCAAAATCTGAGCTACAAATATTCTCTTCTATTGGTACAGTCTGAAAATTCCAAATGTTATTTCTAACTGTCTCCTTTGAATGGGATAGAGAACAAAACCCCACTGCCTTCTAGCACTAATGATGCCACCTAGTGGGGTCATGAGACGTCTGCCAGAAAACCGCCAAGCTCGTAGAGCACTAAACGCCTCACAATTCAACCCTGAGCTACAAATATAGGCGGTACTCTTAAGAAGAAAAGAAAACAAGAGTGTCTGGAGCTTAAGGTTCAAGCCACAGCCCTTTCCCTTTTGGGAAACTTCTCATTCCTTGCCATTGATCAAACAGAGGGCACAGGGCAGTGCTCACACTTACAGAAAGGAGGGAGGACGCCCAAGGACAGGGATCTTCACACTTGAAGATCCTTTAAGACTGGCGGACTTCAAATCACAGAATTCCTCAGCCAGGCTAAGGAATTTTTAATTCTAGGAGTTTAAGTCCACCAGTCTTAAAAGCTGCCAAGTTTGGAGACCCCCTGCCCTAAGGAGAAAAAAAAATAATTTCAATCGGACCGATGTGGGCAGTCCACAGCCTGCACTGCCTTTCCTGAACTACTACTTCAATCAGACGCCTTTCCTAAAGGGCTGCAGGTACCGATGAGATACGCCAGCCGATGCTAGGGATCGAATTTAAATGACACCTTTTTCACAGCTGCAACCGCAGCGCGAGCACAACTGCCAGCTGATTTCCCAAGACTGAAAACTATCTAACAAGCTGTTTGTATTGGGGATAGGGGAGGCGGGGAGGTGGGGGGTGGGAAGGGAGCAAAACAAAGAGACTTAGGCTACCTCACATTTTGCAGGCGCTTTGGGGGGTGCCGGGGTGCGCACACGCTCCTCGGCGGGGACGGCGTGAATGAACAGGTAACCCTCAGGAATCGGGAAATAGGGCTCTTCCTTCTGGCCGAAGTTGAGCTCCACGGCGCAATTCTTGCACAGGACGTGGGGCAGGAGGGCCCTGTCCCCCAGCAATTCTTTGCTGATTTGGAAAGCCACGCCCAGGTCCTCCCCGTTCTTGGAGAAGGACAGCTCCACCTCTTCGCTTTCGAAGTTCTGTAAGGCAGAAGACAGAAGGTGTGAGGGGAGGGGGGGGTGTTTATCGGCCCTGTGGGGATTTGGGGTCCACCCGAGCCATGTTTCAGGGGCGACCTCGCCGTTCGAGCAGGAAACGGCGGGTGCTTTGCTGAGCAGTCAGCAAACCAGACAGACAGATGGGGCCGTTCTAAGGAGATTAGAGCAAAGGCTGAAGATGGCACTTAAAGCAGGCGGCGGTCTCCTGAATGAGACCGGATCAAGGAACAGAGCAGTTTGCTTGTGCAGCACCTGGGTCCTGCCCCAAACCGGGGTTTCTCCAGACACATAACCCCCCCCCACCCCACCCCAAATAAAGTCTTCTTGCACGGCACTTACAGCAAAGCAACCGATCACGTCGTTCTCCCCAAAGGCCTGACCGAATTCTTCAAACTGCCCATTTTCAGCCTTCAGCCCTCGTCCATCATAGCCGTAAGAAAACTCATCCTCACCTATGAGACAGCAAATGCTTACTCGGGCGGTGCTGTGGACAACCCAGCCCCAATCCCTGGGCACCTCACCATCGACCCAGGAAGGATCAGCTGAGCTATCCTGGAAGATGGACTTACCTAGCTGGGAACGAGAGAGATCGATAGACCATCCGACCCGGAGCAGCTGAGTCTCTGTGCAGCCTTCCTTGAGTTGCAGGTTTTGTGTCACCTAAGACAGGGAAGGGAAGACCAAAAACACCAGATGGGAAAGGGATGGGCCTAGAGATGGGAATCTCCCTTCCTGGTTAGTTTCACTTTTAAGTTCCCTGCTTCTGCAAGACTTGATTCTGATAAAAGTGCCCTGTGAATAGCAGTCTAAAGCATTTGGCTTCCTGGTCAATTTATTTATGATACAGATAATCCTCGATTTACATTTAAGTTACAGTGGAGCTGGTGTCTTGATAAGCAAAGTCAATGGGGCAAGCTGGACTGCATATCCCATGTTAACAATGCAATGCAAGGTTGACTCAGCCTTCCATCCTTTCTAAGGTAGGTGAAATGAGGACCCAGTTTGTGGGGGCAATAAGCTGACTTTGTATAAAATATACAAAAGAATGAAGGCTATTGCTTAACGCATTATAAGCCGCCCTGAGTCTCCGGAGAAGGGTGGCATATAAATCAAATTAAAAAAAAAAATGCCAAAAAGTTCAGAGTCAGGTGCAACTCACTTAACGGCCTTGCTTAGCAATGAAAATTCTGGTTCCAGTAGTGGTCGTAAGTTGAGGACTATCTGTGCTAAAGGCTTTGTGCCCATTATCTAAATCTTTCAGGCAATCTATGCCTTTTTCCCCTACCAATTTTCAATCCTTTCCCTAGTGAAGACACATGTATTTTTTTTATTTTTATTTTATTTTAAATTTCTATACCGCCCTTCTCCCTGAGGACTCAGGGCGGTGTACAGCCAAAATTAAAAACATGCAGTACAAATATTAAAAAACAATTAAAAGATATATAAATTTGGCCCAATTAAAACTCACTACCAATTAAAACATTTAAAAATTTCTTCTTAAGCCAGCCCAGCTTGCTTGAAAAAATGGGTTTTAAGGGCACGGTGGAAGGCACTGAGGTCTTGGATTCTCCTTATCTCTGGGGGCAACTGATTCCAGAGGGTAGGTGCCCCCACAGAGAAGGCCATCCTGCCCTGTAAAATTAAATGGATTGGCCCCGATCCCACTTGCCAGCAGAAACTCTCACATGGACTGCCAGCCTCCTCACCTTCGCCTCGAAGCAGACTTTGCCCCCTTTCACCCCGTGTGTGCTTCTCGCCCCAGACCAGAGATTGGGGAACTTCTCCGAAAACAGAGGCTGCCCTCCATAGCGGTCCTTGGTGGCTTTGAAGTGGAGATCGCATGTATCTGGGGGAGAAACGGAAGCGGGGGGGGGGGGAATGAAAACCAGAGTTCGGCTAACCCCGCGACAAGCAAAAATAAAAAAGTTGAGGCCTGCAATTGTTTTACTACATTGTTGTTGTTTTTCCTGTTGTAAACAGAAGCGGGAGATTAAATATGAAAAAAAAAAAAATAACGCTTTGTTCACTAAACAAATTCCCCCGATTTCACAGAATTATACTTTGATGAGGAATAAGACCGCAGGCTCGCTTTATGCGCCGGATTGAAGGGAGGACTGGTTATGACTCAAGATTAGTGTTTTGATTCAAGAGGGAGGGACATTAAAATAAAACCACAGAACCATTCAGGTTTCAATTATCTTCTTCAGGCAACTGGTGCTGCCTTGAGCAGGGTTGAAATTCACCTGGAGTTATACATATTTCATCTTGTGGGTATCTTTGCTTTCTCCCCTAGAGACAAGCGCACAGAATCGATACGTACATGTGTCCAGGATCACGAGAGTCTCGTCATCCTCTGTCCTAGGTTCCTCTTCTGGGGGTGGTGGAGACTTAGATCTGTATTGAAAAGGACAATCAAGAAAACCATCTTTAAAATTCAGTCATTAAAAAAAAAAAAGGTGTGTAAAAAAGAAAGCAACCCTCTGCTCTCTTCCCCAGTTCTGACTTCAAGTAGTCCTCGACTTATGACCCACAATTATGAGTCCAAAATTTCTGTTGCTAAGTGAGGCATTTCTTAAGCGAATGTTGCCCCATTTTACGGCCTTTCTTTGCCGCGGTTGTTAAGCGAATCACTGCAGATGTTAAGTGAGTAACACAGTGGTTAAGTGAATCTGGCTTCCCCGCTGACTTTGCTCATTCAGAAGGTTGCAAAGAGTGTTTTTACGTGACCCTGGGATCCGGCAACCGTCATGAATGTGAGTCAGTTGTCAAGCGGTCTGAATTTTGATCACGTGACCATGGGGAAGCTGCAGTGGTTGTTAAGGGTGAAAAATAGTCGCAAGTCACGTTTTTCCAGTGCTGTCGTAACTTCGATCACTAAATGAATCGTAAGTCAAGGACTACCTGTACCCCACAGACCAAAATAAGAAAATTGCCCACCAAGGAGCTTCCAAAACTAAAGTCAATTTCCAACCTGGGTCTGCCTGGTTACACTCCAACATCCCAATCACTATGATACAGTATATTCTGTCATCAGCATCTTTTAACAACTCCATAATCTCTCGCGGGGTGGAGTCTGGGCAATTGAACTGAGTTGAGTGTTTACTGGCCGGATGCCCTTCCTGTCGCCAATGCAGAGTTTTCTTCAGCAGATATATTCTCATTGTGCCCAGAGAGAGAAATATTTGTCTCTATCTAGGATTGAACTCACAGCCTCCTGATTGTGAGGCAAGAGTTCCACCTCTAGGCCACCGCACCATTCCACAATACAGTGTGTTCTCTGTTCCACAGAAAGGTGAGAGCCAGCCACTCACTCACTGGTACATCAATCGTTATCAGTGGCTGCAAACCTTTGATAACGTTTCTTCATTTGCTTCTAAGCCACTAAAACCCGTCCTCCAAATTCTCTACTGCACTTCTGTTTCGCTCCTCTGGCCTAGCGGATTAAATTCCCAGCCCAAACCATCCATAGCTCACCGGCTGTTATAAGCCTCCTCTCGAAACTCAAAATAAGCACGACCATGCTCTTCCTTCTCATCGCGCTGTCTTTTGAGGCCGTGGCGTTCACCATCTGGCCCAGCCTGTTTTGCCTTCTCATCCTCATTTCCTGGGAAGAAAAACAAGCAGGCAGATTTTGTTAGGGGAAAAAAAACATACAGAAAACAGGTAAGTCCTTTTGATCATTTCAAACATAGAATATAACTCTCACCTGGTGCCTAGACTCTTGAGTAGGCCAAATCCCTTGTGCCCAATAAATAAATAATTACGAACAAGCCTCACATCACATCTGTCTACTTTGGGTACCTATCACTCAAGGCAACTGCAGGAAATCAAAATGGCATGTTTCATTTTCCCCTTCGGAGTTCTGCCTGTCTCTAATGCTCTCAGAGGGAAGGCCTTTTAACATATGCATGATTGATATGTACATTATCCCTTATTCATACTTTCTGGAAAAGCCTCCACATTTTAAAGACTAATGTGGATGCTTATATATTACAAGAGCTTTCTGAATGCAGAAAATCAATCTTGTGTAGATTAAAATCTCCCAAAGACCTTATCCGATATGTACAATCTACACTTCAACAGTGAAGATTTTATAGTTACAATGTATAGTTAGCTATGCAATTCATTATGTCATTAGTATGCTTCCTGCAGATAACTGAAATTTTATTTCAAGTTATCTGCAATTAACCAAGTCCTCACTGGATCTGGGGACCAATGGTTTTGCAAACCAAAGGAGAGCAATTTTAAGAAAAATATATAGCTAGAAAAAACTGATTAATTATATCTGGGACTTGCTATTTATTAAATATCAATAGAGCACAATAAGCACTTCAATTTCTTGCAAAGACCTAGCAAGTACATCAGATTTGTAGTGAAAACTGTATAAATCTCCTCACACTGTTAGAACGTGATAATTAAAATATGCATTGCATTCCAAGACCAAATCTTACTACCATATTTAAATGTTTATACTGCTCATATGACCATCACCTCAAAGCAAAAAGGAATAATAATACAGAGAGGGCTGTTGGGAATATAAAGAAAATGTTCTGGGCTATAAAAGGTTAAAACCCCAAAACATATTTTTTAAATATTTTCTTGCAGCTAGCAAAGAAGAATAGAGCAACTGTTCAGGCAATCATGACTTCCTATCTACTAAGCACATAAATTGAAATAATAACAATTATTCTTTAATTATAATTATTCATACAGTATCATCGATATTATTCAAGTTATGCTGTGGATGATACTCAACTTTATTTCAAACACATTCTAGAGCACATTCTATCCTTAAACTACTTTAGTTTTATTAATACCTATGATGCTTATGAATGATTTCTGTGGATATTTCCAGAGTCTGCAAGCAAGGAGGAATATTACAGATTTTACTCACACCTCAAATTCAGAAAAATAGATAGTTTTAACCCACCCCATTACCTTCTTTAAGGTGTGATATTTTAACCTAGATGAGAAAGAAAGCTAAAATGTGTTTCAAATCAAGACCATCCAAGACAACTGATGCTACCCAGGAATTCTGGAATTTATTTAAATTCTGGTAATCCCTAATAATGGGAGAGGGGCACCAGGTTGAATGGGGATCACACTTTGCAACAAAACAAAATCAAAACTGTTGTTTCACAACATATTTTACACAAATCACTGCCCTGCATATTCTATCAAAGCAATTTCCTCCAAAAAAGTGGGAGCAAAAAGTCCTAAGAAGCCCATTCTAAGATTTAGCACAAAGAAAAAAAAATCAAGTTATGCTGTAGATTATTCTGCTACAACAGCTTTTAAAGATACCAAAAAAAAAAAAAAAAACCTGCCACAGCTTTAGTACATTTGTAGAGGAAGACTTCCACAGACCAAATGTCCCTAATTCCAAACATTGTTTCTCTTTACAAAACAGTGGTTGGCAAAAGTCAGCTACTTTTTTTCTAGTCTCCAACTAGAGTCTTCAATTTCAGTTGGCTCATCAATAACCCTGATGATCTTTCGGCAAACTAGAGGATGAGGTCATTTTGGGTCACGATTTTGCTGGTTTGAAAGCAACTGTGTGGATGCTGCAACAGTGTTCCCAAGTCATAACTTCAAACGGTCACTAAACGAACGGTTGTACCTTGAGGACAATGTCTAGTCTTTAAGAATGCCCAATACCTTTTGGCTGCTTCTAACCAATTTGTCCCTCTCTCTCAGCCCAATGTTGTGGGAAAAAACAGAAGGAATTTGTTTTACCTATGTTTGCGGCCTTGAGTTATTTATAAAGTGATAAAGGCAGGATAAAAAAAACCAAGAAAGCAAGCAAGCAAATTGATGCCCAATTCTCTGCCTGCTCACTGCGGGAAGCCAAATAGAAAATAAATAAATAAATAAATATACAAGCAGAGAGGTAAATAAATAAAACTCCTCTGCTTGCTCACTGCCAGAAGCCAAAAATCAAATGAACAAACCAACCAACCGAAGGATAAATAAATAAAAACGGGAGCCAATTCTCAACCTGCTTACTACCAAAAAGCACCTCTAGGGATTATTACCAAGGACCCCCAAATGCCCCCAAGCCAAGTCATTACCATATTTCCAACAAAACAAGCCTCACTCGTTTTGTTTTGTTTTTTAAAAAAAGGGGGGGGTTGCTATCCCGCAGTTCTCCAAATGGCACAGAACAGGACCATTTGGATGTTTGCAAAGTGGCGGGGACACACAGATGCTGCCCACCCCCCTCTGCTCTCTTGAGGAGCCCACCCACAACTGGGGACTCCCCCAAGCCTCTGCAGCAGCCACAAGGGAGAAGAGATAGCGCATGGCACCAACAGGTTGTATTATTATTATTATTATTATTATTATTATTATTATTATTGTACAATCCATAAAGACCAAAAAAAGGGAGGGCAACCAACACCCATCTTGCTGAGGATGGGTTCTGGGGGGAAAAAGATAAGTGAGCGGGCTGGGGACGATGGGAGCTGCAGCGCTAGCAGAGAATGGATAAAGGGGGCACTTGGTGAGGGGGATTGCAGGTCTTTTTATCTCTCATTAGAATCCTTAATACTAGCAATTGTGGCTGTGATATTACTATTTATGCCTTTTATTTTGTTATTCCATTTTATTGAAAGTATTATTATCGTTAGCATTATCCTTGTTATTATGGTTACTCATACAGTCAAGCCAGATGTTCAGACTGGATTTGGCTCCCCCCCTCTTTCCCAAGGACCCAATAGGCAGGTGTGGATCTCTAATGGGGTTATGAATATCCTCACAGGATGTCAGCTTTATTTATCTATTCTAATTTAATTACAATCCAACACACACTCAGCCCACTGTTCAGCCTGGATTCATCATCATATTTTAATTTTTATATTTTCATCATTATATTATTATTAATTTTTCAATTCGATTCAAAGTCTGGGCCTGGTAAAAACTTAACAGTTCAAGTCCTAAACAAAGACCTAAGACTTTTAAAGTAACTTAGTATTATTATTATTATCATCATCATCACCATCATTATTATTGATTTTATCTTCGATTCAAAGTCCAGTCCTGGTAAAAACTTAACAGTTCAAATCCTAACTAAAGGCCTAAAAGCTTTAAGATAGCTGCTGCTGATTTATTGTTGTTGTTATTATTGTTATTCATTAAACATGAAACTCAAGTCAACTGAACACTCAAAAATGCATCACAAATACCATTGATTGGTGCTAATGGTTGATACTGGTGGCTATTATTTTTTATTGTTATTATCTATTTTATTCATTAAACGTGAAACTCAGTCAACTGAACATTCAAAAATGCATCACAAATACCATTGACTGGTGCTAATGGTTGATATAGGTTGCTGCCAGCATCCTAGGTATTATTATTATTCTCTTTTATTCATTAAAAATGAAACTCAGTCAACT
This sequence comes from Arizona elegans, assembly GCA_022577455.1. Lineage (NCBI taxonomy): Eukaryota > Metazoa > Chordata > Lepidosauria > Squamata > Colubridae > Arizona > Arizona elegans. The sequence continues at coordinate 5,498,574 of JAKOOJ010000036.1, forward strand.
GGATATTTAAAAATGTGTCACAAATACCATTGACTGGCGCTAATGGTTGATACGGGTTGCTGCCAGCGTCCTAGGTGGTATTATTATTATTATTATTTTATTATTATTATTATTATTTACTTTATTCATTAAACATGAAACCCATTCAACTGAACATTCAAAAATGCATCACAAATACCATTGGCTGGTGCTAATGATGATGATGATGATGATGATTTATTGGTTGAATCTTCATTCTGATTCAAAGTCCAAGGGCCTGGTTAAAAAAAAAAACTTAAAACCATTCAACTCCCAACCAAGGGGACCCCAAGACCTGTTAAAAAAGTAAAACACCTAAACCTATATAGAGGCAAGTTCCAAAAGTAAAGGTGGCTGGTGGTTGTTGTTTCCCCCCCCCACCCCCCCCTCTCTCTCTCTCTTTTTGCAAACTCAAAACATTCAGGCCTGATCCCTTCCAAATTTCCATATATCACCATCACCACCACCACCATTCTCTGATGATGCCTTGCAATTAAATTAAAACACTGGGAGCTTCTTCTAATGCCGCCCCCCCACCGGGGACCACCCGATATTCCCTTTTGTATGTATGTATGTATGTATATATGTATGTATGTATATATGTATGTATGTATGTATATATGTATGTATGTATATGTGTGTGTGTGTGTGTCTTGACCCAAAGCATTCAATTCAATTCAATTCAATTCCTTCCCCCATCCCCCCCCCCAATAAGGAAAGCGAGGGGGAAGCGTGTGTGTTGTTGAGGAGGGGAGAGGAGAAAGAAATATAAAAAGACTTGAGAGCGGAAGAAAAGCCAACGCCATCCCTTACCTTCTTGGTCTCCGCCCTGCTCGGCTTCACCGCTGGCCGAACCCCCGGCTGAGGCCGCCACCGAGGCCTCCTCGCCGGTTTCGGCGGCTCTTTGGGCGCCGTTGACCCCTCCGGGCTGCGCGGGGCCTTCCGCGGGCTCGGTTTGGGCCTGCTCGCCGTCGCCGCCGCCACCGGACGCCGTCGTCGTCGTCGTCGTTGTCGACGCCGCCGCCTCAGGCTGCTGTTGCGGGGGCTGCTCCTCCTCGTCGGCCAGCAGCGCCTCCTCGTCCTCTTCGTCCTCCTCATCTTCCTCCTCTTCTTCTTCCTCCTCTTCCTCCTCCTCCTCCTCCTCGTCGTCGTCGTCGTCGTCCCCCTCAACGCCCAAGCGGGCCCTGGTGAGGCTTTGCCCGCCGCCGCCGGCCGCTCCGGGTTCGGCGCCGGCTTCTTCAGGCCCGGCGGCCAACATCTCGGCGTCGAGGGCCTCTTGGAGCCGCTGGACCAGGTCGAGTTTGAGGCCTCGAGAATCCAGGCCTCGCCGCCCGAGCTCGGCCCGCAGCTCCGTCACCTTCAGCCGCTTCACGTCCATGGCGCGCGCGCTCCGCGGATGAGGGAGGGGGGGGAGGGGAGGGGGGGGCGCGCTCCGACGCCAGCGCGCCTGCGCGGGCCAGCACCGCCGCGCGCCAGGCAAAAGGGACGCGCCGCCCGGCGGCTACACCCTTTGCGCAGCGGAGAGAGAGAGAGAGAGGGAAATAAGGGGCCGCGCCTGCGCGAGCGTGCTGCTCTCTCTCTCTCTCTCTCTCTCTCTCTCTCTCTCTTTCTTTCGCTAGCGCGCGCGCGAAAGGCGGATGCGCAAGCGCGGACGGGCGGGGTGAGGGGAAAAAAAAAAAAAAAAGCCGAGTGAACGAATTGAGAGGAAAGGAAGGCCGGAGGAGGAAGGAAGAAAAAGAAAAAAAAAAAAAGGGGGGGGGAGGGGGAGGTTTTTCCCGCGCAGGCGCGCGCGCGCCTCTGTGGCCTAATGGCGCGCCTGCGCGGGAAACCCCGCTTTTTCTCCCCCCCTTTTCCTCTCACGTTTCGATTTTAAACGGAGAAGGCCCGCTTTTTTTTTTTTTAATTTTTTTTTCAACTCCCCTCTCTGCTCCCTCTCGTTACTATATAATATTATACTTAATAATATTCTTAATAAAAAGGAATATCGTCTCCTTGAAAGGCAACCGCCGCGGGAATGTCTTTCGTTGTGTTTGTGGTTTTTTTTTTTGTTTTTTTTTGAAAGGAGAGGGCTTGGCTCGCTTTTTTTTTTAAATAAAGATCTTGCGCATGCGCGCTTGGGCGCGGGGGCGCGCGCACGCGGGGGGGACTCTGCGTCGTGTCGATTTGAGCGGGCGTCAGGCGACTGGAGGAAAAGAATGAGGCCGAGCTTTCTGATTGGGTGCGGCTCCGCCAATCCGGGAAAAGAAAAGGTGTTGGGTCTCCTGGCTTGATTTTTTTTAAAAAAAATGTCCAACCAGAGTCTGCGTTGATTGGATGAAACGGTTTCTCTTTTTTTTTTTTATTTAAATTGGAGGTGCCGCCATCTTCCAACATCCCCTCTCAAAAAATAATATCTCAGCAAAAGACAAATATTAAAATGAGTTATTTTTATTTTTTTTCTTGGACGGGTGCAACTTTCAAATCATGCCAATGAGGGAAACGAACAAAGCAGCTTCATTGTTACATGCTTGGCCATCTTTTGCAAAAATAAAGCCCTCAGCTTGGATAATCCTTTATTTAAAACCTTAAAAAGAATTGCACCTCGTTTCATGCACATCATTCATTTTTTTTATACATTAAAAATTAATATACACCATGCACATCTTTGCATATGTATTCTCCAATTCGGCTAAAACAATAAAATGCAATTTAAGGAAACTTAAAAGTCACTAAAATCTCCTTTTATCCTCTTTTAGCTCAGGAAACTTCACTATAATTAAATCTTGGAAGCTTGACTTTCCAAAGGATGGAGAGACAAAAAATTAGATTTGATTTCCAATTTCACTGGCTATTTTTGAAGCTTTCCCCCCCCCCCCAAAAAAATCTCTACAGTTCAATTTTATGCAGGCTAATATAGCTATAAGAGCTATTCTTGTTATGGTTATTTGTTTATTTATTTACTAAATTTATATTGCTGACTATTCGCCCATGGCGACTTGACTCATGAACCCATTTCTTTGACAAATGTATATAACCGCCTGTCCTGTATACATTCTGATGTCACTATAGTTTTTATCAGACACCTATAGATCTGTTTTTATGTAATTGTTTTTCTATCCTGCTTTTACTATATTGAAAGCCACTGAATAGAAGCATAGAAACCTAGAAAACTGATAGCAGAAAAAAATCTAGCCATAAATTCTGTGCTTTTTAATTTTTTTGTCAAAAAAATTAATCCCAAGCGTAATATAATAATGCTAATTTAATAAATAGATGATACCATTTTAACAGCTACTTTGATTGCTATAGTCTTGTTTTTTAGCATCTATATTTTTGTCAGACACTAAGAAAAACTAGGATATATCTTTTGGACAATTTTTCAGGGTCTTGATTTATTTAGGGTCTTCCTAAAATGTTATATTTTGGAATTTTCAATCATAAATAACTATGAACTGAGTTCTTTCATTGTTAACCACATCAACATTCATCCCAAGGATAATTTTCTCCTTTTAAATTTTCTTCTAGAATCTCTTCCTTCTATAATTCAGTATCGCAACATTGGAATCATAGTACAGCAAAGAGCATAGGACTTTGTCTACTCTATGTTTTATAGATAAACCCCCAAAATCTATTTTCCAAATTCAGACATGGCTCTAGTACCCTGACTTGTTATTCTATAAAATGTGATCTCTCAGAAAAGTACATAAAATTATGCTGCTCTCCCAGGGACTGGAAAATCAGGATTATCTGCATTTCATGATCCAGATCTGATTTTAATTCTAGATGCATCTATACTCCCTTTCCACAAATGTTACTGAGTACCATGGACTTGAAAAAGGAACAAAAAAATCCCTACCCCATCTATGCCCCATGATCGGTACCCCAAAGTTGTCCAGTAGATTTAAAACTTGGGGGGCGAAAAATAAATACAGAAGAGAAGAGAAATATAGAATAGAATACAAAATAGAATACAATATAGTGTAGAATGTAGAAGATAGAATAATATATATAGAATGGGCCATTTCCGGCCTCTGGAGGGCCTCCAGAGGGCCTCCGGGGGGTGGGGAAGGCCGTTTTTGCCCTCCCCAGGCTCCAAGAAAGCCTCTGAAGCCTGGGGGGGGCAAAAAACGGGCCTTCTGGTCCCACCGGAAGTCGGGAAACGGGCAATTTCCAGCCTCCGGGGGGGGCATTTTCGCTCTCCCCAGGCTCCTAGAAAGCCCCTGGAGCCTGGGGAGAGCGAAAAACAGGCCTTCTGATCCCACTGGAAGTTGAGAAACAGGCCATTTCTGGCCTCTGGAGAGCCTCCAAGGGGCTGTGGAAGGCCATTTTTGCCCTCCCCAGGCTCCCCAGGCTTTCTAGGAGCCTGGGGAGAGCGAAAACAGCCTTCCCCACCCCGCACCCCCAGAGGCCAGAAACATCTCTAGGCCCATCCGCTTTTGGCACGCAACGACAAAAAGGTTAGCCATCACTGCTATATAGAATATAGAATAGGATATAGTATAGAATGTAGAAAATAGAATAGTGAATAGAATAGAAGATGGGATGGGATGGAATAGAATATAGAATAGTATGTAGAATAGAATAATATATACTGTAGAATAGCAGATATAGAATAGAATAGAATAGAATTAGAAGAATGGAATAGAATAGGAATATAGAATAGAATAGAAATAGAATAGAATAGAATAGAATGGAATGGAATGGAATAGAATAGGAATATAGAATAGAATAGAATAGAATAGAATAGAATAGAATAGAATAGAATAGAATAGAATAGAATAGAATAGAATAGAAAATAGAAAATAGAAAATAGAAAATAGAAAAGTAGATATAGAATAGAATAGCTTTATTTGGCCAAGTTTGATTAGATAGACAACGAATCTGTCACCACTGCAGCTTTCAATCTACAGGCAAATAAGAGAAAACAACAACAAAAACAACAACAATACCACAAGTATGCAACCCATAGAAGGGGGAAATAAGAGGTCATAAAAGGATAAGTCATCCTCTTATCCTATGGGTTAATAACGTCCTAGTTCAAAAACCAAGGCTTCCCCACAGCCCGCAAACCAAGCCTGCAAAAAGCAATGAGAAGTTGTTGGCCCCCTAATAAAGAAACAGCCCCCCCAAAAAAACTCTAAATTCCAGCCCATCAGCTGGAATTCAGCGGGTCACGTGGCAACCTGCGCCGCGTCCATTTTGGTAGTTTTTTGTTTTGTTTTGTTTTCCGCCGGCCACCCGGCTTCCGGTCCCGAAGGGGGCGTGGCAGCTGCCCTGGAGAGCAGCTGCAACCTCGCTTTTTTTTTTGCATGGCCGGTTGGCGGGAGCCGGTGCTCCTCCCGGGCCCCGCATGGCGTCGGCGAAGGTACCCCGTTGCAAGCGACCCAAGGGAAGGGGGGCAAAGAGGGGGGGAGTTCCTTCCTCCCTTTGCTTGCATTCCTGCCAGGGAAGAGCCCTGATTAAAAATTGGGGGGGGGGGGGGAAGAGGGGTGGCTTCCTTGCAAGTTTGCAATTTGCACCCCCCCAAAAAAAATGCATCCAGAAATTGCATTGGGAGGTTTGCATTTGCATGCTCTTGGTCCAAAGTGGAAGATCGATCCGTGTCGTCCAAAATATTGTATTATTATTATTGTTATTGTTAGGGGGGGGGTCGCACAGTCAGCCAGATGTTGGGCTGGAGTTTGCATGTTTTGGCCACCTGTGGAGCCCTTCTCAAAGACTTGGGAGAGACAGATGTTGGTTTAATATGTATGAAAGGTCTGGTGACAGGAGGGCAGCTGTTACAAGCCGAGCTGCCTTTTGCAATTGACGGGATGGGGATTTTGTCAATGCCTACAGTATTAAACGGGTGTTCACGATGATTATTCCGGTTGATTGTAGTCAGCCAGCCAGATGTTTAGAGCCTGGCAGATGTGGGTCTGTTAAATGTCTCTCTGCAGGATGTCAGCTGTTCCAAGCCAAGCTGCCTTTTGCAATTGACGGGATGGGGATTTTGTCAATGCCCACAGTATTAAACACGTGTTCACGATGATTATTATTACAGTTGGTTGTTCAGTCAGCCAGATGTTTAGGACCTGGGAGAGGCAGATGTGGATGTGTTAAATGTCTCTTTGCAAGATGTCAGCTGTTCCAAGCCAAGCTCCCTTACATAATTGACAGGATGGGAATTCTGTCAGTGCCCATGGTATCCTATTACGCCTAGCCAGCCAGATGGTTAGAACTGGATTTGGCATTTATATCTATTGATCCAGTCCTTCCCAGAGAACTGAGTCTGGCAGATGTTTAAATAACAGGCAGATATTAAATAAATCTCCTCCCAGGGCTGGCAGCTGTTCCAACTCAAGCTGCCTTTTGCAATTGACTGTCGTTTTCTTCTCTCCTGCAATGGCCAGGTTCCTTCCCAAGCAATCCCGGAGAAACGGCTGCAACAGGCTCGCATTTTCAAGGAGGAAGGGAACCGCTGCTACAAAGAAGGCCGTTTTAGGGATGCCATAAGCCGTTACCACTGGGCCTTACTGCAGATTAAGGGCCTGGATCCCAACATGCCTTCCCCACTTCAGGAATTCATGGGTGAAAAGCCGGCCGTAACAGCAGACCAAGAGAAACAACTGTACACAATCCAGTGTGATTGCTACAATAATCTTGCCGGTAAGCTCGCTTGCTGATATTATTTTCCCCCCCTCTTTTTTTTTATTTTTATTTTTTTTTAAATTTAAACAAACATAAAACATAAATTCATCATCAATTACGAATACAAACAATGTGTCGGTAGGTTATTCCCTCATTTCGTACAAAATATTCTCAAATTTAAGTTAATTTATATTGTGACATTCATTTCATCATCCTAGATCAATCCAATAACAACACATCTTTGTGTTATATTTTATATAATTCTACAGTTCTTGTATTACAAAGGTCTCAACCATATTTCATTTCCATATTGTTTTATCTAACCATTGATAAAATAGACTCCCATATCTTATAATGTTGTTTATCTTCTTGTTCTCTTAATTTCAGGTGTCAATTTACTCATTTCAGCACATTCCATTATTTTCTTAATAACTTCCTCTTGCGTTGGTATTTTCTCATTTTTCCAGTTTTTAGCAAACACAATTCTAGCCGCTGTTAATACATTCACAATCAGATATCTCAATTCTCTATTATATATTTCAGGTACCATCCCCAATGAAAAAAATCTCTGGTTTAAAATCTATGTGTTTTTTTTGTCATTTTTTCCGACCATGTGTGGATTTTAGTCCAGTATCTTTTAGCTTCTGCACACGTCCACCACATTTTTCCCCCCTCTCTTGTCGCTAAACGTTACCGGCCAGCGATAGAGGTAGTCCTTGACTTACGACCACAACGGACCTCTCCTCTCTCTCCAAAAAATTTGTGGCTAAAGTGAGACATTGGCGAAGTGAATTTTGTCCCATTTGAACGACCTTCCTTGCCACCGTCGCAAAGTTGAAACCCTGTAGGTGTTTAAGTTAGTCCCGCAGTCGTTAAATGAATCGGGTTTCTCCGTTGTCAGAAGGAGGAATCGTGGGACGCTGCGACCATCGTAATTACGAGTGAGTTGATCACGGGAAGCTGCAAAAGTTGTGTGAAAAACACTTTTTTTTTTTCCAGTGCTGTCGTAACTTCAGTCACTAATGAACTCTCGTAAGTGGAGGACTACCTGTAACAGAAATCAAACGGATAGGTTGATTTCCCACAATGCCCCAGTGCTGAACCAAGGGCATCCCTAGTAAATTACTTCATCACTCTTGAGTTTTCGTGAGGTATCTTTTTGTATGTAGGCCTCGATATGCGAACCGGAATCGAGCCTGCCCGTCAGAGGTGCAGGTTGTGATGGTCGTAAGGCAGAAACAGGTCCAATTTTAACACTTTTTTGTGGCCGTTCGTTGTTAAGCGAACCATTGTTCTCTTTGAGGCCTTGTTATTCAAAACCTGGAAATTAACAGTGGACTTTGGCACAAAATGTCATAAATTACGGGGCCTTCGAAGGCTGACGACAGCCATAAACACAGGCCTGTTCACAGCACCTGAGATGAGGTCATGTGACTGCTGGGATGGCCAGCTATGGAACCAAGTTGTCGAAACGTCCGACGGTTGCTTAGCAACCATCGCAAGTCAAGGACATCTTGTATTTAACTAGAAAATGGACAAGGTCCGGATCTCCCAGCTTCCAAGCGGATTTTCATAGGATGTTACTTGTTTGCAATTTTTGTGGGTTCTTTTTTTTTTTTTTGGGTGGTGGTTGTCGTTGTGTCCTGGAAACCACACGTTGTGTCTTTACCCGTCTGTCTCTCCAGCTTGCCTCCTTCAGATGCCGCCTGTGAATTACGAGCGGGTGAAAGACTATAGTCTCAAAGTCCTAGAGAGGCAAGCGGACAACGTCAAGGCGCTGTACCGAGCCGGTGTGGCGTTCTACCACCTGGGGAATTACGACAAAGCACAACACTACTTGTTGTCGGCAACCAGCCGGCAGCCCAAAGGTGAGTAATACAGACAGTCCTCGACTTACGGCTACAATTGAGCCTGACATTTAGGTTGCTAAGTGAGACATTTGTTCGGTGAGTTTGGCCCCCACGTCCTGGTAAGTGAGTCACTGCAGCTATTAAGTTAGGAACACGGGTCGTTGAGTGAATCGGGCTTCCGCTTTGACTCGGCTTGTCAGAAGGTTGCAGGAAGGGGATCATGTCACCCCGCGGGACACTGCAACCGTCATAAATACGAGTCAGTTGCCAAGCGTCTGAATTTTGATCACCACGGGTCGTCAGTGTGAAAAAGGGATAGAATAAGTCGCTTTTTTTCCAACGTCGTCGTAACTTGGAACGGTCACGAAGCGATGTAAGTCGAGGACTACCTGAACTGACATTCATCCCAGGCCTTGCCTTAAACCAGGGGTCCCCCAACCTTTCGGACCTCAGGGACCACTCAATTCATAATTTTAAATCCTGCGGACCGCTAATACGATCTGCCTAATGACTGGCTGGGTGGGCGTGGCAAGGTAGTCATGTGATTGGGTGGGTGTGGCCAACTCAATGTCACTCAGGTTGAGGGCCGCCTTGCCAACCTCTACTCGCTACTCCTCACCTGCCCTCCCGGGCTCCTTAGGGCCTCAACAGGAAGCAGGAGTTGGAGCTAAGCAGCCCCCCACGAGAAAGAGTTGGCAAAACAGCTCAGTTCAAATTGGACCTGGCCGAGAAGGAGGCTCAGCAAAAGCACCTCACTGAGGACTAGGAGCATAGGCTTTCCAAGCAGAGGGAAGACCTGCAGGAATGCAAGGCCAGGTACTGGCACCTGGAGGCTCAGCGGGCTGAGATGGTCAGCCAGTTCCAGGCCATGAGGCTGTCCTACTGGAACGAGGCCCTCCGGCTCTTCACCAGCGGCTCTTCCCTCCAGCCTTTGCCCAAAGCCCCACACCAGGAGACCGAAGCAGACCCCAAGTTGGAATTTCTGCCCCCCTCCGACCGACACAAAAAGACCCTGAAGGGGGAGACTCTCTGCAGCAACACAAACGTTCATTGCACGTATCCATCCCAGGGGCCGTAGTTTGAGGACCCCTGATTTAGTGCAATATAAAAAAATGCAAATAATTTTTCTGTGGACCACCAAAATTTTCTTGCGGACCACCAGTTGCCTTAAACCATGTTTTTAGTGAATAAATGGCTAGGTTCCCATCCCATATGGACTAGTAACACCATTGTGGTCCGTCACAAAAAAGTATGGAGATGAGATAGTATATATGAAATGTTTAAATATTTATCTTCAGTTTAAGTAAAGAATAATTGCTATATGAGGAGATCTGGAGAATTGTAAGCACGAAATGATTTCAACTGATTGCGATGCTGTCTATAATTGTTTGTAAGGATGATAGTTTTATGTTGTTGTTGTTTTTTACTTTATTTTTATTTTATTTTTTAATCTAAAATAAAACTTTTTCAAAAAAAAAAAAACTAAATAAAATGGGGTCCGTCACGCCACCAACCTGTTTTACGACTGTCACAAGTTACAACTGTAATGGGGAAGCTCCGTGACGGTCGTAACTTGAGGATGGTCTATATCTGCCAAGATGCTAAACCCAAAGCTGATAAAAATAGAATATTTATAGCTCAGGGGTGAACTACAGGTCTTTCGTGCTCTCTGAGCTTGGTGGTTTTCTTGCAGACATTTCATGACCCAACTAAATAATCTCATCAGTGCTAGAAGAGAGCAGTGTTTGCTCTCTGCAATCAGGCTACTTGTACTATATAAACAGAGCAATCCCACTTCTTTCTAGCACTGGTGATGTTCCCTAGTTGGGTTATGAAACGTCTACAAAAAACCACGAAGCTCAGAGAGCACCAAGGACCCCAAAGCTGATACCTGTTTGGCTTAGCACTGCCTTTATACAATCAAATCCTGAAAATTTTTACATTTTTTAAAAAATTTCTTTCCCTTCTCTCTTCTCCCCCCCAGATGCGAACGTCAAGCGTTATCTCCAGATGACCGAGTCACAGCTCAGTATTTATCTCCAGAAAGAAAAACAGTTATACATGGGAATGTTTGGGTAGCAAAAAAACCTGAGCCGGAATTTACACGCCGTGTATTTCTGGTTTTGTTCCTGTGGACGACACGCAATGGATCGATCAATTCTGGAGTTAGGTAGTGCCTTGAAAAAAAAAATGCTAATAGCCAGCCCAGCTAGGAAAAGCATCGTCAGCCAAATGTCCTCTTTATTCGTTTTCCGACACGCTTCCTTCCTCCTTTCCCTCCCTCATTTTTGTTCATAAAATCTTGTGAGAAGTTCACCCGGGCTGGATGTGATTTCTTTGAACTCAGGGTGGGTGGGAACTGAATGCCAAAATCTGAATTCCTTGCTAATTGCCTGCTTTGCGTTCCCATCTCCAGATGAAAAGAACGGAGACGGCGTTTTAAATCACCGCCTGGGATCGCTCGTCACTTAAAATGTAATTTATGGAAATGATTTTATTTATTTATTTTTTCACACAAAAATGGGCAAATCAGGCTTTGCGTCAAATCTGATATTTGCTTCTTTTAATGGCTGGGGCCAGTTTGGATCTTATCTAACGTTGCGATCAAATTAATAAAATATTCAGATGCCGGCTTAAAAGTCTTCTGAAATCCTCGTGGCTTGCTTAAAAGGTTGATCTGGGACAGGGAGTCAGCAACCCGGGGGCTCTGGAGCCGCGTGTGACTCTTTCATCCCTCTGCTGCTGCAGCTCCCCGTCGCCAGTCGGCACCACAATTTTGAGAGGAGATTCTGGTTGGGGGGTGCGGGGGTGGGAAATCATGGCGCACTAGGAAGAGACTCTATGGCAAGGGGTGGGTTTTCTGGTCAGCTCCACAATTGATAGGGCTTTCAGTTAGGACAGGTAGAGGAAAAAGGATGCCGCGCTAGGAGGAGTCTCTATGGTGGGGGAACTGGACTTCCGGTCAGCTCCAGAATCGAACGGTGGGGAGCTTCCGGTTAGAACTTTTGTGCGTCTTTTGAGTGTTTAAGGTTGCCGACCCCTGATTTAGGACGTTCATGCCAAAGCCAGACCTGACATTAATAAAGAGGAATATTTTGTAACTCAGGGTTGAAACCCGGGGTCTTTGATGCTCTCTGAGCTTGGTTTTCTCGCAGACATTTTATGACCCAACTAGGGAACATTATCAGTGCTAGAAGGGAATGGGGATTGTGGAGTGGAAGAGGAGGAGGATGACTGGGGGATCCTTAGTGCTCTCTGAGCTAGCTTGTTTTCTTCAGATGTTTCATGACCCAACTAGGGAACATCATCAGTGATAGAAGGAAGTAGAGTTTGCAGAGAAGAGGAGGAGAACTGATGCAGATTACTGAAAAGAGTGACTTATATGACAGTTTTCCACACTGAGCTGGGGCTGCAGAAAAACCTTGGTTACGTAGGGAAAAACACCCTAAGAAGAAGTAAGAAAATAGATACTATACCTTTACAGGGAGGATACATAAGATGTGGGTGTGGCCTACTGATGAAGGCTAACGAGTTAGAAATAGATCTATATATGTCTCTCACCTGGCAGCAGAAACTTGCTGGCTGCCAGAAAAGAAAAAAGCCCAGAATCGAGTGGATGTGATTCTACTGAGCTGGGGCTGCAGAAAAACCTTGGTTACGTAGGAAAAACCTGGCTAGAGGGGAAAAAAAAAAACCACACACACACACACACATATATGTATATATATATATGTATTTGTCTTAACTTTTCGCGGGCGTGCATATGCAAAAAATTAAAATCTCGGGTGTTTTCCCGCGTCATTGTAAATAAGTTGGTTAAAATATTTAAAATTACTTCTTCTAATATATATATTAATGGTTATCTCTGTTGCCAGCTCACATCCGTGCAAACTTGGCCTCCTCCCTTATTTCTAAGCAAATATTTTCTCCCTGTCAGCAGCTGGGAAACGGGGGCTGTTTGAGTTTCCCAGCTGCCTTGTCTGTCTTTATCCTTTGCAAATAATAAAAAAAAAAAAACACTTTTTTTTTTTGTTTAGTTTGCTTCTTCCTTTCCACCCAGAGTCAAAATCCCCTTTGCTGCTGCTTTTATAACCCTTCTCTAGGAACGTACATCGGGAACAGAAAGTCCAAAAAATACACGTCTGGGGAATCTCTGCTTCTGCTTCTCTTTAAGAATGTTAAGTTTCTAGTCCTTATGGCGAGAGAATTTGCCAACACAGACGCTGCGTGTTAAACCACAAGAGGGATTTGTCTCCTGGCTCTAGCAGATGAATAAATGCCAAATTGCTTTTAGGAAAAACAAAATTGGACACAAATACACCCTTCTACGGATCACACGCCAGCCGATTCACGATACAGGCAAGTCCTTGATTTATAACGGTTCGTTTAGTGACCGTTCAAAGTTACAACATCGCTGGCGGGGGAGGGAAATGGCATGACCGTTTTTCACACTTATAACCGTGACGGCTTCCTTGTGGTCATGGGATGAAAATTCAGACCCTTGGGCACAGACTCATACTTACGACAGTTCCAGCATTCCAGGGGTCACATGATCTCCCTTTTGCCACCTGACAAGCCAAGTCGCTGGAGATTCACTTAATAACCGTCTGGCTAACTTAACGGCAACGATTCAAGGAAGGCAACATCTTCATGGAAGGTGGTGAAATGGGGCAAAGCTCGCCGAATGAATGTCTCGTTTTGCAACATCCATGTTGGGGCTCAATTGAGGTCTTAAATTGAGGACTAACCTGGATGTGGTTTAAACATGGCTAGTTCAATAAACCACAATTGGGCACGACTCAGTTAGGGATTGAAATGCCAATCCCAATCATGGTCAGAAGTCAAGGATCACTTAAAAGCTCCATTCCGATTGCATCATGTGGAGTGAGCGCCGGACATATCCAGCTTGTTTAGCCAAGGACGTAATGCGTGACTCAGTTTACCCATTGCAATAAGCCATAAGGTGGTTTGTTTGGTTCTGGATTAGTGCTGTCTGGACATTCAGGCCGTGTTATCAGCAGTCTACCCTACAAAGATAGGACGTCCCTAGACAGTTTAACCATATTGTGCCTCAAATGCTGTCCCTCACATACACACAGACACACAATCTCCATTAACACAGCACACAAAATTCAGCATTAAGGGAGCATCCAAATTTTTTAATTCTTATTTAGGGCTGGATAAAATCACCGTCACTTTTTTGGCACCGGCCTCAGTTGCCTGACTTTGTGAGGCTGCAATCGCAACGAAAAGTTGCCGGAGGGGACTTCAAAATACATTACACATACACACACACTCCTCAAAAGAAATGGTGGTTCCAGCTATTAAAATTCCCAGCTGCGTTCGGTTGCGGTCGACGAGAGATCCAATTTTTCCAGGTGGGAAAACTGCCTTTTATCTACAAAAGAGAGGGAAGTTCTCGACTTACAACCGTTCCCTTAGTGACGGTCCGAAGTTACAGCAGCATTGGAAAGCATCGTTCAACCTTCAAAATTTTAAAAAAATATGTCGCTTAGTGACAAATTTGGATCTCAATTGTCGTAAGCTGAGGAATTCTCTCTATTTTATTTTTAACAAGCGTCTCGCTTATCAACGGATGTTTAGGGCTTGTAAATAGCCCTTCTTTTATTTTATTTTACTTTACTTTCCTGTCTCAAGTTTCTAGACCTCATTTGTTTTACAGGGGGATCCTTGAGTGAACGACCACAATTGAGTCCCAAAGGTGGTTTTTCAGGAGGCAAACTGGATTTTCTTGGTTGTTTTTTCTCTTTTGAAGACATTTTGCTTCTCATTCAAGAAGTTTCTTCAGCTTCTTGGATGCCCACCATCCAGTCAGAGCCAAAGAAGCTTCTTGGATGAGAAGCGAAACGTCTTCAAAAGGAAAAAAAAAACAAAACAACACCTGAAAAACCACCTTTGGGACTCAATTGTGGTTGTTCAACCAAGGAACCCTCCCCGCCCCTGTAAAACAAATCAGGAGGACTAGAAACTTGAGAGAACAGGAAAGTAAAATAAAATAAAAAGAAGGGCTATTTTGGATATTTAGATATCCGAGAGATATAAAATACCTTGGGTGTTCATCTTAGCAGTTCATCGAGGTCAATTCAATTAAAAAAATATTATTATTATTTTAAAAAAGGTTGGGTTAGACTGCAGAGTTGTTGAAGCAGCGTTTCTGGGCCAGGAAAATAATAAAAAGAAAGCAGATTTAAGGGCCAATCTTCCACGATCTTCGCCAAGCAAGTTTCAACTTGCTGGCATGCTCCTTTCTGTCTCCCAGCCTTGATAATTACTGTTATTAGCAATGCGGTGCCAAGGAATTGAATCTCGATGTAAACAGCAATTGGTAGAGAAGGCCTTTTATACTCTCGGAAAGAAAAAAAAAAGGGAAAATAAAGCAACAGGTATCAGTTATGCAAAATTGCATAGCTTGGTGCGGGGGGGGGACACGGACTCACCTTCGTGGCACCTGATTTTTAAGGCTGGGGTGTGGCACGTTGCTTTGAATTGCAGAAATAACGCACCCTCCGTGGTGATCCCTGAAAAAAATATAACCGTTTGTCTGAAGTGGTGTCGGGTTTCCTGGTGTCTAAGTAGGGGGTTGGACTAGAAGACCTCCAAGGTCCCTTCCAACTCTCTTATTCTATTCTGTTCTAAAACAGGCAAAAGATTTTCTTTTCGCCCCCACAGGAAACTGAACGGAGGGGCAGAAGCCGTTCTCCCATCAGCTACCACGTCCTCGTTTGGCTGGACTACGATGCCCCATCATCCCCAGCCAGCTCTGTTGCTCCCCGTTGAGGATGATGGGAGTCGTAATCCAAGGATAAGGTTTATTCACCGCTCAGAACCGTCTCTCTGGTTGACGCCACATCGAATAATTTCAGCGTGGCCTGTTTAACCCCAGTTAAGCCTGGGTTTAGCCATAAAGTAGCTTTTTTTTTTTTAACACAGTGTGACGAATTAAACCACAAAATAACGGATATAAATATGGATAACGGCTCCAAAATGGAGCCGTTATCCGTATTTTAAGCCGAATATGGATAACGTCTCCATTTTTGTGATCCAAAGCTGTGGGTTTGTAAGAATTGGAAACACAAAATAGCCCTCAATTCATAAACAAGTCCAAAGTTTCTTTTGCTAACTGAGGCAATTGTTAAGGAAATCCTTACAGGTTATCCTTGACTTACAACAGTCTCATTTAGTGACCGTTCGGAGTTAACCACGGCACTGAAAAAAAAAGTGACTCATGGCTGTTTTTTTCACACACAGCCATTTTGATCCCCCGATGATCAAAATCCGAACGTTTTTGGCAAACGGACTCATATTTACGACGTCCCGGGGTTACGGCATTCCCCTTTTGCGTCCTTCTGACCAGCCATGTCAACGGGGAAGGCAGATTCACTTAACAACCGTGTGACTAAGTTAACAACGGCCATGATTTGCTTAACCAGGGTGGCAGAAAAGGTCATCAAACGGGGCAAGACTCACTTAACAACTGCCTTGCTTTAGCGACAGGAATTTGAGGCCGTAAGTCAAGCGCAACCTGTAACGGAAGATTGCCCTCACTGAGAACTAGCTTCGAATCCAGATGATTGGGAGGAAAGGTGATAGCATGACACAGGCTCTCCAAACTACCTCAGATTTTTGGAAACCTAACATCTTTTTTGGGTTTATTGTGTATTAAGAACCCAAAACAGCAATTGGCATTCACTGATCCGGCATAGACTACCCAGAGTGGATCACCGGTGGCAAACAATAAGAAAACTACACATTATTGGTCCCTGATATCGAAACAACCAAGATCAGAAGCAGACTTCAACCAATTGTGACTTTTCTTCGATCCCCTTCTATGCTCCTGGCTGGCAGAATTAAGAAAGCCAATCCAAAGTGAGGAGCAGCAAGAGCTGATAGAAAACATCTCGGGGGGATGGCGGGTGTTTCGAAGGAGATCTCGAGTTCAAGTTCAGCTTTGGTTTGCGTGCGGGCCCGTCGGTGTCCCACGTCTCGCGAGAGGTTTACATTTGAATTCAGGACATCCTCGGCCAAATTCAGGACCTTGCACCAATGTGGAAGAATGCCAGAGTGCAGGAGGCCGTCTCATCGTCCAAACGACGAGAGAAACTTCTGCAACACGATCGCGACAAAAACCACACCGGCCCCCCTTCCCCGCCAACGCATTCAGATGTGAATTTATCTTTCACGCGTGTCCCAAAGGAATGTCCTTCTCTCTCTCTCTCTCTCTCTCTCTCTGTCTCTCTCTCTCTCTCTAGTATTTGGCAGTTCGGGAACTCTTGAAGGAGCGAGACACAATCTTCTTCAGCTCTTTGAAAGAACGGCTGCGTCGGAGCTTAAAGTTGTGAGGCGGCAGATCAGACGAATCCAACGTGGCGGAACCGTGCAGCCATCGGTCTCCGAGCTGGTGGAACATCCAGTCTCCGTTCAGGCTGACCGCGCTGGTTGCTTCCACCTCGCTCAGCCTGGACCCGTTGCCTGGACGTCCGGCTTGTTGCCGAGGCAGCAGGTCAAAATGACCGTCTTCTGGGAAGCAGAAGGTTGCTGGCGCGTCGGAGGAAAAGGCAAGGTTGCGGTTCAAAACCACCGGTGGCAGGAATGTCCCTCCTTTCGTGCGATGGCGTCCGGAGGACTTGCTGGAAATTTCCAGCACCGACGTCCATTTCGGCTTGATGGCCTTGCCTCGGTTGGTTTGAAGTTGGCTGGGACACACCAGCCCCGCGGCCGCATGAACATTCATTTCTGAACTGGCTCGGGCCCTGCCCACCACGCGGGATGACGGTTTGCGCCGGAGACTTAATCTGCGTAGCAGTTCGCGGGGACTCAACCAACTTCTCTCGGTCGCCTTCTCACCTCGCTCAGACGTTTTCACCAACTCCCGCGAAGCGTGTTTGCCTTTGTACAGCTTGTCGATGCCAGTCACAGCTCGAGGCAATGACGTCTCCTTTCTCAAAGAGGGCTCGGCCTTGATTATCAGTTGGTGGGGCCCTGCTGCCCAAATTTTTCTATCTGGCGTGGCAGATGGCTTGTTCAGGACGAGTTTGACAGAAGGATCCTGCGGTGTTGGGAAGGATATAACAGATGACTCGCTAGGTTTAACCAGGCTGGTGGTACTCGACTGAAACGAGTTGATCTCTGGGAATGGCGGGAAGTCCCACAACCCATCCAGGACCCGGGAATCTCGTGCTCCTTCTGAACCTTCAGGAGAACGCAAGTGAGAACAAGTGGAGATACGCCGTCGTATCTTCCATCCTGGAATCGGGCCCAGGACTTGACCAGCTACCGGTCCCGAACTGCAGATGGACGTCATGGATAAACTTTTCTGGTTCCCCATGAGGTATCCCGGTTCGGTTCGACTCGCTGCCGTGCGGCACTTGTACCGTAACACCAATTTCGCCACGTATTGATCCAAGCGGATCTTCGGGAGTTCTCCGGAGCAGAGGGGGTCTCTCTTGGGAGAGTTGGATCTGGGAACCTTCGGAGGCGTCTCATCAAGATCTTCCTGGGACGAGCTTTGAGAGAGGCCGTTGGTGAAGAGAGGGCTCTGTAAAGCTACTGCATGGAGAGGACTGGGGTAGTGGTAGACTTCGTTGGTGTTTCGAGAGACCAGATCGGACTTGTACCGTAGGAAATTTGGGGGTCTCGAGAGGGGCAGGGAGCCAAGGCCCAACAGGAATTCGAGGTCACCTATTCCAAGAGACACAATTAAAAAGAACTCGTGAGGTACAGGAATCTACAATTCTGGCGAGAATCTAATACCTCTTCCGGGTGTCTATCCGATTCTTTATCCCTTCGGATTTGTTTCCGAAGGTGCTTTTAATGAAAGGAGTGGTGCGGTGGCCTAGAGGTGGAGGCTCTTTGCCTCACAATCAGGAGGCTGAGAGTTCAATCCTAGGTAGAGGCAGATATTTCTCTCTCTCTGGGCAGAATGAAAATATATCTGCTGAACAAAACTCCACATTGGTGAGAGGAAGGGCATCTGGCCATTAAAACACTCTGCTAGCTCCATTCAGTTGCCCAGATGCCACCCCGCAAGGGATTATGGGGTCATTTAAAGAAGATGATGATGCTTTGAATGAAACAGAAACAGGGAATCGGGAGCTCCCAATTTTTAGGATTATAGACTGGGACAGGACATCTACCTTAGAACAACCTTTCTATAGATAGTCCTTGACTTACAACAGTTCATTTAGCGATGGTTCGAAGTTACAATGGCACTGAAAAACATGACTTCTGATTGCATTTCACACATATCCGCCCTGAGTCTCCGGAGAGGGGCGGCATATAAATTGAATAAATAAATAAATTGAATAAATAAATATGTCCATCGCAGCATCCCCCCGGGATTAAAATTCAGACGCTAGGCAACTGGCTCATATTTATGACAGTCGCAGCGTCCTGGGGGTTGCGTACTGCAGTGTCCCGGGGTTGTGTACTACAAACGCACAAAAACTTAAGCTACCTTTCCCCAACGTCTACACGGAAACAAATTCAGACTGAATGACGTGCCGAGGATTTTGCTTTTTAAGCCATAATTAGGTGGGGTATTTTGTACCTTGCCTTGAGGGGACTATAAAACGGAGACATCTTCGAGTAAACAAACAGGTTGGAACAGGGAAAGCTGACTCCGCTGCACGGCGAAGCAAAAACACAATTACACTCTGGTGCCTGCCTAACTTGGATCGTTTCCCTGGATCGACAGCTCAGATTTAGCGTGCCAGGGTTACTCATTCGACGGGGTAGAATACAGTGGTGAAATGCAGCCGGCTTTATCCGGTTCGTGCAAGCTGGTAGCGCCGCCGGCAGGAGGCTCCGCCCCCACTCCCAAACCGGGACGTCTTCGCATCCAGGAGGATGTGTTAACATTTGCTTCCTTTAGCGTTGCAGTGAAATATTCAAAAGATCGAACGAATAAATCGATCCAGCCTTGCATTTATCATTCCTCTCCTCGATGTGAACCGAAAAAAGTTTCTAGTCCTCATGGCTGCTCCCAGCATCCTTAAAACATTCACTAGAATTCACTTGAAACTCACTAGAAGAAAGACTGAATTTGAGAATTAAGCTTCTCTTAAGAGGCTGGTGGTTTTAGGAATCTTTTATAACAGCTCTGTAAAGTAGTCCAATGCTAAGAATGACAGCGAAATATTCACCAATAGAGATCCAGGTTCAAATCTCTCCCTTTGCCAAAATGGCTCCTGAGCTGCTACGTATGATCTAATCATGGCTTATTACACAATAAGCTCTACTGCAATGTTTCTCAATGTTGACAACTTTAAGATGTGTGGACTTCAACTCCCAGAATTCATGGAATTCTTAGAATTGAAGTCCATCCATCTTAAGGCTAGGGAATTCTGGGAGTTGAAGTTCTCCCATCTTGAGGCAAGCTGGCTTGGGAATTCTGGGAGTTGAAGTCCACCCATGTTCAAATTGCCAATGTTGACAGACACAAGCCTTGCTGGATGGATTCACACGACATGCTTAGCCTGACTCCAAACACTGTAACCAATAATTTCACTGTCATTCTTAGCATGGACTACCTTACAGGGCTGCTGTAAGAATTTCCAAAACCAGCATTCTTAAGCGCGGTCTCATTCTCAAATCCAGTCCCTTCTCTAGACTGTGGCTATATCAAGGATGGCCGGAGGCAGCGATGAGGACTAGAAGCTTTCTTCATATAATACATGTGGGCATATACATAATTTTGTATTTATTTATTTATTAAGCCATGTTTATGCAACGTATATTGGAGGTGGTGACCCTTTAAGAGCTATATGCAATGAAATTTCATTTTTTAATGAATGCTGATTAGTGGACATTCAAAGTGACAATAAAGTTTTTATTCTATTCTATTCCATTCCACTCCATTCCTCTGCTTCTACTCTGTATCTCTTCTCTTTTCTCTTCTCTATCTCTCCTCTATTTCATTCCATCATCTGTTACCTCATATTCTATTCTATTCTATTCTATTCTATTCTATTCTATTCTATTCTATTCTATTCTATTCTACTCTACTCTACTCTACTCTACTCTACTCTACTCTACTCTATTCTATATCCTTTCCTTTTTTCTATCTTCCTTTCCTTTTTTCTATCTTCCTTTCCTTTCCTTCTTTCCTTTCCTCACATCGAGGAGAGGCCGAGAATGATAAATGCAGGGCGGGATCAATTTCTTTATTCGATTTATAATAAATGCCTTATTCCAAACACTAAAAGGCCGCCCAATGTTAAAACATCCTCCTAGTGTCTTTTTTTCCTCCCCTCTCCTTTAACAACAACCCTATGAGGTAGGCTGAATTGAAAGGGAAAGGCTTTCAAAATCTGCCAGAGGGCGCTTCTCTGGCTGAGGCGGGACTCAAACTCAGACCTCCCTGCTCAGTACTCTCGCCCTTCTTCGACCACAGACTCTCGCATTTTATGTTCTCTCATATCTAGGACGGAGACCCTCCACCCCCAAAATCACCCTCCCTCCATAAGGAATACGGGGCCTTACCAGTGGATACCGGACGTCGGTTGTCAGTCCCGGCTGCCCTCGCCAAGGTCAGGCGCTGAAGTTGGAGGTCGAGGAGACGGACGGCAGCCTCGTCCGTGGACCGCGGGCGGATAAATCCGTTCTCACGCAATCCGGGCAGGTGAGGGAGGGAACCGATGCTACACCGCGAGGCCCCCGGTCCGTCGCTGTGCACCGAGGCGCATGAATCCGAGAGGGAGCCCATCTCGCTGGTTTCGTAAAACCCTGAAATGTGCAGAGACCCCTGGTTACGACAGGCCGAGTTGCAAAATCCGGGTAGTCCTTGACTTACGACTGCAACGGAGCCCCCCCCCAAACATTTATGTCGCTAAGCGGAACAATTGTTCAGGGAGTTTGCCCCGTTTTATGCTTGTTTCTTGCCACGGTAGTTAAGTGAATCGATGCAGTTGTGTAAATCGGTCCCACGGTTGTTAAGCAAATCAAGACATTTGTTAAGCTAGTCAGACGGTTGTTAAGTGAATCGGGCTTCCCCCCATGGACTTTGCTGGTCAGAAGGCCACAAAAGGGGATCGCGGGACACTACAACCGTCGTAACTGAGTCAGTTGCCAAGAGTCTGAATTTCAACCGTCATAACTGTGAGTCAGTTGCCAAGCTTTTCAAATTTGATCCCCTGACCGTGGGGAGGCTACAATGGTCGTAAGTGTGAAAACATGGCCATAAGTCCCTTTTTTCGGTGCCGTTGTAACAATTTCAAGCGGTCACTATATGAAACCATTATAAGTCGAGGACTACCTGTATTAACTATTTAAAAAAGTTTAACAGGAGGAGGAGATCAGATCGACCAATCATGGGCAGACCTGATGGACTGTCAGGTCTTTTTCTGACATCTGTTTTCGATGTTTCCATCACGATGGAACCACCATGGGTAGGAGCAATCTACCCCAAATGCCAAATACCTTGCAGAAACAGGGAAGGATGATGACTTTTGTGCCCAATTCTCTCCAAGACTGATTGGAACTGCCAGATTACAATACCCATCAACCTCAATCTGCAGATACTGATTAAATATATCAGATGGGTAGGATGAGCTAACACTAACCGTAATCTGAGTCCTTCGGGAGAAGGGCGGTATACAAATTTAATAAATAATAATAATAATAATAATAATCTAACCCTAACCTTGAACCAGCTAACTAACATGCAGATTTTAGGATTTTAGGATTTTAACTTGTGGAGGTATAGATGGCTTAAACTACAAAACCACTGTGATAAATTGGGGTTCACGGTTGGCTGACATATCTTAGCTTGTGTTAAACCGTGGCTTGCTGGGCCAGAGATGAACAAAAATGCCATGATTGTTTCGTTGGCCTGCCAGAGAGAGTTTGGGACAGGTCTACAGACCTGGTTTACACACAAACCCTGGTTAGGGAACGCAAACAAAGGCAGACATCCAAGAAGCAAAATGAAAATATTAGGATCTGGATTGTCTGAACGTGGACGTACCTGAACTGGGTCTGGAATCGGCTTCCGGTACCTCCGTGGTGTCTCCTCCGTTGAGGCCTGCTTTCTTGGACTCCTCGCCCATCATCCTCAGCCCCAAACCTTCCTTGTCCGTGCCATCTTCAGCGTGAACGCACAACTCCATGTTCTCCGATGAGGCGTACAAGCCACAACGTCCCTCGCCGCATCCGAGGACGGACGCCGTTTTGTTCTGGTCCAACTTTGCGCCGTTGGGATGGATCAACTTTTCGTCTCCGAAGACATTGGGGTCCTCCTGTATGGCCAGGTGGAAGGAGAGAGGAAGGTCAAAAGATCTCTTTTGGTGGGGTTTGCAAAGATCCGTGGCGCGCAACCTCAGAGGGAATCCCGTGTTTGCCGGAGTAGATCCCTCACGCACCCTTGTCCATCCTTCCCCCTCGTTTTCTCCTCCTATTGGCCTGAAGGTACCAATATGGATTCCCACCATGAGGAAAACGTTACGACGGTCCCAAGAAGCAAAATATAGGACAGGGATGGCTAATCTTTTTCTCTTCGGGTGTTTTTGCCCTCCCCAGGCTCCGGAGGCTTTCCTTGAGCCTCCAGGAGGGTGAAAACAGCCTCCCCAGGATTCCGGAGGCCCCTTCGGAGGCTGGAAATGGGCCCGTTTCCGGACTTCCGGAACTTCCAGGAGGTCTGTTTTTTGCCCTCCCCAGGCTCTGGAGGCTTTCCCTGAGCCTCCAGGAGGGTGAAAATGGCCTCTCTCAGGCTCTTCCCTTCATTTTCTTCTTTCTTTTTCTTTCTTCCTTTCTCTTTTTTTCTTCCTTCCTTCTCTATATTTTCCTTTCCTTTCCTTCTTTTTCTTCTTTCTTTCTTTTCCTTTCTTCCTTCTCCATATTTTGTTCTCTTCGCTTTTTCCTTTCCTTTCTTTTTTTCCTTTCCTTTCCTTTTCTTTCTTTTCCATCCTTCTCTATCCTTCCTTCTTTCCTTTTTCCTTCCTTTCCTTTTTCCCTTTCTTCCTCACTTCTTTCCTTCTCCACATTTCTCCAATTTATATTACCTGCCCGTCTCGCAAAACCTGTGACTGACATCATTCTTCCTGGGGGATTGTTAATATTGGGAATGTAATACACATCAACAAATGGAAGTAAGCAAAACGTAATCCACTCGCTGGTGCATTCCAAGCCTCTCAACCCTTTCTGGATCTCTGGAGCAAAATACATTCCATCGTTTCAGGTGGGTTGATCAAAACACTTCCTTGTGCAAAGCGTGTAGGACACCGAGCAAACCAGTTTTACAGCTACCCACTTGGTTTCCTCTTTGTGTACCTTTCTGAATCCGATCAATAAACAATCCTGGCATTGTAGCGACAGAGAAGGAAGGCTGTGAGATAGGAGAAGTGATCCAAAAGAGGGAAAATATTATAAATCCAAGACACTTCACCATTGAAAGGTGGATTTATGTCAAGGCGTTCTTGGGGAAATCCAAGCAAAATCAAGAAGCTGGGTATAGATAGATAGATAGATAGATAGATAGATAGATAGATAGATAGATAGATAGATAGAAGCAGACATCCTGCGAGCTCCAGAACTTAAAATTTTAAAATAATAAAAATTTTATTTAACTAAGCTTTCGTCAGCCATCTCCTTGCTTGCTTATCAGTGGGGGATGATGTTAGCTTGTGAGCCATACTTAGTTAAATAAAATTTTAATTCTTTTTAAATTTTAAGTTCCGGAGCTCACAGGATGTATATTTATATATCTATCTCCTGAAAGCATCTTTTAAAAAAATATTAATATCAAAGTGGGCAGGAATCCTGGCAGATGTAAAATGAGGAACAGTCTTTGCAATGCAACTGGTGGGAAGTCAGAGCCGAGGAAATGGCTTTCCGACAGCAGAAAAAAAATTAATTTTACTGGCCATTTAATGAGGCTTCCAGTCCAGGCCAGAGGTAACTATTTTGCAAATAATTAATCTACACCTTGAACCAACAGAGAGTTGGGCAGGACTCTACAGCCAAAGGTGTAAAAGATTACGTTTGATAATGAGGCTGTGTATGATAAAAGATATCACGAAGTGGCTTCCAATTTTCTTTAACAGCGGTTATGAATACGTTTTTTATATTCTGTCTTTTCTCTCTAAGGCAGTGATTCTCAACCTTGGCAGCTGGAAGATTCACTTGTATATAAACAAAGAGCAAATCCTACTCCCTTCTAGCACTGATGATGTTCCCTAGTTGGGTCATGAAATGTCTGCAAGAAAATCACCCAGCTCAGAGAGCACCAAGGACCCTACAGTTCAACCCCGAGCTGCAAACATCTCCTTTATTGGTACTTTCTAGCTTTCTTTACACATTTGCCAAATATCCCAATGGTTTGATTGCCCTTTCCTGAATCCTTCCACACCTGAGGTTGAACCGAAACTGAGGTGGGGGAGAAATATCTACCTTCGCGTAGGCAAACTTTGAAAACCACAGGAATGCCAAGAGGCAGAGGCGAGCAAAGGAGAAAATAGCTTATTTATTTTACACAAAAATGTAAGCGTGTCAACTTTATTAGCCTCCGGTCGAGAGGTAACCGGTGCCAAGAGGAAGTCCCCGTCCTTGCAGACAGAAAGTTTATTGTTTGGGTGAGTAGACCTCCCACCCACAAGGCCAAGGCCAAGACCCCAGCAAAAAAGCAAAATAATTCACCAGCCAGCGATGTATGCTAAAAGACATTGGTACTACCCAGAAATTTTTAGCAAGGGGTTCTCTGCCCGGTTGCTGGGTGGGAGTGGCCTAGTTGGCCTCCTGCACCACGGTGGGAGGGCATTTTTGCCCTCCCCAGGCTCCAGAGGCTTTCCTCGAGCCTGGGGAGGGCAAAAACAGCCTCCCCAGGCTCCAGAGGCCCTCTGGAGGCCGGAAACGGGCCTGTTTCCCGAACTTCCCGTAAGCCAGTTTTTCACCCTCCCCGAGCCTCCTCGCGCATCCTGCACTTACCTGCATCCAAAATGGCCCACGTGGGGTCTCCTAGGAGGGGAGGGGTCAGCCAGGAGTGGGATTTGGGGGTTCTCCGAACTGCACAGAATCTTAGCTAGAGGTTCTCCCGAACCCCTGCGAACTCCCAGCAGATCCACCCCTGGACATACAAGGTAGCCCCTCAACTTAAAAACACAACCGAGCCACGACATTTTGGGATGTGAATGGGAAACCCTCCCGTTGTTAAAAGCTGGGAAGTGAATCTGGATTTCCCCCTTGACTTGGCTCATCAAAAGAGGAATCACATGACTCTTGGGACACCGGAACCGTCATAAATACAAGTCAGTTGCCGAGCGTCTGAATTGTGACCATGGTGAGGCTGCAACGGTCGTAAGGGTGAAGCACGGTCGTAAGTCGGTGCCGCTGCGTGGCAAGAGAGGTTGCAGAACGAGGCAAAACTTAACCAACGTCTCCCTTAGCCACAGAAATTTTGGGCTCAATTATTGTCTACCTGCAAAGACGTTGATTTTTGTCAACATCTTGCTTGGTTATTTTTAAATAATTTTCGGAGGACATATACTTTAGTTTGTAGCTTTATTAGATTAGATTTCTTAGTGTTCGGTAAATAAACATATTATTGTAATCAGGGTGTTCAGAGTATGCCATATCTCACTTATTTTACAGTTGTACAAAGTTGTATTTTGTAGTTACACCCTCGTTCATATCATTGTACTCTTGTCCATCCTGATTCTATTTGTTATCTTTTATTCCCTCTTTTCTAAAATAATTTTTAATATTTTTTAGTATTTTATATATTTAAATTTTAAAATTGGTGTTAAATTGATTGGGGTTTTAATTTGTCTGGGCCAAAACTATTTAATTTGATTTTAATTCTGCTTTTCAATTTTGTACATATGGATTTTATTGTTGGCTGTTCACCGCCCTGAGTCCTTCGGGAGTAGGGTGGTATAGAAATCTAATAAAATAAAATAAATAAAATAAAATAAATTCCCCCCCTCCTTTTTTTTATTATTTCATGTTGCTGACCAAATCAATCAAGTAAAAAACCTTCATTGCGGAACTCCACGTTTTGTTTTGTTTTTTTAAAGTAAGGAGACCTTTAAAACTTAATGAAAAGTTAAAATTTCGGAGCAGAAGTTAGTTAAGGATTAAAACGAATCCTTGCAGACCCATTCTGTAAACACGTTATTAGGTCCCGTAACTGCATCAACCATCTCGGGCAATAACTGAACTCAGCCGACCTATAAAAATTTGGCCCACATCTGTATATGCACAACTGGACGTTTTTTTGCTGGCTGTAACACCCTCCCAATGCTTCCTTCAGCTCACCGTCACAGCTTTTTCCTCTCTGCATCAGCAGTGGGTTTCTAACGGTTCGCCCCATTTGGGCGAAACGGTAGCGGCTCCAGCGGGAAGCTCCACCCACTCGCCCGGACATCATCACGGACACAGAAAAACCAAATTTCCCCGCCCCCCACCAAATTACGGTGGAAACCCAGATTTTAATCTGTGTTTGTGTTTGTAAACACAGAGTAAGAAGCAGCATGGATGGCTCCAGAATGATTGTCAAACGGTGGGAGTCTTCCCGTATGTTAGCTATCACACACCCGATGTGGAGATCACACCGAGCCCAATTCGTGCCCCCCTCCGGCCTTCTTCCAGCCCACCCCTCACCAGCCCCATTCCCTGATCCTTCCCCTTGCCCGCTTTTTCAAAGCTTCAATAACAATTGTCCATCTGCCATGTTGCAACAAGCTGTTTTGCTCTCCCACTTTTTTTATACACCTGGTCCGTCTTCCTGGTTTCTAGCTCAGCCTTAAATCTAGTCCTTCCGTATTTGGGAAGTAGGTGTGGTGATCTCCTTCAGAGGATCCCATTTTTCTGCCCCCCGCTTCTCCTCCAACCCGGTCCAGGCTACAAGTCCTCCCCACCCAATCTGCCAATTTTGTCCCCCTCTTCTGGAGCCTAATTTCTCCCCCACACAGGTGTCTTTTATTTACAACCTCGTTTTGCAAATTTATATTCTTATTTCTAGGTAACTTATTTCTAGGCAGCTTTGTTAACCCGAAAAATCCACCGGAGATCTGTTCCCATCTACAGGTAGTCCTCGACTTGCGACCACAATGGATGGAGCCCAACATTTCTGTGGCTGAGTTGTTCAGCGAGTTTTGCCCCATTTTAAGCGAATCACTGCAATTGTTCAGTTAGTCGCCAGGTGGTTAAGTGAGTCTGGCTTCCCCCATTGAATTTGCTGATCAGGAGGTCACAAAAGGGGGATCAGGGACCCTGCCACCGTCATAAATATGAGTCAGCGGCCAAGCGTTTGAATGGTGATCTCGTGACCATGGGGATCTTGGAATGGTTGTAAGTGTGAAAAATGGTCTTTTTTTTCAGTGCCATTGTAACTTTGAACGGTCACTAAATGAAACTATTATAAGTCACTAAATGAAGTATTATAAGTCAAGGACTACCTGTAAGATCATATCTTACCAGTATGGCCAATTAAATCTGGTAGTCCCTCGACTTTTTTGGATTTTGTCCCATCCCCTCCATTTTTTTTTCCTTGAAAACATTTCGTTTCTCATCCAAGAAGCTGGATGATTAAGAATCTCCATAGATATAAATTTGGTGGCAGGCAATTTTTCTGTCTCGTGCCTCTGGTTTGAGAGCCAAGGAATCGAATAATACAAATATTAAAAACATGGATGATTTTGCTTGAGTTTGGAAAAGTGTACAGAAGATTCCCGCTGAGTTTAACTCCTAATTACTTTATGGAATATCCATAAATAAATAAAAGGGCCTGTTTTCTTGTTTTCTTAATTCTAGCCTCACCCATGAGATTTCCTGGTGGTCTTCCATCCAAGTATTAACCAGATTCCGTTTCCCTTCCCATTCACGAAACAAAAACATGGCTGATTTTGCTTGAGCCTGGGAAAAAGGTGTACAGAAGACTCCAGCTGAGTTTAAACTCCTAATTGTTTTATGGAATATCCATAAATAAATAAAATGCCTGTTTCTATATTATTTTTTCGTTTCTCAATTCTAGCCTCACCCGTGAGATTTCTTGGTGGTTTTCTATCCAAGTGTTAACCAGACATGAAACGTTCATTTTTCTCGGATAAGAGTAAAACCCACCATTAGCTCTATTTTTCTGCTTTTTCACAACTTGCCTGGATACACACACACAAATACCACACAGGTGAGGACTATACCACCCAGCCTTCTCAACCATTTTAGCCCCCTGGGGGTGTGTGACCAGGCTGAAAAAGCAGCTGAATATTTCTAATTAAGCCTTTAATTGCAATAAATCCTGATTTTTTTTTCCTCACCTCCTTCCTTCTTTTAGCTTACAAGCGTTTTTTTTTTCAGGTAGCAAATTTCTTCTTAAGATTTTTCATTTGAAATCCCCCTCTGGGACTTTGCAATCAAACTCCGGGTAAAATTAAATCGTGGTGAAGTGAAATATTGATTTTTTTTTAAAAAAAATTCTTTTTCTCCAACTTTGAATCAAATCCAAGCAAGCAGAGTTCATTCCTCGCAGAATAACCGGTAATTTCCCACCCACTCCCCAAAAAAATTATAATATTCACCTTCTACACAGGAATATAATTCATCTTTCTACCCCATCTCCCAACCCTAAGATCTGGTTTAGGGAAGGCCAAATCTTTCCTGGCTGAGCTCCCTTTACATTCCCTTGAAATGTAGGAATGAACAAGTCAGGAAATATTTTAAATAGCATTCAGGATCAAAAGATGAAAAGATACTGGGGCCCCTCTGTCTCTCTCTCTCCATTTTTTTTTTTTATTCCTCCGTTCAAATCTGCAAATCCCAAACATGGATCCTCCTGACCACATGGCAGAAGGGGGGAAACCCCCCTCCCCAAATTCCAGTCTGCTCTTTAAACAACAAAAGCCGCTTGCGGAAATGATGGGAGTTGTAGTCGAATGCTTTTAGAGCACAACAGAAGCTCCCACCTAAAGGGATCCCCCCCAAACGCACACAGATTGCCACCAGCTCAGATGGGGGGAGACCCATTGGCTCCCCCAAGCCTCAGCAACTTCTCCTGGGCTCTCCCCCAAGAGATCCTTTAAGAGTGGGATCCTCCTCCCAAACAGGGGCCAAAGATCCAGAGAAGCTTGGAAATTTTTAAAGAAAAGAAAAGAAAAGGTGGGAAAAACTAGAATCTCTTATTGCACAGGTGAAAGCTTTCCAAGGATTGTTCGTGAGTCGGGGCTCCAGGAAAAGAAGCCAGCGACTCTGCTTCCCTGCCAGATTAAACCCACTGGATCCCGCGCCAGTTTGCTCACCTGCTCACCTGATGATGATGATGAGATTATTATTATTATTATTATTATTATTATTATTATTATTATTTATTCATTAAAAATGAAACTCAGTCAACATTTCAAAATGTGTCACAAATACCATTGACTGGTGCTAAGGGTTGATACGGGTTTATTTGTTTATTTATTTATTTTATTATATTTCTATACCTCCTTTCTCCCGTAGGACTCAAGGTGGTGTACAGTCAAGAAAAATATAGACACACAAACCTCATAAAATTGCTAATTAAAATTATTATTATAACACAGTTTGGCCCAATTAAATCGAACCTAAAATTATATAACACTTTATAACATTAGGGTTGCTGCCGGCGTCCTAGGTATTATTATTATATTATTATTATTGTTGTTGTTATTAATAATAATAATAATAATAATAATAATAATACCTCCGGGTATTTCGTTGTGCACTCAAGACCCTGTTGTTCCGCCAGGCTGGGCTATCAACATAACCATTTTAAATTGGGTTTTTAAATTCTTGGGGTTTTCAATTGAGCCGAATTCATGTCATAATTTTAAAAACTTATTTTAACTGATGTTGTCTTGTGTTTTTTTAATAGGCTTGTACACCGCCCTGAGTCCTTCGGGAGAAGGGCGGTATAGAAATAAATTTATTTCTTTGGCCTGGCTACCTGATGGAAAGATTTTTATTTTTTTTTAAAAGCCAAGATTTGCTTGGCTCTGCCAAGGAAAGGCACCCATTCCCAAAAAAGGTTTTTCCACGTGCAATTTTTCCCCCCCACCCTGGGGGAGGGAAGGAGAAGCTAGAGCTGGCCACGCAAGCCCACCCACCCAATATCTATATCTATATATTCCCCATCTCACCGATCTGGGCTCCTCCGACCCAGCCAAGGCGCTCTCCACGCTGGCTTTCTGCATTACGCGCAAGAGATCCAGTTCCCAAAGCCCAGCCAGGCTGGCTTGGAGACGCTCGCCGATGCGAAGTCGCTCGTGGCCGGACCACAGAGAAGGGGGCACGGCCCGGCGGCCGGCCATGGGCACCCCAGGACGAGGGGACCGAGCCCCCAAACCGTGCGCCTTTGGAGAGATCTGGTTGGCACGCACCTGGAGGTAGCCAGGTGCCTGGAAGCTGGGGAGCAAGCAGGTGGGAAGGGAGGAGGGGGTCAAGGAGAGAGGGGGGACAGATCTGGGGGGGGAGGTTGTTCCCACCCACCCACCCCTTCTTTCTTTCTTTCTTTCTTTCTTTCTTTCTTTCCTTCCTTCCCTCCTTCCCAAGCCAAGAGAACTTCAGCTGCTTCCAAAGGCGCAGTTCAGACAAAGGAGAAAGGTTTGAACGCATCACGTGCAAACAGGGCTCTTCTCTCCCTCCCTCTTTTTTTTTTTTGGAGGGGGGGGAGGGGGGACCCACGCCCCTTCCCCTCCCCCTGGTGTCGCCGGCTCCTGATTGGCCCAACCCACCGGGAAGATATTTTCTCCCACCCATCCAGCCACACCCACCCCAAGCCCAAGGAGAGAGAGAAAGAAAAAAAAAAAGAAAGAAAGAAAAGAAAAGAAAAGAAAAAGTTTGCCAAAGTTGCGCGCTTCCGCAAGGAAAGCCAGGTAGCTCAACCAGAGCGGCAGCTTGGCTTGTCGCTGTATTATTAAAACACAAACAAACAAACACACACACACACACACACAAAGACACACAAAACACCGCAGTGAGAGAGTTGTTGTTTAAAAAAAAAACAAAACACCTGGCAAATAAAATAGCCTGCCGAGTTTTAACTCCTAATTACTTGATGGAATATCCATAAATAAATAAAAGGGCCTGTTTTCTTGTTTTCTTAATTCTAGCCTCACCCATGAGATTTCCTGGTGGTCTTCCATCCCAAGTATTTAACCAGACTCCGTTTCCCTTCCCATTCACGAAACAAAAACATGGCTGATTTTGCTTGAGGCTGGGGGGTGGGAAAAAAAGGTGTACAAAAGACTCCCGCTGAGTTTAAACTCCTAATTGTTCTATGGAATAGCCATAAATAAATAAAATGCCTGTTTCTATATTATTTTTTTTCCTGTTTCTCAATTCTAGCCTCACCCTTTGAGATTTCCTGGTGGTCTTCCATCCAGCAATGAAAACAGGTTGCCTAGCCAATAGGATGGTGGGTTTTAGGGGTTTTTGTTTGTTTGTTTGTTTGTTTTGTTCTGTAAGGATAACACCGATAAGAATGACAGAATGAGGTGGAAGGGACCCTTAGAGGTCATCTAGTCCGACCCCCCCCTTGCAGTTCGAATCTAGGGATTCGAACCGCCGACCTTTCTGATCGACAAGCTCAGCGTCTTAGCCGCCTAGCCAGGCTGTTTTGTGTGCATTTAGAGACTTGTACGCAAATGCACACAGACCCGTGCGTTTGGCCTTAAATTAAGGCTTAAGGGGGTTTAAGAGAGAAGATAGGATATTTATTTTTATTTTTATTTTTTAAAAAAGCAAACACCTGCACAGACAATAAGACCCCAGCAAGAGTTTTTTTTTTATTTAAATTTGATTTATATGCCGCCCTTCTCCGGAGACTCAAGGCGGTTTACAATGCGTTAAGCAATAGCCTTCATCCTTTTGTATATTTATACAAAGTCAGCTTATTGCCCCCACAAACCGGGTCCTCAATTTTACCTACCTTAGAAAGGATGGAAGGCTGAGTCAACCTTGAGCCTTGGCGAGATTCGAACCTGCAGTAATTGCAGGCAGCTGGTCTTAATAGCAGGGTGCTTTTAAACCACTGTACTACCAAGGCTCTTTTACATTTTTTTTTTTGTAAGTAAAATTGAATTAATAAATAAATACCTGGCAATGAAAACAAGTTACCTATCTAGCCAATAGGATGGACTCCAACAGGTGAGTTTTGGGTTTTTTTTTTTTTTAGGATAATAAGTGATAGGATTTAAAGATGTACACAAATACACAAATACACACGCCTTAGCCTTCAATGAAAGCTTTAAGAGGGAAGATCAGACGCTGGATGCCCTGTTTTTTTTTTTTTTTTTATTATTATTATTATTATTATTATTATTATTATTATTATTATTATTATTATTATTATTATTTTGAAACAAGCAAAAACAAAGGAAACGAGGAAAAAAACAGACGAGGAGAGGGGGGGAAATGTAGCAGAAACCTGGCAACAAAAGAGTGGGATCCTCATATGTTGCCAAAAGGAGCAATAAAACAAAAGTTCCCCGCCCCGAGGAGCTTCCAAATTAAAATTAGAAGAGCTGGAGAAGCGAGAAAAAGGAGAAGGATGGGGCGAGATCCGCGTTGCAGCCCGTTCCCACGACCCCTTTAAACGCTCCAACGCGTGCAAACCATACTCCTGGTTTACACCGTCGGGTTAGGCTTCTTCTATCCGACGGGACTGGTGTAAAAAGACCTCTGAAAACCACCATCCCCCCCCCCGCCCCAATCCGCTAATAAATCTCGGGTTTGTTTTTTTTTTTTTTTTTGGACACCTAGTGGCAGGGAGTTCCCAGGACCCGTGAAACTCCCTACCAGGCAGCCTTCCCAGGATTGGGTTAAATTCCAGCGGGTGGGGGTGGAGGTGGGGGGGGGAAACGCCTCTGGAGTTGCATCCTTGCGCTCCCCCCCCCGCACAGGAAGCAGAAGTGGCCCCGATCCTGAAAGTAGGATGGGGGAAAATAAAATTGCGCATCTCCTTGCGCTATTTAAGTCGGAGAACGCCTGCAGAGCCGTCTCGGGATCTCGGCGCGCTTCTGCCTTTCTCTCTCTCTCTCTCTCTCTCTCTCTCTCTTTTTTTTTTTCCTCCTTCCCTCCCTTAGTCAATTTGGCTCCAGCGATTGGATCTCCCGATGGCCTCCTTTCCTCCCTTCAAACACCGAAAACCGTTTGGTAAGTGCTCCCTTGCGCTCCTGCTCCTGCGTGTAAACTATGCGGATTGAGGTGCCCCCCTACCTTAATTGCTACCGCCCCTTGTTGGCCCAAGAGAGGGGGGCAATTCACCTCTTTTTTTGGGGGGGGGGGTTATTTTCTTCATTTTTTAGAGCTGTACTGCAATGGTTACTGAGCAGGCTGCGTTCCCCAAGATACCTTTTCCCCACCATACCTTTCCCCAGGTTGAGTAAATCCGAGTGGGCTCCGTTAATTCAGTTTTCTGGGCATACATAACGCAGGTCTCCTGCTTGGGGGAGTTGGGGGTTGGACTAGATGACCTAAAAGGGTCCCTTCCAACTCTGATGGTCTATCTATCCATGACTTGGTCGGGGTGAGGACCCCTGAGGTTCTCGAAGGCACCTCTGGGGGGGGGGGGTGTGTGTCTCTGAACTCCCAAATTATTTGCTAGCCTGCGCAGAAAAATAATTGTATCTTAAAATCCTATTGTGGAATTGTGAGAAGCCGTACAGCAGCAAATGCTGTTTAAATATTTTAATAAATATGAATATAGCAGCAGCAATAAATATAAATATTAATAAATATCTGGGCCAACAAAAATACTTTGGGGGTTTCTCTAGAATTTTTAGAAGGGGGTCCCGAGAGAGAGAGAGAGAGAGAGAGAGAGAGAGAGAGAGAGAGAGAGAGAAGAAGAAGAAGAAGAAGAAGAAGAAGGAGGTGGAGGAGGAGGAGGAGGAGGAGGAGGAGGAGGAGGAGGGAGAGAGAGAAAGAGACAGACAGAGACAGAGATAGAGAGAGGGAGGGAAAGAGAGAGAGAAGAAGAAGGAGGGAGGGAGAGAAAGAGACAGACAGAGACAGAGAGGGAGGGAAAGAGGGAGGGAGAGAGAGAGAAAGAGACAGACAGAGAGAGACAGAGAGAGGGAGGGAAAGAGAGAGGGAGGGAGGGAGAGAGGGAGGGAGAGAGAGAAAGAGACAGAGAGACAGAGAGAGGGAGGGAAAGAGAGAGGGAGGGAGAGAGAGAGAGAGAGAAAGAGACAGACAGAGAGAGATAGAGAGAGGGAGGGAAAGAGAGAGACAGAGACAGAGAGGGAGGGAAAGAGGGAGGGAGAGAGAGAGAAAGAGACAGACAGAGAGAGACAGAGAGAGGGAGGGAAAGAGAGAGGGAGGGAGGGAGAGAGGGAGGGAGAGAGAGAAAGAGACAGAGAGACAGAGAGAGGGAGGGAAAGAGAGAGGGAGGGAGAGAGAGAGAGAGAGAAAGAGACAGACAGAGAGAGATAGAGAGAGGGAGGGAAAGAGAGAGACAGTGAAGGAGGGAGAGAGGGAGGGGGGAGAGACAGAGAGAGAGGGATGGAGGGAGAGAGGGAGGGGGAGAGAGGGAGGGAGAGAGGAAAAGAGGGAGAGAGAGAAGAGGGAGGGGGAGGGAGGGGGAAAGAGAGAGAGAAACAGAGACAGAGAGAGGGATGGAAAGAGGGAGGGAGGGAGGAAAAGAGGGAGGGGGGTAAGAAGAGGGAGGGGCAGAGGGAAAAAAGTGTGTGTGTGTGTGTGAGAGAGAGAGAGAGAGAGAGAGAAATAAAAACCTAGGTTTATCCCAGCATGAAATGTAAAATGGTTAGTTTTGTGCCCTGCTATAAAAATGCAGAAAAGTTGCACTAACAGGGGATCTAGCTGCCTTTCCGAGCTCTCTAGAGAGGTAGTATTACAGAGCCCATCGTTCCCAGCCAACAGAACTTCCATTGCTTTGGGATTAAGGTCGCTCAAAGGCCGGAAGCCATTCCTCTGCAGATAAAACAAACTTTAGAGGTTGGCCTAAAAAAAACCACAATTAAACCATTTTGGACAGACACGGTTTGGTTTTGGGAAAGGGGGGTTGACTAGAGTCACCCATTTTGTGTGTTTGTGTGTGTGTGTGTGAGAGAGAGAGAGAGAGAAAGAAAAAGAAAAGGAAGGAAGATAGATAGATAGATAGAAAGATAGATAGAGAGAAAGAGAGAAAGAAAGAGAAAAGAGAGAGAAAAAGAGAAAGAGAAAGAAGGAAGGAAAGAAGGAAGGAAGGAAGAAAGAAAGAAAGAAAGAAAGAAAGAAAGAAAGAAAGAAAGAAAGAAAGAAAGAAAGAAAGAAACCATGTTTTCTGAGTTGTAAACCCAGATTTTCGTGTACTGCAAAGTCACATTTTATGGCTTACCGCGGAGTGGATTTTGCAGATTGGGAATTCCTTTCCCAAACCACGGTTAAACTGAGGCTTAGTGTGATGTGTGAACCCGCGGGGGCAGGAAACCAGTCTCTGGGGATTATTAAAGCTTGGGAATGTCCATCCACAATCCGTACTGGAAGCCTTTCCCATTTTTGAAACAAACTTTTTATTCCAGCTTCCAGGAGGAATGAAGTGGCTGCAATCCGGATCAGATTTCCTTATAAACTACCGGTGGGTGTGTTTTGTGAATGTTCTTAAAGGCAGGTTTCTTGCACAACTGTAGTGAACTTGGGACTCTTTTTTTTTCTTTCTTTTTCCTTCTTTTCTTCCTTTCCTTCCTTTTTCTTTTTTTTCCTCCTTCCTCCTTCTTCTTTCCTTAATTTTTCTCTTCTTTCCTCCTTCCTTCTTCTTTCCTTCCTTCCTTCGTCTTCTCCTTCCTTCCTTCCTTTCCTTTTTCCTCCTTCCTTCTTCTTTTCCTTGCCTTCCTTTCCTTTCTTTCTCCTTCCTTCTTTCCTTGCCTTCCTTTCCTTCCTCCTTCTTTCCTTTCCTTTTTTTTTTTTTTTAATTTGATTTATATGCCGCCCTTCTCCGGAGACTCAGGGCGGCTTACAATGTGCTAAGCAATAGCCTTTTCTTCCTCCTTCCTTTCCTTTCTCCTTCCTTCCTCCTTTCCTTTCCTTCCTTTTTTTCCTTCCTTCCTTTCCCTTCTTCTTTCCTTCCTCCTTTCCTTTCTTTCCTTTTTTCTATTTCCTTCCTTCCTCCTTTCCTTTCCTTTTCTCCTTCCTTCCTTTCCTTTTCTTTCCTCCTTCCTTTCCTTTCTTTCCTTTTTTCTATTTCCTTCCTTCCTCCTTCTTCCCTTTCCTTCCTTTTTTTCTCCTTCCTTCCTTTACTTTCTTCTTTCCTTCCTCCTTCCTTTCCTTCCTTTCCTTTTTTCTATTTCCTTCCTTCCTTTTTTCTCCTTTTCTTCCTTTCCTTCCTTCTTTCTCCTTCCTTTATTTTCCTTCCTTCTTCTTTCCTTTCCTTCCTTCTTCTACCTTTCTCCTTCCTTCCTTCTTTCCTTTCCTTCCTTCTTTCCTTTCTCCTTCCTTCCTTCCTTTTTTCTTTCTTTCTCCTTCCTTTCTTTTCTTTCTCCCTCTCTTTTGCTTCTGCTGTTTCTTGAGAGGAGAGGGGTCCGTTTAAGGTCCCTCCAGTTTCGTACGCACATGTAAAAACACACACGTGTTTGTATGCCGACACAGGTACGCAACAAACACCCGTTTTAAGTTGCACACTTAAAAAGTGCAGCTTCTCCAACTCCCGCTCTCTCGGTTCGTTGCAGGTGATTCTGGAACGCTATTCGAAGGAGAAAATATTGCCGGCTTTAAATAAGGTGAAGTTTCTAGTCCCTGGAGATTTCACCATGGGCCAGTTTGTAGCCATCATTCGGTGAGCATTTGAAATCTTGCGGCAAATTAATTACGGTAATAAAGGATGTCGGGGTGGGGGGTGGGGACCCTTCCCCACAATGGGGAGAAAACTAGAAAACGTTCAGGATGTTTTGTGAAACAGATGAGGATGTTTTAAATGGGGTTTAAAATGAGTTGCATTAGCATTTGAAAAGCCGAGTCATTAAATCACGATTAACAAGGAAGTGTTGGCATTTCCCCCAAAAGAGCAAGCAAGATTTCTGGATTTTTCACAGCCATCCACGATGGGGGGGGGGGGGGGGGGGAGAGGGGTTGAAGTACAGGTGCGTCTACTGACCAGAATAAAGATTTTAATTCGGGGTTGATCTAGATGATCTCTAGGTCCTTTCCCATCCTAATGGTTCTATTGTGATGGCTAACTTTTGCCAAAAGCAGGTGGAGCGCGGGGGTGGGGTGCGAGCCGACACCCATCATTCAATGTGCCCTTCCCCCTCCACACATACACGCATGACCCCCCTCCGCTCCACTTTTGGCACGTGATGGGTCCGTTTTCCGCCCTCCCCAGGCTCCAGATGCTTTCTTGGAGCCTGGGGAGGGCAAAAACAGCCTTCCCCGCCGCCTCAAAGGCCTTCCGGAAGCCGGAAACGGCGTGTTTCTCGATTTCTAATGGGACCAGAACAGAAGGCCTGTTTTTTTTCGCCCTCCCCAGGTTCTAGAGGCTTTCTAGGAGCCTTGGGAGGGTGAAAACGGCCTTCCCCGGCTCTCCGGAGGCCAGAAACGGCCCGTTTGCCGACTTCTGGTGGGACCAGAAGACCCGAAAATCAGCTGACTGGCGCACGGATACGCACTGGAGCTGAGCTAGGGCAACGATTGCGTGCCCAATATGGCACGTGTGCCATAAATTCGCCATCCCAGGTATAGTGTATTGGCTCGTTGAGCAGGAGGAACAGTTTAAAACAGGAACTGCGGAAAGAATATTGGAGTGACGGGTTTCCCCCCCCACCCCAATCAAACCAAGTTTCCTTGACTATTTTAACTCCCGGTATCCTGTTATTTAAAAAAATTACAAAATAAAAAAAATAAATTAAAAAGATTTATGGAGGAACTGCTGAAAAGCAACCTGTCCCTACAAGTATTGAATTGGGTCTGATTTGAGCGATGTTTTTTTTTTTTTTTTTTACTGTAGGAGGCCAAAATTTGATCACGTTTATGCAGGAAGGGCAAATAAATAAATAAATAAATTTAGGATGAGGTCATTAAAAATGAAAACTGGGGAATGGGCTCAGACAGCGCCCAAAAGGAAAACCTTGCTTTGCCGACTAGGCTTAGACTTACGCTCTTTTTCCAATATAAATTGGAAATTAAATTAAAATTAAATTAAATTTGAAAAAAAGCCTAGTGGTTAAGGCACCAGGCTGGAAGCTAGGAAACTGTGAGTTCTAGTCTCATCTTAGGCAGGAAAGACTGCTAGGTGAGCTTGGGCCAATTACCAGGAGACGGTGAGTTCTAGTCCTGCCTTAGGCCTCTAAAAGCTGGCTAGGCGACTTTGGGCCAATCACCAGGAGATGGTGAGTTCTAGTTCCACGTTAGAAACAAAAGACAGCTAGGTGACGCTGGACCAATTACCAGGAGACTGGGAGTTCTAGTCCCATGTTAGACACAAAAGCCAGTAGGTGATTTAGGACCAATCACCAGGAGACGGTGAGTTCTAGTCCTGCCTTAGGCCTCTAAAAGCTGGCTAGGCGACTTTGGGCCAATCACCAGGAGATGGTGAGTTCTAGTTCCACGTTAGAAACAAAAGACAGTTAGGTGATGTTGGACCAATTACCAGGAGACTGGGAGTTCTAGTCCCATGTTAGACACAAAAGCCAGTAGGTGACTTAGGACTAATCACCAAGAGATGGGGAGTTTTAGTCCTGCCTTATGCCTCTAAAAGCTGGCTAGGCGACTTTGGGCCAATCACCAGGAGATGGTGAGTTCTAGTCCCACATTAGACACATAAGCCCGCTAGGTGACTTTGGGCCAATCACCAGGAGTACTCCTGCCTTAGGCCTAAAAGCTGGCTAGGTGACTTTGAGCCAGTCACCAGGAGACAGGGAGTTCTAGTCCCATGTTACACACATAAGCCCGCTAGGTGACTTCGGACCAATCACCAGGAGACAGGGAGTTCTAGTCCTGCCTTAGGCACAAACGCCAACTAGGTGACATTGGGTCCATCACCAGGAGACGGGGAGTTCTAGTCCCGCCTTAATCCATCTTGGACCATCCTTGCAACTGCACAATTGCAAGAAACTTTGGAAATTACAAACACACAATCCATGTCAAGGATCTCAAGATCTCAACATTGCTTTGTCCTTCTTCCCCCTCCCCACCCAGCAACCGGATGGGCCTGAGGTCCACGCAGGCCTTCTACTTCCTGGTGGATGGCAACCACAGCCTTGTGAACATGTCTGCCACCATGGCCGACGTCTACACCACGTACAAAGACGAGGACGGCTTCCTTTACATGACGTACGCCTCCCAGGAGATGTTCGGTTGAGGGCCTTCAAAAACCCCTTGAGAAGATGGGCCTGGGAGGGTGTCCTTTCGTTCTTCTTCCTGGCCGCCCGTTTTATTCTGAATTTTGCAGTCTTCGGAACGCGTCTCTAAACCTTGGAGTTTTTCTAATTTCCCCCTCCCCGTTGTGCAGAATTGTGATTTTATGGAAGACGCTGTTGGGTTTCCTGAGCTGTTCCTCCAGCTCTGGTGGCAATTGTGCTTGGGTTTGTCTTCAAAGGATCCCTAGCTTAAGAATCTGGCTACTTCCCTTCCTCTGCCAGTTTTTTGGGATTAAATGTCTTCTGCTCCAGATTCTCCTGGGGGTGAAGGCTGAGCCCCCTGTTATACCCAAATCCCCAAATCTTGGTTTTTCTCACCCCCGAAGACAGAAATGGGATCTTGCCAGTTTTTTTAGTGTTTCTCAATTTTATGCACTTGGAAGACGTGTGGACTTCCACTCCCAGAATCCTCCTGTGCCTGGGGAATTCTGGGAATTCAAGCCCACTCACCTATCTTCAAGGTTTGCCAAGGCTTGAGAAAACAGTATTAGCTGATCACTCCCAGCATCCCTTTTCCCTTGGTTGTACCGGCCGAGGCTGCTGGGACTTGTAGTACTTCAGCTCAGCTCAACAGCAGGAGGGAACTCGAAACGAAAGTGTCATGAACAAGAGGACTAACTTTCTAAGAGATCGGTAAAGTTTTTTTGCCGGGAGGAAAGAACTGCGTTCGTTGCTACTCGTGAATTTATAAGCGGAAAAGTGTTTAAAAAATTGCAAAGCGAAAATCGTTGGAAATGGCTTAAGTGTAAATCCAAAATAAACTTGCGGGCGGCTGAAAAAGCCCCGGGGGAAAAAAAAAAGGTGTAAAAATGTCACAATTTATTTGCAGTATTTCACGGCTTATTATTCGACGAGCAAACAAGGGGAGGTGGGGGGGGGATTTTTTACCGGTAGTAAAAATTCTGACTGGCCCCGTCCCCATCTATTCTCTGCCTCCCGAGTCTCAGCTGATGGGGAGGAAATGGGGATTTTGCAGTATCCTTCCCCTGGAGTGGGGAGGGAATGGAGATTTTGCAACATCCTTCCCCTGCCACGCCCACCAAGCCACGCCCACAGAACCGGTAGTAAAAAAAAATTGAAACCCACCACTGAACCAAGCTCAGAGAGTATCAAGGACCCCACAATCCTCCTCTTC
The DNA here is from genome assembly GCA_022577455.1 of Arizona elegans. Taxonomy (NCBI): domain Eukaryota; kingdom Metazoa; phylum Chordata; class Lepidosauria; order Squamata; family Colubridae; genus Arizona; species Arizona elegans. The sequence goes on from JAKOOJ010000036.1 coordinate 5,539,502, forward strand.
CTCCTCTCCTCTCTGCAAACCCTTCTCCCTTCTAGCACTGATTATGTTACCTAGTTCGGTCAGGAAACATGTTCAAGCCAAAACTCAAAGTCTGCCGAGACCTGCCCCCCTCCTCCAATATACTTAAACAACTAAAGCTAAACACATTTCAATTGGGTTAGGCGTACCTTTAAAAGTGGAAAATAACAGTCGCACGGACCACAGAGATTCAGGAACACTGGAGGGGTTTTTTTCCTTATTTTTTTTTCTTTTCTTTTTACTGTGGAATAGGTTGTTTTGGTCCATAAGGCTACTCTGGAGCTACTTACAAAACAGGTTAGAGAATTGCAACGGGAGGGGGGGGGCTGGATGGCAGTGGTCGCTGCGAAAGGAGGAAGAAAGAAGGACCACTCGGAAGTGGGGAAGGAAGAGTTCTAGGGTGCCTTCCCCCCTCCCAATTTGAGTGGATGGGGGCCTCGGACCCGTTCCTCACCCCAAGGATCAGAGTATCCAGTTGTGTCTGAAGTCACTCGCTCACTTTAGGCAGGATTACGGCGTTTGAAACGATTATCCTGCGCCTGTCAATCCAGTCTTGCCCGCTTGGTACCATTCACAACCAACAACAGGGCGCCAATCATTTCCCGTTTTCCCGCAAATAAAATTCTGAACTGCCACCGGCACGGAGAAGAGAGCCTCCCCCCCAAAACCAGCAAAACTGATTTCTTCGGAGTGGTAAAACACCATGGAAGTTTCGCTGTATCGGCAGTTGGGCCCACAGACACAAAAGCGATCTTCGTCCGGGGACGGTTTACGGCGGTTTCTTTTCGAATCGGACGCAGGGAATGGCCGGAGTCGCCTCTGCGTTGGCAGGAAAAAAAAAAAAAAATTCCCCGATTAAGGAGAAAACCGAACCCTCAAAAATTTTTGCAGCAGTACAGATGGGACATTTTGGATAAAGCAACCCGGCCGAGGAGGAATGGGAAAATTAGACACCAGTTGTGTGGCTTCTTCTGCCAAGGAATGGAGACGACGGGAGAATTTGGCTCCTTGTTTCGGGGAAGTTTGTTTCCACGCCGTGGGAAAAAACCCCTAGGAAGGATTTTCCACGTCGTGTTTGCAGCGTTTGACGGCCAGATCTTCGTTGTGCGCTTTCCGGATGTGCCGGTAAAGATCTCCGGATTGAGTGTAACTCCGCATGCAGTAGCGACATTCGTACGGCCGTTCCCGGGTGTGGACGGTCGCGTGACGGCGCAGCGTGTAGGAGCAGGAAAAGGTTTTCCCGCACGTCTTGCAGGTGGGGACATCCTCCGTAAAAAGGCTAAAATTGGAGTGGGAGTCGTAATCTTGCAAGTACATCTGTTCGTGCAACGGAGGAGTAGCCATGGTGGAAAATGTCTGACCTCCCGGCATGTGGATCAAGTGGTAGGGGGCATTTTCTTGAGGTAGGAAGCTGCTCTCCGAAGAGACCTCTTCCATCCCACCGGGCTCTTCAAAAGCATCCGGGTGTCGCCCGCAGCCACCCCCCGAGCCCACCTCCCCACCAGATTTCGGAAAGATGCTTTCTAGCCTCAGCTCTGGGGCAGGAGGGACATCCAGCTGCTCGACCCCATCCGGTTCCTCGTCAGAAATCACGATCGCTTCCACTTTGACCCTGACGGATCGATTCGTGGACTCCTTGTGTCCGACGCGCTGTTCTCCGTATCTCTCTGGAGGAGGGTCCAAGCCGGACGTCCCCTCGGCACCACTCCCGGAAGGATACGAGCTACACAACAGAGTTTCGGTGGAGCTGCTCGGGCTGGAGAGAGAAATGTCCACGATGGGTGCCGGACGAGGCCGAGCGGAGGACGGCGCGTCCATCCCAGGTTGGGTGGTATCCGCGACGTCCAAAATGGAAGCCGAGAATTCTTCGGGAGGCATTTTCTGTCCGACGTTCCACTGTTCTTTTTTGTTTTTCTCAGGATCGCAGGAGTGAGGCGGGGGCAAGGATACAGGCTGGCTTTCGGGGGCCTGCAGCAAGCTTTCCTCCTCCTTCTTTGTGCTGTCGGCTTCGGCCAAAGCTCGGGCTTGCAGCTTTTTCTTACACACCTTGACAATGTCGTTCATATGCAAATAACTGGCCGCGGCTAAGATGTCTTCCACCGGCATGTCGCCGAAGGAGAGGCTGCCTCTGTACATGAATTCCAGCAGGAGCCCGAAAGCCGGGGCGGTGACGATCTCACTGTTGATGGAGACCAAGTCTCGCTTATCCAGCCGCTCCTTGTAGAACATCTGGAAAAAGGCACTGCAGGAGGCGAGGACAGCCCGGTGAGCCAGGAACCGGGTGCTGCCCACCAGGACGGTGCAGTCGCAAAGGAAACCCTCGTGTTGTTGTTCCCAAAGTTTTCGGAGTAAGTTCTTGCTATGATCGGGGAACTCCATCGTGGGCCCGGGGTGTGTGTCTCTTTCACGACAACAGGAAGGTTGAAGGCATAGCCCCGTCCCACTGGAAGCAGCTGGCAAGAGAAGGAGAGAAGGAAAGTCACTGTTGGAGAAGGAAATAATAATTGCATGCCAAAACAACTAGACACAGGGACAGTTTTTCCCCCCCTTCTGCTGAACATCTAATTCTCCCAGTGCTGTCTTATGTCTCCGCATGTTTACCCATGTTGTACGGCTGTAGTATGATTAGCATCCTTTTCTCTACTACCCACTCTTACTGGTATCGTATGATTATCATTATTACTCTGTTGCTTTGCATGTACACCGAGAGCTTCCCTACCGGAGACAAATTCCTTTTGTGTCTAATCACATTTGGCCAAATAAAGTATTCAATTCCTATTCCATTTCCATTTCTTCCTATTCCTCTATTTTGCCCTGTCCTGTCCTGTCCTATCCTATTTCTAATAATTCTAATTCTAATTCTATTCTCTATTCTGATTTTGTTTTCTATCCTAATTCTATTTTCTATCCTATTTCTATTCTTGGTGCATATTGGAGCGTATGCACCAAGACAAATTCCTTGTGTGTCCAATCATATTCTATTCTATTCTGTTCTAATTCTATATTCCTATTCCTATTCTATTCTATTCTATTTTATTCCTATTCTATTCTATGTTCCTATTCTTTTCTTTTCTATTCTATTTTGCTCCAATTCTATTCTATTCTATTCTATTCTATATTCTATTTCCTTTTTTCTCTTTTCTTTTCTTTTTTCTATTCCATTTTATTCCTATTCTATTCTACTCTATTTCTATTCTTTTCTCTTCTTTACTATTCTACTTTATTCTATTCTATCCTATCCTATATTCCTATTCTATTCTATTCTATTCTATATTCTATTTCTTTTCTTCTTTTCTTCTCTTTTTCTTTTTTCTATTCTATTCTATTCTACTCTACTCTATTCTATTCCATTTTATTCCTATTCTATTCTACTCTATTTCTATTCTTTTCTCTTCTTTACTATTCTACTTTATTCTATTCTATTCTATCCTATCCTATATTCCTATTCTATTCTATTCTATTCTATATTCTATTTCTTTTCTTCTTTTCCCTTTTCTTTTCTTTTTTCTATTCTATTCTATTCTATTCTATTCTATTCTACTCTACTCTACTCTATTCCATTTTATTCCTATTCTATTCTACTCTATTTCTATTCTTTTCTCTTCTTTACTATTCTCCTTTATTCTTTGTCCTATTCCCCATCCTATCCTATCCTATCCTTTTTCAAAATGAAAAAAAAGATCTTCTGCAGTCCCAACATAAGCCTAAGACCGAAAATGAAAGCTTGTCAGATGCTACGTCTTTTCTATCCTGCTCTACGGAGTAGAAGAGTTTGGTCTCCGACAGAAAAACCACTTGAAGAAACCAGAAGCCTTTGAAATGTGGATTGACAGGCGGCCATTACGTTATCAGCTGGGTTGACAAAATCAGAAATGGAAGAGGTGATAAGCCGCCTGGGAAAAGCAAAGAGAAATCATCAAAGCCATTAAAAAGCGAAAGTTTGAATATTTTTGGACATGCGACGCGACACCTGGAAAAATACAGCATCCTTCACTTCATCCTCCAGAGAAAGATTGAAGGCGAAGGAAGCATAATCCTCCTCCGCTCGCCCTCCGCCTAAAACTGCCCATACTATTTCCTCCCTCTCGGTGGGAGTGGAACTGGTTGCCCCCTGCCCCAGCAAGCGACAGTGTCCCCTTTTCTCTGTACCCCACTAATTTCTTCCCAACTCCTATTATTTCTCGGCAGCCCCTTCCAATATTGTCCTTAATTGGCCCCCAGCTCCCCCTTACTGCCCCCTCCCTAAATATTGAGCCCTTAATTGCCCCCCCACCTCCCTTGCTGCCCCCTCCCCTGAATCCATTGCCCCCCAGCCCCCTTGCTGCCCCCTCCCCTTTACTGAATCAATTGGCCCCAGCCCTCCTTGCTGCCGCCCCCTCCCCAATACTGAATTAATTGGCCCCCCAGCCTCATCACTGCTGCCCACCTCCCCAATACTGGGTCCTTAATTGGCCCCCCAGCCTCCTTTGCAGCCCACTCCCCAATACTGAGTCAATTGGCCCCCCAGCCTCATTACTGCTGCCCCCTCCCCAATACTGAGTCAATTGCCTCCTCTTGCTGCCCCCTCCCAATACTGAATTAATTGGGCCCCCAGCCTCATCATTGCTGCCCACCTCCCCAATACTGAATCAATTGGCCCCCCCAGCTCCCCTTGCTGCCCCCTCCCCAATACTGAATTCAATTGGCCCCCCAGCCTCATCACTGCTGCCCCCCTCCCCAATACTGGGTCCTTAATTGGCCCCCCCAGCCTCCTTTACAGCCCCCTCCCCACTACTGAGTCAATTGCCCCCCCTGCTGCCCCCTCCCCAATACTGAAGTCAATTGCCCCCCCCAGCCTCCTTTACAGCCCCCTCCCCACTACTGAGTCAATTGCCCCCCCTGCTGCCCCCTCCCCAATACTGAAGTCAATTGCCCCCCCCAGCCTCATCAGTGCTGCCCCCCTCCCCAATACTGGGTCCTTAATTGCCCCCCCAGCCTCCTTTACAGCCCCCTCCCCACTACTGAGTCAATTGCCCCCCCTGCTGCCCCCTCCCCAATACTGAAGTCAATTGCCCCCCCCAGCCTCATCAGTGCTGCCCCCCCTCCCCAATACTGGGTCCTTAATTGCCCCCCCAGCCTCCTTTACAGCCCCCTCCCCACTACTGAGTCAGTTGCCCCCCCTGCTGCCCCCTCCCCAATACTGAATTAATTGGTCCCCCAGCCTCATCACTGCTGCCCCTCTCCCCAATACTGGGTCCTTAATTGGCCCCCTAGCCTCCTTTGCAGCCCCCTCCCCACTACTGTCAATTGCCCCCCCCAGCTCCCCTGCTGCCCCCTCCCCCAATACTGAAGTCAATTGCCCCCCCCCCCAGCCTCATCACTGCTGCCCCCTCCCCAATACTGGGTCCTTAATTGGGCCCCGCAGCCTCCTTTGCAGCCCCCTCCCCACTACTGAGTCAATTGCCCCCCCTTGCTGCCCCCTCCCCAATACTGAATTAATTGGTCCCCCAGCCTCATCACTGCTGCCCCTCTCTCCAATACTGGGTCCTTAATTGGCCCCCTAGTCTCCTTTGCAGCCCACTCCCCAATACTGAAGTCAATTGGCCCCCCAGCCTCATCACTGCTGCCCCCTCCCCAATACTGGGTCCTTAATTGGGCCCCCCAGCCTCCTTTGCAGCCCACTCTCCACTACTGAGTCAATTGCCCCCCCCTGCTGCCCCCTCCCCAATACTGAATTAATTGGTCCCCCAGCCTCATTACTGCTGCCCCCCCTCCCCAATACTGACGTCAATTGCCCCCCAGGACCCCTTGCTGCCCCCTCCCCAATACTGGGCCCTTAATTGGCCCCCCAACTCCCCCCCCACTGCTGCCACCCCCCCATTTAAGAGATGATTGGATCCCGGGGCGCCCTTCTTCCTCCCCCCCAATAGGGGGTGCGTTGGGCGAAAAGGGACCCCTTCCTTCCCCCACTTACCTACCACAAAGCAAGAGGCCTCCCGGGACACGCCCCCTTCTTCCTGATTGGCCCCACGACTCTGCCCCTCTCCGGGAAGGCGGAGTCACGCCTGCCACGCCCAGAGAGCTCCCGCTCCTGATTGGTTTACCTCGGCTCTGCTCTTTCCCGCCCGTCGCCGCCCTCGCCCAACCTGGGCGCGGCTGGAAGATGAAAGAGGATTGAGGTTTTTGGCCCGCCTTTTCTTTCTCTCGATTGGCCAGCTGGATTCTGCCGGGCGTTCTGATTGGAGAAGGCGCGCGGAGACGCCGACGTTTCTCAGCGTCGGCGGCCTAGCAGACGTTCCGCCCCTAAATGTTGATTGGCCGGAGGAGAAGGCGGGATTTGGGTTTCCCCGGTTACCAGGTGGAGAGGGGGGGCTTTTATGCAAATATAAATTATGCAAATTAAGGATGCTGCTAATTTAATGAGCCCTGAGTTTAAAAATCTTAAATTAAGCCTGCAAAAAAAAAAAAAAAAAAAGCAGCCCTTTTCATTATAATTATGATGATTTATAAATTATTAATTATTTTTTTAACTCTGGTGACTTTGAATAAAGGAAGCCCCTTAAATGCAATCCTTTATCTTTTAATTGCAGCATTAATGCAATTAATTGAATTTACCATCATCTAAAACAAAAGCCCTTCTGAGACTCCCACTAAATATCTTTTTGCATTTCTATTGCAAGTATAGATGCAAAATAGATGCAAAAAAAAAAATATTTGCAATGGTCACAAATTACCATAATTAAGGTTTTAATCACAGGGGAGAAAAACCACTTCTATCAAAACATAAACTTAGGATCTGAGCAGCCATGTGAAATATTGTTTCTTTTTTTTTAAAAAAATATTTATTTAAAACATTTAAACAAACAGAATAAGATAGAAAGAGACATTGTGGCTAAAGAATAAAATGCATATATATATATATATATATATATATATATATATATATATATATATATATATATATATAAATAATATACATATAAATATAAATAAATAAATATAATGTAAACAGAGTGAACCATTATAAAAATTTGAAATTCGTTATTCCATTAATTAATTGTATGAATAGAACTATGTTCGTTCTGTCCTCTTAAAAAAAACATCTTTTAAAAAAACTACAAAAACTTTAAGCTGAATGTTGGTATCCTCGCTATTTGTAGTCGTTTAAAAAGAAAAGAAATACAAGGTTTTTAAAAAAGGGGGACAGAAATAAAACAAACATTGTTTGGGTCAGAGATTCAGCAGGAGCCTTTGACAGAGATTGAGCTCCTGAGTTTATGCAGAGTGCAAGACGAATCCCAAGCAATTAAGTAACAAAAGATCTCATTAAAAAGAGGAAAAAAAATAACATTCAACGTACAGCAATTTGCAATGCGGAATATAACCTTAACCCCAGCTCCCAACAAACATTAACAGACCTTTCTTCTAATTAATGTAACTTGAATTAAATTTCTCTATTTCTCCTGGGGTGTGAAAAACCAGTGCAAAAAGATAAGTCAATTTCCAACAGATTTACTTTCCAAATTAACACCCAAGTTTTGATCAAATCTTGCAGGATTTTGTCCTTCTTCTTCTTCTTCTTCTTCTTCTTCTTCTTCTTCTTCTTCCTCCTCCTCCTCCTCCTCCTCCTCCTCCTCCTCCTCTTCCTCCTTCCTTCTTTCTTCCTTCTTCTTCCACCTCCTCCTCTTTCTCTTCTTCCTCCTCCTCTTCCTCTCCTCCTCCCCTCCCCTCCCCCTCCTTCTCCTCCTCCTTCTTCCTTCTCCTTCTTCTTCTTCCTCCTCCTTCCTTCTTCTTCCTTCTTTTCTTCCTCCTCCTCTTCCTCCTTCTCCTCCTCCTCTTCCTCTTCCTCCTCCTCCTCTTCCTCTCCTCCTTCTCCTTCTCCTCCTATCTTCTTCCTCCTCCTCCTCTTCCTTTCTTCTTCCTCCTCTTCCTCTCCTCCTCTTTCTTCTTCCTCCTCCTCCTTCCTCCTCCTTTCCTCTTCTTCTTCCTCCTCTTCCTCTTCCTCTCCTCCTCCTCCTCCTCCTCCTCCTCCTTTTTTGCAAAAGGGCTGCTTTGAAGGAAGAGAGGCTTCTTACACACTCGACCGCTAGGAGTCAGTCAGTTGTGCAAAACTCAGCCTAAATGCAATAATTCACCAACCAATTGCGGTGGTGCTAGCCATTTCAAATCCATCTGAAGTCGTTTCCCCACCAAATTTAACGTTTCTGTAAGTTCGCTAGGTCATTTTTCGGGGGGCCGGTGCTGGGTATCTGCTAGGTAAAAGGTGGGGGGGTGTATTTTTTTTTAAATAACATTTTTTTAGGGAGTACTATTTCCTTTGAGGCAACATGAGGAAGAAGCCTCCTGTTCAAAACCAAGCCAGTGTCACCCCAATTAGAAGATCGACGCGCTTGCAACAGGAGAAAACTGCTGAAAAGGTAAGAAAAATGTCCATTCTTCAAACGTGGAATTATCACACACATAGACACACAAATATCCTTGTCTCTCCTAGAAGTAGCATGTGTCTTCTTCAACATATCTATGTAATGTTTTACTTTATTTTACTTATTCAATTTCTACACTACCGATCTCGCCTAAGTGATTCTGGTGGTTTAAAAATATCAAATATGAGTGTTTGATTAAAAAAAAAAACACAGTGAGAAACGTATTTTACTCCATTCATTTATTTATATGTCACCTTTCTAAACTGCCCATCTCCCACAGAGAGGGGTTCTGGGTGGGGGAGTAAAATATAATAAATATATAAACATATACAATTGAATGTTAAAATATGAAAATTAATGAAAATGATTGAACAGAAGATAGAGACTAGATAGATAGATAGACAGATAGATAGATAGATAGACAGACAGACAGACGATAGATTTATAGATAGAGACAGAGAGACAGAGAGATAAAGAGTTTAGATAGAGAAATTAGATAGAGGAAAGATAGATAGATAGATAGATAGATAGATTATAGATTATAGATTATAGATAGATAGATAGATTATAGATAGATACATAGATACATATATAGATGATAGAGAGAGCATATATATACATACATATATGTGGCCTTATGCTACCCTGTGATCATAATAAAAAAAATAATTTGATTTATATGACCCTGTCTTCATTTACAAAAAAAAAGATCAGACAAATGACAGATAAAGAAAGAGAGAAAGAGATGATAGATAGATGATAGATGGATATTGACGGAGATAAATGAAGATATATATATACAGAGGGAGTGATGATAGAGAGATAGACAGACAGCATATAGTTATACACATATATATGTGGCCTTATGCTAGCCACATATATATGTTATCCTTATGCTAGGATCGTAATAAAAACTTAATGTGATCTGTCTTCATTTACAAAATCCCCTTTCCTTCCATCTGTTGGACAGCTCCCTTTGGCACACTCTAAACCAGGCTGAAAGGGACACAGTGGCTCAGTGGCTAAGATGCTGAGCTTGTCGATCGAAAGGTCGGCAGTTCAGTGGTTCGAATCCCTAGTGCTGCTTAATGGGGTGAGCTCCCATTCTTTGTCCCAGCTTCTGCCAATCTAGCAGTTCGAAAGCAGGTAAAAAATGCAAGTAGAAAAATAGGGACCCCCTTTGGTGGGAAGGGAATGGCGTTTCGTGCGCCTTTGGCATTGAGTGATGCTGGCCACATGACCACGGAGACGTCTTCGGACAGCGCTGGCTCTTCGGCTTTGAAACGGAGATGAGCACCGCCCCCTAGAGTCGAGAATGACTAGCACATATGCGCGAGGGGAACCTTTACCTTTACCTTTAAGCCAGGCTAAACAAATATTTCTCCTCACCTTCTTTAGCTGGCTGGAATAATGCAGTTTACAACTCAAACCTAACTAAATTCTGATTTTTCTTGATGCTCAGGGTCCGTTTCTGGTCGCCATCCATCATGGTTTCTCCACATTTAGGGCTGGATTTTTCCAGCTCTTCCTTTCCTGAAGGGAAATTCTTTTTACAATGTTGGAAGCATAAAAATGGAAAAGATTTAGTCTGATTGACTATGGTGGAATGGTTGGTGTAGGTGATGGAAGTTGCTAAGTTGACTAAATTGTTTTGTTAAAGGAAAATACGTTTACTGCTGCCTGGAAATGCCTTCTAAAGATATACAGACAGTCCTCGACTTACGACCATAATCGAACCCAAAATTTATGTCGCGAAGCGAGGCAGTTGTTAAGTGAGTTTTCCCCTATTTTATAACTTTTCTGGCCATAGTTGTTAAATTAGTAACACAGTTGTTAAGTGAATCTTGCTTCCTCATGGACATTGCTGGTGAGAAAGCCACAAAAGGGGATCACATGATCCCAGGACACCGGAACCATCATAAATACGAGTCAGTTGAGTTGTGAAGCATCCCAATTTTGATCACGTGCCCACGAAAATGGTGCAACGGTCGTAAGTTTGAAAAACGGTCACAAGTCAGTTTTTTCAGCGCTGCCATAACTTCGAATTGTCACTAAAAAAACTGTTGTAACTCGAGGATTATCTGACTTAGGTATGTTGGCCTCCTAAAGTTGTTTATAAAAATAATAAAGTTTAGGATTAAAAAAGAATAAAATTAAAAATACCGTAGGAGGGCCGAATTCTTTTCTTCCGCTTTGTCAGCTAGTTTCATTATGACGGTGTCCATTTTAGGTCCTGTTTTTCTATCATTATTCCTCTTGTGTTGTTGTGACATTGTTTATTAGCGTTTCCTCAGGTTTTTTAATTTTTTTTTTTAAAAAATGTTGTTCTCCTTTCTGGCAGCTTTGATGTGGTTTGTTTTTTGTTTTTTAACTTGCTTTAAAAGCGGTCTACAAAACGGTAGTAAAAATATTAAAAAATTTCTCGGGAAGGACAGGATAATCTTGTCTTTGCAAGCAACGTGTATTTTCTGCCATCTTTAGATTTAAAAAAGAAAAAAAAAGCAGAAGCCAGAGACAAAAATAATACTTTGATTCAGCCTGAAACTTGCTCGAAACTATTTTTGAGTGTAACGTAGACGTTAGAAGCTGAATGCTAATTTTGCTTGCAGATAAATTCGATGTCGGTCTTTGGAATAGCAAACTCAGAAATGGTTTTACTGAGTGAGGGACGTCCTTCGGGGTTAAACAACATTGTCCAGGCTGGCTCATGTCTCTCTCTCTCTCTCTCTCTCTTTTTTTTTTTCATGTTTTATTTGTTTTATTTATGTAATAAATAATTTTCATTAAACAGGGTGTATTCTGGGTACAATTATGTTTAGATAGTCATATTTATACATCTTCGTTATATTTAGTCATCACCATCATATTAATAATATAATAACATTATACTATAACCTTAATATTTAACATTTAATATCATTTTCTTTAACGACTCACCTCTGTACCATTTCCTCCCTTTATATCTCTTCCTTTCTAACTTCTATTTCTATTATCTAACCGTTGATAAAATCAGGAAATATTCAGTTTCTTCTTTATCTTTAATAACAAGCGTTAGTCTATCCATTTCTGTTTCGTCTTTATCTTTAATAGCAAGTGTTAGTCTATCCATTCTTGCACAATCTAATATTTTTTAAAATTACATTCCCCTCAGACGGGATCTCATCACTTTTCCATTGTTGCGCAAATACAATTCTAGTTGCCATTAATATATGCAAAATCAAATATGCAGTCCTTTTTTTAATCATGTTTTTCTGGTAGAATGCCCAACACAAATATCTCTGGTTTCAGGTCTATATGTAGTTTTATCATTTTTTTTCCAGCCGCGCGTGTATTTTTGCCCACTATTTTCTCACTCTTGGGCATTTCCACCACATGTGGTAATATGTGCCAGATGCTTGATTACACTTCCAACATTTGTCCGATCTGTCTTTAAACATTTTTGCCAAGCTTCCCGGTGTGAAATGCCATCTATTAAAACATTTTATACAAGAAAACTTATACTGCATATAAGTTTTCCTTATACGCAGTCGACATCGTCGATTCTGATCCCACAATTTCTGCCGGCCCATTTCTCCAACAACTGCCAAGCTTTTATATCTTGCTTTCAAAGCTTGGCAGTTGTTGTGGTGTGTGCATTCAAAGGCAGAGAGAGAGAGGAGAGAGAGATGCCTTTACTGCTGCTATCTCTGCAGCTGTAGAAACATCTGGGCCCTCGCTCTGCCAGGGAAAACTCCCCAGTGAGCTAAATTAACACAAGTTGGTGTCAGTAAACCAACCAGAGCTGGCCGCCATGACAGCAGGGGGATTTACAAAACAAAAACAAAACAAAACAAAGTTGGCTTAAAAAATGTGTAACTTAGGAAGATATCCATAAAAGCTATTTTTATGTATTTATATATTAAATTAAAGGTATAGCATGTAGCTGCTTATCTGTGTGATAGGAATAAAGAATAATGTTGAAGGATTATATCCTCCTTCATTCAAAGCTGTAGTGGAGTTTCCTACTTTCTTTGCTGAATCGATCTATCTCCATCTCTTATCTCCATGTCCACGTCCATCTCTCCATCTCCCCTTTTCTCCATCTCTGTCTTTATCTGCATGTCCATGTCCATCTCTTCATCTTCATCTCCTCATTTCTCTATCTTTATGTCTATGTCCATCTCCATGTCCATCTCTCCATCTCTTTCTCTCTATCTCCATCTTTACAGTTCCATCTCTACAGCTCTCTTTCTCTCTATCGCTAATCTCCATCTCCATCTCTCCAGCTCTAACTCCATGTCCATCCATCTCACCAGCTCTATCCCCATGTCCATCTCTCCATCTCTCTTTCTCTCTATCCCCATCCCCATCTCTCTATCTCTATCTCCATGTTTATGTTCATGTCCATCTCTCCATCTCCAGCTCTCCAGCTCTATCCCCGTGTCCATCTCTCCATCTCTTCATCTTCATCTCCCCATCTCTTCTTTTCCATCTTTGTCTCTATCTCCTCATCTCCCTCCCCATTTCTCCATCTCCATGTCCATCTCTTCATATCTCTTTCTCTCTATCTCCATCTCTCCATCTCTCCATGTCCATCTCTCCAGCTCTATCCCCATGTCCGTCTGTCCATCTCTTCACCTTCATCTCTCCATCTCTCCTTTTTCATCTTCGTCTCCATCTCCTCATCTCCCTCCCCATCTCTCCAGCTCTATCTCCATTGTCTCCATCTCTCCATCTTCATCTTCCCATTTCTCTGTCTTTGTGTCTATGTCCCTCCCCATGCCCATCTCTTCATCTCTTTCTCTCTATCTCCATCTCTACAGCTCCATCTCTACAGCTCTCTTTCTTTCTATCGCTAATCTCCATCTCCATCTCTACCGCTCTATCTCCATGTCCATCTACCCATCTCTCATATCTCCAGGTCCATGTCCATCTCTCCAGCTCTTCATCTTCATCTTCATCTCTATCTCTAACTCTCCATTATCTCCTTACCCAGAGTCAGGCCTTGTAGAGCATTGATTATATAAATTACATTCAATAGCACATTGGCTTGGCATATTCTTCCAAACACTTCCTTTCTCATTTGTGAAATGAGCTTTGAACATTTTATTCTCTGGAAGAAAAAAGAATTGTGAACCTGTTATTTATTTATTTGTTCACTTGTTTGTCAAACATGTACAAGATAGCAGGTATATAAACAAAGGAAGTAAGTACAGATAAATGAGGACAGTAAGATAGGGATGGAAGGCACGCTGGTGCGCTTATGCAGGCCCCCTTTATGGACCTCCTAGGAATGGGGTGAGGTCCACAGTAGACAGTTTAAGGTTGAAGCTGTTGAGGGTTTGAGGATGTAACAGTGTTGTCAGATAGAGCATTTCCAGGCGTTGACCACTCTGTTGCTGAAGTCGTATTTTCTGCCATCGAGTTTGGAGCCGTTTACCTTGAATTTGTATCGACTGTTTGCCCGTGTATTATTGTGGTTGAAGCTGAAGAAGTCGTTGACAGGTAGGACGTCGTAGCAGACAATTTTGTGTACTATGCTTAGATCGGACCGCAGATAGTGCAGTTCCAGGTTGTCCAAGCCCCAGAATTTCAATTCTGGTGACCTAAGGGATTCTGTTTGTGAGCGGAGGAGTGGAGGACTCTTCTCGTGAAATACCTCTGGACCTGCCCAGTCGTGTTAATGTCCGATATACAGTGTGGATTCCAGGCAGATGAGCTGTATTCAAGAATTGGTCTGGCAAAGGTTTTGTAGGCCCTAGTTAGCAGTACAATGTTACCGGAGAAGAAGCTTCACAAGATAAGGTTAACAATTCTTACTGCCTTTTTGGCAAATGCTGTTATAGTGGGGCTTAGATTGTTATAACCAGTCTCTGGTTAATCTTTCTTTTCAAAACCAGCTAGAGACTGTTATGGTGTCAGCCCTTCAAGGCAGCCCAAGTCAAGCATGACTGGTCTCTGTATTTGTGTACATCTTTGAGTGTTGTGTATCTCTCTGTCTCTATGTGTGTATTTCTACACAGGAAGTGTAGATGCACCACCCACTGGAGAACGCTTCCTCAATTTCCTGGCACTAGTTTTCTAGCGATGAGAGTGTCGGTTCCTTTCTGATTAAACACTTCTGTGATTTCTGAACCAAAACCCAGAAAGAACCTCAACACCCCAGAAGTCGGCCCGATGACATCCTGCAGCCCCGAGAAAGCATCAAAGCTTACAAGAAGCAAGTAGTAGATCCCACCGAGGAGCGACCAGATCCGCCAGGAACTCCTTCGGAATCAGGAGCTCAGCTGGACGTCGGGCGACGAGCAGAGAAAGTCGTAGTAAGTGTTGAGTTCATCCGACGTCAGATGTTTGGCTTACGTTTCGTTCCAAGATAGGGGCTTCATCCCTGGAGGCTTCCAAGAAGAGACTGGACTGCCATCTGTCAAAAATGGTGTAGGGTCTCCTGCTTGGATGAGGGTCAGAGTAGATGACCTCCAAGATCCCTTCCAACTCTGTTAGATGTTCAATCAGTTAGATCATGGGTGCAGACACCCAGTTTGGGTAGTTCTTGAGAAGCGAAACGCTTGTGAGGTCCCACCAAAGACAATTCATTCCATTTTCCCTTACAGCCCCCCTTTGTGAGGCTGAGGAGACTGGAGTTGAAGGAAGACCCTTCCCCACATCCAGAGAGGGGAAAGGAGGTAATGGAGTGGGGGCAAAAGGCCTGGCGAAGATCCAAGTTTGTTTGTGTCCCATTTCCGAAGACAGATGGTTTATCCCGTGCCAGTCAGAGCTGCTGTTTCTTTGCAGTGATGGCCCTGTGTGGTATCACCTTGTGGTGGGCACACTTAGAAACTGGGACAAATTAAATCCCCCCCTCCTCAAAATGCATCAGACAGATCCAAAATTGCTCTGATTTTTGTTAGCATTTTTTTTTTTTTAAATAAAATCTTAAAATCACATCGAAACCAGCATTTCTGTTGCTAACCAAGATGGCTATGCCCGATTTTACTTTTGTGCTTTGGTTTGTTCAGCAAAATCGCTGCAGACGTTAAGTGAGTCACACGGTCGTTAAGCAGATCCAGCGTCCTCCATTGACTTTGCTTGTGGGAAGCCTCCTTCGAATTTTGGGGGGGGGGGAATTCGCCTGCGTTTTCTTTTGAAAGTGACTTCCATGTTTGATTCACAGCTGATTAATTTCGATGGGGATATATGGACATTAAATGGATCAGTCTTTTCAATAAGCAAACGAGTTAGAACCAGTGGTGACATCCATATTTTTTTACTACCGGTTCTTTGGGCGTGGCTTGGTGGGCGGGTGTGGCTTGGTGGGCGTGGCAGGGGAAGGATACTGCAAAATCTCCATTCCCACCCCATGTCAAGGAAAGGTATACTGCAAAATCCCTATTCCCTCCCCACTCCTGCGGGAAGGATACTGCAAAATCTTCATTCCCACCCCGCTCTGGGGGCCAGCCAGAGGTGGTATTTGCCGGTTCTCCGAAACTACTCAAAATTTCCGCTACCGGTTCTCCAGAACCTGTCAGAACCTGCTGGATTTCACCCCTGGTTAGATCTGTACTTTCCTCCAATCATGTTTCTGGACAAGCCAGGATATTAAGTGGATTCCGAGCCATGTTTATTACTTGATTGAAAAATTAGATCAGTTTTGGGACCCCATCAGATCAAAAACCATGGTTTACAAGCTACCTCTGTTGGTTTAACCCAACCCAACCCCAATATTTTAGAAGACCATATCTCAGCCACGTTCTTGGTTATGGATGATGGTATGCTTGGTTGGTTTGTTCACCCAAAGAAGGAAGTCAAACCATCTCTACTTTCCCTTGATCCATAGTTAGACACTCCAAATATTCAGTGGGAAGTGGTGAAGGATCGAGAATCTTGGCTGAAAATCTTGGACACCTCAAAAGCACAAAGTGGTAAGGTTGGACGTCCGGAAGACACAACCACACCCAGCCTGCGAAAACCAATTGAAACCCGGAGGGAATCGAGACAGGAGACCTGGACCGAAATCACCCCAAGAATCAAGGTACCCCCAATGAAGAAGATGGAGAGCACCAAGTTGCCACCTAAAGCTTCAGCAGCAAAAGAAGTCCACCAAAAATTGTTCAAGGTAGATCGTTGGTCCTTTGCCGCCCGGAATTGCATAATCTTCAACTCCCTCTCTCAGTGGCAATATTTCTAAGTCTTGTGGAACCCTTCCAACTCTGAAAAGCATGCTGGCTGGGGGATTCTGGGAGTTGAAGCCCACCCATCTTAAAGCATGCTGGCTGGGGGATTCTGGGAGTTGAAGCCCACCCCTCTTAAAGCATGTCGGTTGGGAAATTCTGGGAGTTGAAGTCCGCCCATCTTAAAGCATGCCAGTTGGGGGATTCTGGGAGTCGTAGTTCACCCATCTTCAAGGGATTAACTTCGAAAAAACGCTGTCCTAAGTCAACTTCTCTTGTCTTCCCTCATGTTTTCTCCTTAGTTTTCCAAGTTCTCCTGGTCTTCTCTCTGTTTCCTTCTCTTCTTCCTCCTCCTGATCCTTACCTGCTGGCTCGTATGGAACCACGGAGTCCCCGCCACTCTCGTGCTCGGAAACGGATCTTTAATGTGGAAAAAATTAACAACGCTGTGGAACGAGGGGGAAGAATGCAGCTCTCAGTGCAGGCAAGTTCTCTGCGTTTATTTTACGCCTGGAAATGTCCTCCAGATGTTGGTTCTCAAGCCTGGATCAACCTCATCGCTGCTGACCGCCTTGGTTTTAATTCTCCTTTCCCTCGTTCCTAGCCTGGTCCTTCTGGAGAGCATCCCAGACAGCTTACGGTATCCGAGTCCTCAAAATCCCACCACTTACGAAGGGTGGATGGACCTCCTCTCGGAAGCCAACAGCGTGGTAGAAATCGGGGCTTTCTACTTTACCCTCCGAGACTCCAATTTACAAATGGAAGATGCTTCGGCGACGCAGGTCAGTTGGTCATCAGGGACACCGGCGTAAAAGGATCCACTCTGGATCTCTTCTTGAGTCTAAACCTCGTGTCAGGAATTGGGAGATGGAATGGAATGGTCCTTCTGGAATACAGAAGGAATAGAGTAGAGTAGAGTAGAGTAGAGTAGAGTAGAGTAGAGTAGAGTAGAATAGAATAGAATAGAATAGAATAGAATAGAATAGAATAGAATAGAATAAAATAGAATAGAATAGAATAGAATAGGAGTGGAATGGGAATAGAATAGAATAGAGTAGAGTAGAGTAGAGTAGAGTAGAGTAGAATAGAATAGAATAGAATAGAATAGAATAGAATAGAATAGAATAGAATAGGAGTGGAATGGGAATAGAATAGAATAGAGTAGAGTAGAGTAGAATAGAGTAGAGTAGAGTAGAGTAGAGTAGAGTAGAATAGAATAGAATAGAATAGAATAGAATAGAATAGAATAGAATAGAATAGAATAGAATAGAATAGAATAGAATAGAATTTTGGAATAGAATTTTGGAATAGAATTTTGGAATAGAATTTTGGAATAGAATAGAATTATGGAATAGAATTTTGGAATAGAATAGAATTTTGGAATAGAATTTTGGAATAGAATAGAATAGAATAGAATAGGAATATAGAATAGAATTAGAGCAGAATAGAATAGAGTAGAGTAGGGCAGAACAGAATAGAACATAACAGAATATGAATATAAAATAGAATTAGAGCAGAATAGAATAGAATATAGAGTAGAGTAAAGTAGAGTAGAGTAGAGTAGAGTAGAACAGAACAGAACAGAACAGAACAGAACAGAACAGAACAGAACAGGAATATAAAATAGAATTAGAGCAGAGTAGAGTAGAACAGAACAGAACAGAACAGAACAGAACAGAACAACAGAACAGAATAGGAATAGGAATAGGAATATAGAATAGAATTAGAGTAGAATAGAATAGAATAGAATAGAATAGAATAGTCACCTGTCTCGCTTAGTGACCATGGTGATTCACTTAACGACCAGAGCAAAAAGAAGGATAAAATTGGGTGTTCGTCCTGTGATGTCTCACTTAACAACTGTGCTGCTTAATAATGAATTTTCCAAATCCCTTTTGTGGCCGTAAGTCGAGGACTACCTGAAGTTGAGTCCAATCAGGCTCCAAGAGTTATTTGAGAACTGAGCTGCACGAATGAAAGGCAGAACGTCCGAAAAGGCTCGGCCGGCATCCTCCTCTCATCTAGGACCAAGTCCCACAAGCGTTGTCGTTTTTGTGTCACTCCGCAGGGCCTGGAGGTGTTTAATATGCTACGCAGCCTGCCTTCCCGGGGGGTGAAGTTGGAGATCGCGGTGAATAGCCCTCAATCGTCCGAAGACGACACTGATGAATTGGCCCGTGACGGTAATGTATCTGTAGGGTGATAGCAAAATAACAGAGTTGGAAGGAACCTTGGAGGTCTTCTAGTCCAGTTTCCTTCCTCCTCCTTTTCTTTTTTCTCTCTTTCTCCTTGATCACTTTCTTTCTTTTTCTTCTTCTCTCTCTTTCCCATCCATCTCCTCTTCCTCCTCCTTCTCTTCTCCTTCTCTCTCTCTCTCTGTTGCCGGCCTCCCATCCATCTCCTCTTGCTCCTCCTCCTCCTCCCTTTCCTCCTTCTCCTTCTCTTCTCCTTCTGTTGTGGCCTGCCAGTGGCCAGGAGGTTGCGGAGGAACATGGAGTCTGGGGAAGGCTCTGATGTGGGCTCTGCGTCGGAGGCAGAGAGGGGGCCAAGGCCATCTGACGGTTGTCAGCTGCCTTTGGAGTCAGACATCAGTGAGGCAGAGGAACAGCTGGAGCCTGTTCCCAGTGGTGCACATGCGCAGAGCTGCCAGGAGAAGGGAACAGCTAAAGAACAAGGGGCGACTCAGGAGTAAAGCCACAGGTGGACGGTGAATGGCCCCTCCCAGAGGGAATAAAAGAGGAGCGAAAGGGGAGTGGAGTTTGCAGGAGGCCATTAGATCGCTTAATTGGTTCATGACTCTCCAAGACTCCTTGCCAAGTTTTGAAGATATCGGGCCTAGCAGCTCTCCAAGCCAGATAAGGTCTGTGACTGAAAATTCTCCCTTGAAAGACTTTGCTGGATGTGAATGAGAGGAATTCACAGTCACTTAATAAAAAGGGGTTTTTGTCGGACAACCTACGACCGCAATGCGCAGGCTCCATTACTTGAGGACTACTTTAGTACAATAGGAATAAAACATGCCAAGAAACGTTGCTAGGAATTGGAAGAAAATCAGCGTGTTTGATGGTGTCAGCTGTAAAGAGAGATTCGTTTACAATCTCGCTCCCCAGGCGCAGACGTGCGGTATGTGAAAATGAAGGAACTAACTGGCGGGATTGTGCACACCAAATTGTGGGTCGTGGATCGGAAACACCTCTACATTGGCAGTGCCAACATGGACTGGCGTTCCCTTACTCAGGTATCTCCTTCGGGGCAGGCGTGAAAAGAGGCACAGGCGCTCCTGACTTACAACCGTTCGTTTAGTGACTGCTCGGATGCGTCAATCCTTTTGATTGTGTGATGGTTGTCGAGTACCCAAGTGTTGTGGCCTTTCGGCTGCCGGCCCCTCCAACAGCTGAATCAGAGGAGGAGAAGGAGGGGTGGGAGTCAGGGTCAGTGTTCTGTCCCCGTCTCACACACGCACACAAACAGACAGCCGGGGGGTAAATAAACTGGCAGACAACCAATTCTTTCGATAAGAGGATTGGCAGCAACCCAGTAGCTGCTTGCCAAGACTTTACTCATAAACAAAATACACACAGTTCAAGAATTGTCAAGTCCAGTCCGTAATTAAATCCAAGGCAGATAATGTTGTTTCCAAAGATGCAATGTGACTCGATAGTAGTTAGTTTTGTCCGTCACAGAGTCTGAATAGCCACCTCACCCCCTTTTATACCCTGTGGGGTGTGGTCCAGTGACTCAGCTTAATCTCTAGCATGCCTCTTCTTCTGTTGTGCGCGCTTATCTCTGCGATGCTGCTGAGGATCCAGCCAAGACTAATCTCCCTCATTACTGTCCACCTGTGGCTGCGTGGATGTGCTTGGCCCCGGGCCTATCTCTTGACCTTCGGCGGACACCGAAGGCATTGCCAGAGAGGAGGGTTCTGAGAGGGAGGCCTAGCCAACTCCTCTCCTTCACTCTCGGAGTCCTCTCCTGCCAATGACACAGGCTCAGGTAACGGAGCCACAACACTCAACATCAGGGCAACCTGGGAGCTCCGAGGGAGGACGAGGGAATGGAGGTGGCAGAGAGAGAGACGGAGGCGGAGCCTGGGCTGTCTGTCAGCCCTCAGATGGAGAGTCAACAGCCCCCAGGTCTGCAGGCGGCTGATGAGGAAGAGGAGCAACAACTGGGTCCAGTGCCTGACGCGTGGATGCACAGAAGGAAGAGGAGAGGAGAGCAGCGGAAATCTATGGGCCGGTCCTATGGGAGATTACAGCCCCTGAAGAAGTAAATCTGGGGATCTTCCAGCAAGATGCTCACGGATCGTTTTTTCTCCTTAGGTGAAGGAACTGGGAGTTGCCCTCTACAATTGTAGCTGTCTGGCTAAGGATCTGCACCGGATCTTTGCCATGTACCGGATCTTGGGCAAAGATGGAGCCTCCTTGCCCACCACCTGGCCCAGGGATCTGGCGGCCGAATCCAGCCTGGAGGAACCTCGGAAGATTCAACTAAACGGGGTAGAGGCCCAGGTCTATATTTCCGTAAGTGTGTTTGTGTGGAAACGACGACAACAACAACGGTTTAAAATCCTGCAGATGTGTGAACTTCATTGTCCAGATCTCCTCAGCCGGCCCAGACAGGGAGGAAGAATTATGGCAGCTGGATGCCACACATCTGGACGGCAGGGGGATTTTTTTGGGGAGGGGGGAAATGAGATTGGGAAGGTAGAAGAGTAGCAAGTTGGTGATTCCATATCCCTAAAAATCAAACCAATCGGAGTTGGAAGGGACCTTGGAGGTCTTCTAGTCCAACCCCCTGCTCAAGCAGGAGACTCTATAATGTTTTGGAGAAATGGTTGTCCAATCTCTTCTTGAAAACCTCCAGTGATGGGAAAAGAAGGGGAAGGGGAAGGGGAAGGGGAAGGAAAGGAAAGGAAAGGAAAGGAAAGGAAAGGAAAGGAAAGGAAAGGAAAGGAAAGGAAAGGAAAGGAGGCCCGTTTTCTGCCCTCCCCAGGCTCCAGAGGTTTTCTTGGACGCTGGGGAGGGTGAAAACAGCCTTCCCCAATCCTCTGGAAGCCCTCCAGAGGCCGGAAACGGCCCGTTTTCCAACTTCCGGTGGGGCCGGAAGGCCTGAAAATCAGTTGGTCGACGCACACATGCGCAGTGTAGCTGATCTATTTGTTTATTATTTATTTTTATTAATCAAATCTCTATACCGCCCTACTCCCAGAAGACTCAGGGCAGCGAACAGCCAAGATAAAATACAGATAATACAAATATTAAAAGTCCCTTAAAATTATTAAAATATTTTGGCCGAAACACAGATTGAAACACCCAATTTATAAAATCAAACGAATTAAAAATTTAAAAGAGGAGAGTTAGGCCAGGCCAGGCCTGCTGAAATAAAAAAGTTTTGAGAGCACGACGAAACGTGCGCAGATCCGGGATCCTCCGTATCTCCGGGGGTGGGTGGAGTGGGGGAGCTTGTTCCAGATGTAGAGGTGTTTCCGTTTCATCTAGGGTGATGGCTTGCCTAAAAAAAATTACATAAAATATGTTCACACTTTGTAATTCTGTTCTTGTCGACTGCAGAGCTCCCCACCGGCTCTGTGCTCCACCGGCCGGACGTCTGATCTCACCGCCATTTTGAGCACGATTGAAGACGCTCAAGAATTCATCTATATTTCTGTGATGGATTACGAACCGCAGTGTATATACTGTAAATCGAGAAGGTGATCTCATTTCCTTCCTTCCCTTCCCTTCCCTTCTTCTCTTTCTCTCTTTCTTTTTCCTTCCTTCCTTCCTTTCTATCTTCTTTCCTCCCACCATCTATCTTCCTTCCTTCCTCTCTTTTTTCCTTCCTTCCTTCCGTTCCTCTCTCTTTCTCTTTCGTTCTTTTTCCTTCCTTCCTTCCTTTCTATCTTCTTTCCTCCCACCATCTATCTTCCTTCCTTCCTCTCTCTTTTTTCCTTCCTTCCTTCCCTTCCTCTCTTTCTTTCTTTTTCCTTCCTTCCTTCCTACCGTCTTTCCTCCCACCATCTATCTTCCTTCCTTCCTCTCTCTTTCTTTTTCCTTCCTTCCTTCCCTTCCTCTATCTCTTTCTTTCTCTTTTTTCCTTCCTTCCTTCCTTTCTATCTTCTTTCCACCATCTATCTTCCTTCCTTCCCCTCTCTTTTTTCCTTCCTTCCTTCCCTTCCTCTCTCTTTCTCTTTCTTTTTCCTTCCTTCCTTCCTACCATCTTTCCTCACCCTCTATCTTCCTTCCTTCCTCTCTCTTTCTCTCTCTTTCCTTCCTTCCTTCCTTCTTTCCTCCCACCATCTATCTTCCTTCCTTCCTTCCTCTCTCTCTCTTTTTTCCTTCCTTCCTCCCTTCACTTCCTCTCTCTTTTTCTTTCTTTCTCTTTCTTTTTCCTTCCTTCCTTCTTTCCTCCCACCATCTTCCTTCCTTCCTTCCTCTCTTTCTTTTTCCTTCCTTCCTTCCTCCCTTCACTTCCTCTCTCTTTTTCTTTCTTTCTTTCTCTTTCTTTTTCCTTCTTTCCTCCCACCATCTTCCTTCCTTGCTTCTCTTCCTCCCTCTCTCTCTCTCTCTCTTTCTCTTTTTCCTTCCTTCCTTCTTTCCTCCCACCATCTTCCTTCCTTCCTTCCTTCCTTCCTTCCTTCCTTCCTTCCTTCCATCTTGGCTAGGGAATTCTGGGCTTTGAAGTCTCCACACCATTATTTTCCCGACTTTATTGTGAGTGGTTCTACTTACAGAGTCTTGCCAATCTATGCTCTGCCCTCTTCCCCCACTTATACTCCAGTAAATTAGGAAGGTGTCCGTCAGATCCCCTTTGTTATCTGGACTTCTCAACTTAAAAATTCTTTCGCCTCTTTTAGATAAGGCATCCTGGAAATTTCTCCATCGAGGTCACCTCCCTAACACTCTGCACCCATTTTGCTTTCCAAGGCTCTGGCCCGTCATTGATGATGCGTTACGGAGCGCAGCCTGCGATAAAGGCGTGACGGTGCGTCTACTCATCAGCTGTTGGCAGCATTCGAGACAGACCATGTTTGTCTTCCTGGAGTCGCTGACGGTCCTGAGAAGGAAACCCCTCCACTGCCCCATCGAAGTGGTGAGTCTTCCCTAACCTTTTCCTACTAAATTAAACCCACAGGGTTAGATAGTATAAAATGGTGGAATGAGGGAGAGAGACAGAGAGAAAGAGAGGGAAAGAGGGAGAGAAAAAGAGGGAGAGAAACAGAGAGAGAGAGAGAGGGAGAGACTTAGAGACAGAGAGACAGAAAGAGAGAGGAAAGGAGGGAGAGAGAGACAGAGAGAGGGAGGGAGAAAGAGACAAAGAGAGAGGGAGAAAGAGGGAGGGAGAGAGACAGAGACAGGGACAGAGAGAGACAGAGAGAGAGACAGAGAGGGAGGGAGAGGGAGACAGAGAGAGAGAGAGGGAGAGAGACAGAGACAGGGACAGAGAGAGAGAGGGAGGGAGAGAGAGACAGAGAGAGAGGGAGGGAGAGAGGGAGGGAGGGAGGAGAGACAGAGAGGGAAGGAGAGAGGGAGGGGGGAAAGAGAGACAGAGAGAAAGAGGGAGGGAGAGAGGGAGGGAGACAGAGGGAGGGAGGGAGAGAGAGAGGGAGGGAGGGAGGGAGAGAGGAAAAGAGGGAGAGAGAGAAGAAGAGGGAGGGAGGGACAGAGAGAGGGGGAGGGAGAGAGGGAAAAAGGGATAGAAAAGAGAAAGAGAGGGAAAGAAGGAAAGAGAGGGAGAGAGGGAAAGAGAGAGAGACAGAGAGAGAGGGAGGGAGAGAGAGACAGAGAGAGAGGGAGGGAGAGAGGGAGGGAGGAGAGACAGCGAGGGAGGGGGAGAGAGGGAGAGGGGGGAAAGAGAGACAGAGAGAAAGAGGGAGGGAGGGAGAGAGGGAGGAGGGAGACAGAGAGAGGGAGGGAGAGAGGGAGGGAGAGAGGGAGAGAGGAAAAGAGGGAGAGAGAGAGGAAGAGGGAGGGAGGGAGGGACAGAGAGAGGGGGAGGGAGAGAGGGAAAAAGGGATAGAAAAGAGAAAGAGAGGGAAAGAAGGAAAGAGAGGGAGAGAGGGAAAGAGAGAGAGACAGAGAGAGAGAGGGAGGGAGAGAGAGAGACAGAGAGAGAGGGAGGGAGAGAGGGAGGGAGGAGAGACAGAGAGGGAGGGAGAGAGGGAGGGAGAGAGGGAGGGAGGGGGGAAAGAGAGAAAGAGGGAGGGAGGGAGAGAGGGAGGGAGGGAGACAGAGGGAGGGAGGGAGAGAGGGAGGGAGAGAGGGAGAGAGGAAAAGAGGGAGAGAGAGGAAGAGGGAGGGAGGGACAGAGAGAGGGGGAGGAAGAGAGGGAAAAAGGGATAGAAAAGAGAAAGAAAGAGGGAAAGAAGGAAAGAGAGGGAGAGAGGGAAAGAGAGAGAGAGAAAGAGAGATGCATTTAATTATTTTTCCTTTTCAGAAACTGTTTGCGGTTCCCATAGAAGGGAGAGAAATTCCTTACGCCCACGTTAACCACAACAAGTACATGGTGACGGACCGAGTAGCTTATGTTGGTACGTAGTAGCTCACGTTGAATTTAATTCACGGAATAGCAAGAGATGGAAGGGACCTGGGAGGTCCTCTAGTCCAACCCCCTGCTCAAACAGGTAAGTTTTGCCCCATTTTACGCCCTTTCTCACCACCGTTGTTAAGGGAATTTTGATTACGTGACCCCGGCAATGCTGCAACAGTTGTGTGAAAAACAGCCATCAGTTACTATTATAACTTTGGTCGCTAAATGGATGTTCGTACGTCGAGGACTGTCTGTAGTGTACTGCAAATGTCCTATAAACTGATTTTCTTCTTTTTGTCAACTCACAAAGCATCCTTGGCCAGCTCTCGGGTTGCCATAGGCCGGGGGGGATGGGAAACCGGCGAAACGGCCTGGCAGCCAAAGACAGATGCACATTCCAGACTTATCTCTCTCAAGGCTGTCTCCCAGGGTTACCCACAGCAGCCGGAGGGGGAGTGACCTCTACAATCAGGGAAATTGCTCCGTTGGCGAATGCGATTTATGACACACCCTGGATGGGAGGGGGGGAAACAAGGTCATAATTGGAGCGTAAATTACGTAGGGTCAGAACTTTAATTAGGGCATCTGTTGGAGCCCTGACACTTTTATTTCTCCGCCTGCAGGAACTTCTAACTGGTCCGAAGATTATTTTCTCCAGACTGCCGGAGTTGGGCTGATCGTCAACCAGAGCGGTGTTG
Source organism: Arizona elegans (assembly GCA_022577455.1). NCBI lineage: Eukaryota > Metazoa > Chordata > Lepidosauria > Squamata > Colubridae > Arizona > Arizona elegans. Next base: position 5,565,296 of record JAKOOJ010000036.1, read on the forward strand.
CCCCCGAAGCCCAAAGTTACACATTGCAACAACAGCTGGTGGACGTTTTCCTTCGGGATTGGGAATCTCCGTACACCCTCCCGCTCGAAAACCACCCGAAATGTATGAAGAAATTAAGAGAGTGAAGGGTCTCCCTTGAAGAACCGTCCCTTAAGGCCAGACTCACTCAATTTCTCGGTCCGTGAGGACCTTCCTTTAAACGTGTCCTGTGGGTTGGATGCTCTTGGTGTGTCCCAATCTTTTTTTGGCTCTTGGTCTGCTTTTAGGAAAATGTCAGGCTGCTTTTGCATTCTTAAGATATATGGCCTCCCCAGGTTCACAATCTCTCATCGGAACAGGGGAGGAAAAGCTATTGCGGATAAATCGTTCTGGGCTCCGAGAAGCACCAGGAGCTGAGAGACCAAGTTAGGGACAGATCATCATGGAGAAAAATCTATCTATGTGGTCACTAAGAGAGGACAATTTGATGGACCTCCCTCCCTCCCTCCCTCCATTCATCCATCCATCCATCCATCATCCATTAATCCATCTAGCCATCCTTCATCCATCCATCATCCATTAATCCATCCATCCATTATCCATCATCTATCGATCGATCGATCGATCGATCCATCTATCATCCATCTGTATATCTGTCCATCCATCCATCCATCCATCCATCCATCTATTCATCCATTCATCCACCCTCCATCATTTGTCTGTCTGTGTCTCTGTCTGTCTATCTATCTATCTATCTATCTATCTATCTATCTATCTATCATCCATCTGTATATCTGTCTATCCATCCATCCTCCATCATTTGTCTGTCTGTGTCTCTGTCTGTCTATCTATTTTATTTATTTTTTATTTTTATGTTATTTCAAATTTATATACCGCACCTTCTCCCGAGGGACTCAGGGCGGTGTACAGCCAACTAAAAACTTACAATACAAACATTAAAAACAATTAAAAGGATATATTAATTTGGCCCCAATTTAAAATGACAAACCAGTTAAAAATGTTTTTAAAAAATGTTATGTTAACCCAGCCCGGCTTGCTGGAAAAAGGAAGTTTTAAGGGCACGGCTATCTATCTATCTATCTATCTATCTATCTATCTATCTATCTATCTATCATCTAGCTAGCTACCTAATTACCTAGCTACCTAGCTAACTATTAGTCTCTGACAATATATCTATCTAGCTATCTATGATCCATCTATCTGTATATCTGTCCATCCATCCAGCCAGCCAGCCACCCTCCATCATTTATCTATCTGTCTATCTATCTATCTATCTATCTATCTATCTATCTATCTATCTATCTATCTATCTATCTATCTATTATCTATCTATCATGCATCTGTATATCTGGCTGTCCATCCATCCATCTATTCAAACATCTACCCTTCATCATTTGTCTGTCTGTCTGTCTGTCTATCCATCCATCCATCCATCCCAGAATCATAGTGTTCAAAACCCAATGGGAATCTATGGTGTATCTACGATCCTTCAGGTGCCCATTGGCTAATGGTGAGGAAGCCTATAAAATATTGCCCACCTTGCTTTCCAAGGATTAAAATCCTGCTCTCTGCGGTCTTCTTTCCCCCCTGAAAATATATTCTTTAAATTATCTATTTTCTTTTGAAACTTGAAAGAGCACATCCGATTTACTGCTCTGAAATGTGTCATGTCACCCCATTGGCCACCTGCACAGAACAACCTGCCTACATCTGGGCGGCAATAATCTACATGATCACAAGAGGGCGGCAAAAGAATCCAGTGGTTTTAAAATCTCTCTCTCTCTCTTCCTCTGCTGACCTCTACTGGTTGTCTCTGATTCCTGCACCCTGAAAACGATAATCCGTTTTATTTCTTATGGCCAACGTCTTTGGAAATTTTCGTTTTGGAAACTCAGGGATTGTGTTATAGATGGGGAATTATATGCCTTAGTCTGAATGTGCTATAAGCAATATGAAAAGACATCGCTTGGCAGAGTTTATTTTTGATAAATCAAATAATTTTTATAATAAACAAGTTTGTTGTTTACCTGTGTTCTATTGGTATCCTCGTCTAACTTAATTCAGAGCCAGTTTGGTTGTGATTATTATCAATGCTTTTTGCATCCAGTTTACCGAGTAATTCTGTCTGGATTTGGGAGGGAGGGAGGGAGGAAGGAAGGGGAATTTGTGTGAGAAAGAGGAAGGAAGGAAGGAAGGAAGGGGAATTTGTGTGAGAAAGAGGGAGGGAGGGAGGAAGGAAGGAAGGAAGGATAGCAGAGCTTGGAGATCTTCTAGTCCAACAGGAAGGAAGGAAGGAAGGAAGGAAGGAAGGAAGGAAGGAAGGAAGAGAATTTGTGTGAGAGGAAGGGAGGAAGAAAGGAATGGAGGGAGGGAAAGAGGAAGGAAGGGAATTTGTGTGGGAAAGAAGGAAGGAAGGAAGGGGAATTTGTGTGAGAAAGAGGGAGGGAGGGAGGGAAGAAGGAAGGATAGCAGAGCTTGGAGATCTTCTAGTCCAATAGGAAGGAAGGAACGAAGGAAGGAAGGAAGGAAAGAAGGGAATTTGTGTGAGAGGAAGGGAGGAAGAAAGGAATGGAGGGAGGGAAAGAGGAAGGAAGGGAATTTGTGTGGGAAAGAAGGAAGGAAGGAAGGAAAGGGAATTTGTGTGAGAAAGAGGAAGGGAGGGAGGGAGGGAGGGAAAGAGGAAGGAAGGGAATTTGTGTGGGAAAGAGGAAGAAAGGAAGGATAACAGAGCTTGGAGGTCTTCTAGTCCAACAGGAAGGAAGGAAGGAAGGAAGGAAGGAAGGAAGGAAGGAAGGAAGGAAGGAAGGAAGGAAGGGGAATTTGTGTGAGAAAGAGGGAGGGAGGGAGGGAGGGAGGAAGGAAGGATAGCAGAGCTTGGAGATCTTCTAGTCCAATAGGAAGGAAGGAACGAAGGAAGGAAGGAACGAAGGAAGGAAGGAAGGAAGGAAAGAAGGGAATTTGTGTGAGAGGAAGGGAGGAAGAAAGGAATGGAGGGAGGGAAAGAGGAAGGAAGGGAATTTGTGTGAGAAAGAGGAAGGGAGGGAGGGAGGAAGGAAGGAATGTGTGAGAAAAAGGGAAGAAAGAAGGAAGGAAGGAAGGAAGGAAGGAAGGGGAATTTGTGTGAGAAAAAGGGAAGAAGGAAAGAAGGGAGGGAGGAAAGGAAGGAAGGGAATTAGTGTGAGAAAGAGGAAGGAAGGAAGAGAGGGAGGGAGGGAAGGAAGGGAATTTGAGAAAAAGGGAAGAAGTAAGGAAAGAAGGGAGGGAGAGAGGGAGGGAAGGAAGGGAATTTGTGTGAGAAAAAGGGAAGAAGGAAAGAAAGAAGGGAGGGAGGGAGGGAGGGAAGAAAAGAAGGAAGGAAGGGGAAAGGAAAGAAGGAAGGAAGGAAAAAAGAATAGCCGAGTAGCAGAATAACAGAGTTGGAAGGAACCTTAGAGGTCTTCTAGTCCAACCCCCTGCTCAGGCAGGAAACCCTATATATCATTCCTCACAAATGGCTGTCCAGTGAGGTCCTATTTTCATTGAGGAGGGTCCCTAAATTATTCCCTTTGTTTTGATTGAAAATGAACCCAGAAACGGTACATTGGGCTGGCCCTCTTGCCGCGCCTGCGCAGTGGAGCCCACGACGGTTCTAAGCTCTTTTCGCTTAAAACTCGGGCACGCCTGTTCCTTTAAGGCGCTTTGGAATTGGGCCGGCGCGTCTCAGCCAATCAGCGGAGAGGAATGTTGCGACATTTTTTATCCGCTGGGCGGGGGGAGGGAGGGGGGCGGGGCGAAGCCTCAACGTTCCATCCGGTCGAGAAGGGCTCCGCTGGGGAGGATGTTTTATCACGTGAGTTTCCAGGGGTCGTGGGAATGGGGCGTCCACGCGTGTACGGGCCGGGCCGGGCCGAGCTTCGCGTAGGGCGGCTCGCCCAGCGGGAAGAGCGTGGTTTGGAAACTCGCGTGTATTGATTGTCGGGCCCCAAAGCGCTTTTTTTTTTCTCTTCCCTTTCTCCCGTGTTCACCAACACACGTGAATGTTAATTCAGCTTTTCCTGGGCACATACCTTTGGGGATCACTTTCTAGACTTATAAATAAACTCCTTCTCTTTTTTTTTTTAAAAAAAAATATTTTTTAAAATTATTTTATAGCATATTTTTCCTTTCTATGCTGAGCAGTGGGCTCTCTAGGTTTCCAAGATGTTAACATACAAACATCAACATCATCATTATAATCGTGTATGCACAGAGAGAGAGAGAGAGAGAGAGAGATTGATAGAATTTGATAGGTCGGTAGCTAGCTAGGGAAAGAGAGATGATGATGATAGATAGATAGATAGATAGATAGATAGATAGATAGATAGATGGATGTAGAGAGAGAGATGATAGAGAGAGAGATACTGATAGAAATTGATAGGTCGGTAGCTAGCTAGGGAAAGAGAGATGATGATAGATAGATAGATAGATAGATAGATAGATAGATAGATGTAGAGAGAGAGATGATAGATACTGATAGAGATTGATAGGTCGGTAGCTAGCTAGGGAAAGAGATGATGATAGATAGATAGATAGATAGATAGATAGATAGATAGATAGATGTAGAGAGAGAGATGATAGATACTGATAGAGATTGATAGGTCGGTAGCTAGCTAGGGAAAGAGATGATAGATAGATAGATGTAGAGAGAGAGATGATAGAGAGAGAGACTGATAGAGATTGATAGGTAGCTAGCTAGGGAAAGAGAGAGAGATGATGATAGATAGATAGATAGATAGATAGATAGATAGATGTAGAGAGAGAGATGATAGATACTGATAGAGATTGATAGGTCGGTAGCTAGCTAGGGAAAGAGATGATAGATAGATAGATGTAGAGAGAGAGATGATAGAGAGAGAGACTGATAGAGATTGATAGGTAGCTAGCTAGGGAAAGAGATGAAGATAGATAGATAGATAGATAGATAGATAGATAGATAGATAGATAGATGTAGAGAGAGAGATGATAGAGAGATACTGATAGAGATTGATAGGTAGCTAGCTAGGGAAAGAGATGAAGATAGATAGATAGATAGATCCATAGATAGATAGATGTAGAGAGAGAGATACTGATAGAGATTGATAGGTAGCTAGCTAGGGAAAGAGATGATGATAGATAGATAGATAGATAGATAGATAGATGATGTAGAGAGAGAGATGATAAGAGAGAGAGATACTGATAGAAATTGATAGGTAGCTAGCCAGGGAAAGAGATGGTGATGATAGATTGATAGATAGATAGATATCAAATTTATATTTCACAGTTTGCTCCCTCCCACAAGTTTGGGTAGACCAGATGACGTGATAGAAAAACTATATATATAGAACAGGTTCGAATCCGAGTAAGGGTATGGCTAGCTGATGAGAGCTAAATAGCTAGAAATAGATCTATACTAGCCTCCCTTTATTTCTATATCAGCGAAATATAAATTTGGTATAAAAAAATGGTGTGTTGTGAATGTGACTGCTTGAGGGCTCCTGGATTGGAGCTGAAAGGCGAAACGGAAGCAGGATGCTCCCTCCCATATTGGGGTAGACCAGGTGCTTCGACAGAAAAACACATACATACACATAAATACATACATACTGTATATAAAGTGTTTTTCTATTTAGACACCTGGTCTACCCCAGCATGTGGGGTAAAATGTCAAATCCAGTCTCTAACCATCATAATTTATTGAAATCTGAAGGCTGCCCAATTCTCCATGATTCTGCGTGGCTGAGAACAACCAAAATGACAATCAAATGACGGAAGTGTAAAACATTCACATTTTTCACCTGCCTACCTCACTTCTTTTTTTTTTAATTTGATTTATATGCCGCCCTTCTCCTGAGACACAGGGCAGCTTACAATGCGTTAAGCAATAGCCTTCATACTTTTTGTATATTTATACAAAGTCAGCTTATTGCCCCCACAAACTGGGTCCTCAATTTACCTACCTTAGAAAGGATGGAAGGCTGAGTCAACCTTGAGCCTGGTAAGATTCGAACCTGCAGAAATTGCAGGCAGCTGTGTTAATAACAAGGTGCATTAAACCACTGTACTACCAAGGCTTACTGGGGTTGTTGTAGGCAACGTCCGGGGGGGTGGGGTGTCTCTCGTAGGCTGCCTTGAATTGGGGAGGAGAAAATGGTGGGGGGGATAAACATTGGAGCGAAGCTGTCCGTCATGGCTACCGTAGCTTTCTCTTCTTTGCGTTTAGATCTCCTTGGAGCATGAAATCCTGCTCCACCCTCGCTACTTTGGGCCCAACCTTCTCAACACCGTAAAGCAAAAGCTTTTCACCGAGGTGGAAGGGACCTGCACTGGCAAGTAAGAAAGAGGGAAGCTGGGGAGGGTCTGTGCCAGTAGCGGACGGCATGAAAATAATGGGGGAAACCCACCCCCCAGCTTATCTATAAAACAATGTGTTTCCTTAATTGCTTTCCAAGAGGTTGGCAGAAGTTGGAATCTGTTTGATATTTATGAAGGGTTTTGTCTTGCCTTTATTATTTCATAAGTAACTCAAGGCGTCAAACAGAGTTAACGCTCCTTTCTCCTCCTATTTTCCCCACAACAAACCTGTGAGGTGGGCTGAGAGAGATGGATTGGCTCAAAGTCACTCAGCCGGCTTTCATGCCTAAGGCGGGACTTGAACTCCCAATCTCCTGGTGATGGGTCCAAACTTATCCAGCTGGCTTTCATACTTAAGGCAGGACTAGAACTCCCAATCTCCTGGTGATTGGTCCAAACTTATCCAGCTGGCTTTCATACTTAAGGCAGGACTAGAACTCCCAATCTCCTGGTGATTGGCTCAAAATCACCCAGTCGGCTTTCATGCCTAAAATGGGACTAGAACTTCCAGTCTCCTGGTGATTGGCTCAAAATCACCCAGTTGGCTTTTATGCCTAAGGGCAGGACTAGAACTCCCAATCTCCTGGTGATTGGTCCAAACTTATCCAGCTGGCTTTCATACTTAAGGCAGGACTAGAACTCCCAATCTCCTGGTGATTGGTCCAAACTTATCCAGCTGGCTTTCATACTTAAGGCAGGACTAGAACTCCCAATCTCCTGGTGATTGGCTCAAAATCACCCAGTCGGCTTTCATGCCTAAAATGGGACTAGAACTTCCAGTCTCCTGGTGATTGGCTCAAAATCACCCAGTCGGCTTTCATGCCTAAAATGGGACTAGAACTTCCAGTCTCCTGGTGATTGGCTCAAAATCACCCAGTCGGCTTTTATGCCTAAAGCACGACTAGAACTCCCAGTCTCCTGGTGATTGGTCCAAACATACCCAGCTGGCTTTCATACTTAAGGCAGGACTAGAACTCCTAATCTCCTGGTGATTGGTTCAAGGTCACCCAGCCGGTTCTCATGCCTAAGGGCAGGACTAGAACTCCCTGTTTTCTAGCCCAGTGCTGAAAATCCCCTATCTGAAAATCTCGGGTGGGAAAAAAAAGGAAAGCAGCCAATAATTCCCGGAAAAGAGAGAGAGAGAGAGAGAGGGAGGGAGGGAGGGAGAGAGAGAGAGAGAGAGAGAGAGAGAGAGAGAGAGAGAGAGAGGGAGGGAGGGAGGGAGGGAGAAAGAATTGGCTTTAATGCACGTATGCCACTTCTCCCTTCCAGGTATGGCTTCGTCATCGCCGTAACCACCATCGACAACATCGGGGCAGGCGTGATTCAGCCGGGACGCGGCTTCGTCCTTTACCCCGTCAAGTACAAAGCCATCGTCTTCCGTCCGTTTAAGGGTGAGGTGGTGGATGCCATTGTGACTCAGGTGAACAAGGTAAGGAGGCCCGGCGCACCTGCAGAGACTGTAAAGAGATCTTTTCGAGACCTCCGAAGGGAGTTTTGTATTTTAATTTCTGGTTTTGCAACCCAGGTTGGCCTCTTCACCGAGATCGGGCCGATGTCTTGTTTCATATCCCGACATGTGAGTGGACCCGTGGGGTTGGGGTTGGGGTGGATAGAAGAGGGAGCGATTCCCTGCGAAACGGGCCAGGGGAGCCAAAGATCCCTGCTCGGCTGTTGATCTCAGATCCTTGTTCTCTCCGCAGTCGATCCCTTCAGAAATGGAGTACGATACGAACTCCAATCCGCCCTGCTACAAGACTGTGGATGAAGTGAGGGTTTTTTTCTTTCCTTAAAGCATGCTGGCTGGGGGATTCTGGGAGTCAAAGTCCATCCATTTTAAAGCATGCTGGCTGGGGGATTCTGGGAGTCAAAGTCCATCCATTTTAAAGCATGCTGGCTGGGGGATTCTGGGAGTCAAAGTCCATCCATTTTAAAGCATGCTGGCTGGGGGATTCTGGGAGTCGAAGTCCATCCATCTTAAAGCATGCTGGCTGGGGGATTCTGGGAGTCGAAGTCCATCCATTTTAAAGCATGCTGGCTGGGGGATTCTGGGAGTCAAAGTCCATCCATTTTAAAGCATGCTGGCTGGGGGATTCTGGGAGTCAAAGTCCACCCATCTTAAAGCATGCTGGCTGGGGGATTCTGGGAATTAAAACCCACCCATTTTAAAGCATGCTGGCTGGGGGATTCTGGGAGTCGAAGTCCACCCATCTTAAAGCATGCTGGCTGGGGGATTCTGGGAGTCAAAGTCCATCCATTTTAAAGCATGCTGGCTGGGGGATTCTGGGAGTCAAAGTCCATCCATTTTAAAGCATGCTGGCTGGGGGATTCTGGGAGTCAAAGTCCACCCATCTTAAAGCATGCTGGCTGGGGGATTCTGGGAATTAAAACCCACCCATCTTAAAGCAGGCTGGCTGGGGGATTCTGGGAGTCGAAGTCCACCCATCTTAAAGCATGCTGGCTGGGGGATTCTGGGAGTCGAAGTCCACCCATCTTAAAGCATGCTGGCTGGGGGATTCTGGGAGTCGAAGTCCACCCATCTTAAAGCATGGAGGCTGGGGGATTCTGGGAGTTGAAGTCCACCCATCTTAAAGCATGCTGGCTGGGGGATTCTGGGAGTCGAAGTCTACCCATCTTAAAGCATGCTGGCTGGGGGATTCTGGGAGTCGAAGTCCACCCATCTTAAAGCAGGTTGCCTGAGGAATTCTGGGAATTAAAACCCACCCATTTTAAAGCATGCTGGCTGGGGGATTCTGGGCTTCGATGTCCGCCCATCTTAAAATGTGGTTGGGAAACACTGCGTTAACCACTGCACCACGTTAATTCTTATTGTCTTGGTATTATTGTCTCTGGTTCTTTTTCTTCCAAACCAGGACATTGTTATCCAGCCAGAAGATAATATCCGATTGAAAATTGTGGGGACCCGAGTGGACAAGAACGACATAGTGAGTGGCATCATTCGGTGTTCCTTTCTCAATCTCATTTTGGCCGTTCGGGGTCCCTCCTGTTCATTCGTCCTCCTTCGTATCCAATACAGACGGAGAATTAAATTATTGATGCCATAATATCTGCTGGGGGAAAATCCGCAGAGAAAACGTGGAGAAGAAATCGTTTTGCGCCAATATAACTTTCTCTTTATTCAAATTCCTTTCTCCGGGTTAAAAGTGGTAGCTGAGGAGAAGTGCAGAAAAAATCCTCTTCCAATTTTTGGTTTCGAAGGCTATTGGGATTGTGAGGGTCAGGCCTGTTTTACATACCGGTTGGATTCCGGCCTGCGTTTGCTCAAGCCGCATCGGCACGATTTATAAACCATTATTTTATTTTATTTTATTTGTTTAGCTGTGTCTTGTACTTGCAATCATGAGGACTGGAAACTTTGATTTTGAGAGAAAGGTCTTTGTTCAGACTGACTCCTTTTTGCATATAAAAATTGTCTTTTGGTCTTCCATGAGAGATGGGGACAGAATTCCTGTTCTGGATATTTGGGATAATATAGGGCCACTTTAGCAGTTTTAACTAACCCTTCCTTCCTTCCTTCCTTCCTTCCTTCCTTCCTTCCTTCCTTCCTTCCTTCCTTCCTTCTTCTCATTCTTCCTTCCTTCCTTCTCATTCTCATTTCCTTCCTTCCTCTTCCTCTCTCTTTCTTTTCTCTTTCCTTTGCTCTCTTTTTATCTCTTCTCTCTTTCACCTGCTATCTTTTTTACTTTTCTTTCCGCAGTTTGCCATTGGATCCCTGATGGACGACTACCTGGGTACGTGTTTTGAATTGCTCGCCATGTCGTAAAATATCCTCCCATTTGGTGATCAACCGTCATAAGTACTTGCCAGTTGCCAAGCATCCTGAATTTTGATGGGCGCTCACCACCAGACAACCGTTTTTGGGCTTGGGGGGAAAAAAGGACAATTTCTCAGGTGGCAATTTTTAACCTTGCCTTTGTCTCCCTTCTCCAGGTCTCCTGAACTGAAGGCCCATTTTCTGTTCTTCTTGTGTTCTCCTTCAACTCCTCCCTAAAGAAAAGTTGGCTGTTTTAGGAGAAAAGGCGACCATTTACAGCATTCCTAATGAGTTGGGAAGCGTCTTCAAAAGTCCGTTGGTCTTCCTGTTGTTTGTTGCTGGAATTGAGTGTCTCTGTTAAGCCCCTTTTTTGGTCATTAAACATTTTTTCTGTTTTTTTGTTCGGGTTGGCCTCCTGTTTCAAGCTCCTCTTCCTTCTCTCTCTGTGTTACACGAAACAACCGACATTTTTAACATTGCAATTTATTTTCTTTATTCATTAAATTTATACGTCGCCGTGGAGCGAGTGGGCGGCTTACCTCACATCGTAAAACAGCACCCAAAGAATTTAAAAGCCTTATAAAACGAGTGGTCCTTGGTGCTCTGAGGTTGGTGGTTTTCTTGCAGATGTTTCATGACCCAATTGGGTTTGGATTAGATGAACGGAGTTGGAAGGGACCTTGTAGGTCATCTAGTCCAACCCTCTGCCCAAGCAGGAGACCCTACAAATGGCAGTCCAGTTGCTTCTTGAAAGCCTCCAGTGATGAAGCTGTGGGGTCCTTGGTGGTCTCTGAGCTTGGTGGTTATCTTGCGGACATTTCATGACCCAACTAGGTAGCATCATCAGTGCTAGAAGGAAGGATTTTTTTTGCTGCAAATGCTCCTTCTAGAACTGGTGATGTTCCCTAGCTGGGTAATGAAACGTCTGCAAGAAAACCACCAAGCTTAGAGAGCACCAGGGAGCCCTCATTTCAACGCTGAGCTACAAATATTTTCCTTTATTGGTTAAAACCTTAAAAAATTCACACAGAACTAGCTAAAGAAGGAACCAGTGCATAAACGGGGGTGGAGGTGGAATCTGTTATTGTGTGATTTTTATTTAGCTGCATTTCTACACGGGAGCTGCTTGTGACCATCTTCCCCCATTTCCCGGAACAGGCAATGATCCTTTGAGAGCATCTTAGCTAAAAGGGAGGGCAAATTCTTGGTCAAAGCCAGCTGGTCCTTCCTTATGGCATGGGGGTTATGGAGTAGAGGCTTTGCAAACCCCCCCACGTACGATTTTTAGGTACACACCCGCTCCAAAAACTACCTTAAAGGGACCATAAAGGGATCTAGTCAGTGCCATGCTCTCTGCCGGGATTTTTCCTTCCTGTATTTCCTTCCATCTGTTTTTTGGTTTTTTTTTTTGAACCCGTGAGATCTCTCAAAAACTAAACACCCCCTTCGTGGTCTGAGTCTGGATCCTTTTGTAATTTATTACACACTGAAAGCCTGTTTAATCCACTCCTCAATTTAGCAACCCTTCCTGGCCTATGACTCAGATCCTTTTGTGATTTATTACCGGTACATATTTAAAGCCTTTTTAATCCGCTCCTCAATTAATATTTTAATTAAGCCTTTCAATTAATTGTTTGAATGAAGCAGGGGGTTGGACTAGAAGACCTCCAAGGTCCCTTTCTGACCCTATTATTCTATGTTCTAAGAGCTAAACTCCCCTTCATGGGGCCTAAGACTGGATCCTTTTATGATCAATTGCCCAGTGAAAGCTCTTTTTTAACCCACTTCTCAACTCCTCAATTTAGCACCCCTTCCTGGCCTAAGACTGGATCTTTTATGACCGATTAAGGCATTGAAAGCCTTTTTAACCCACTCCTCAATTTAGCAATCCTTGTTACCAAGAAACTGGATCCATTTTACGATCTATTAGGCATTTAAAGCCTTTTCCAGCCACTCATTAGAGCAACTGGCTGATCGTTAACCTACCTGCCCATCAAATATCATTTGCACCCACGTGCAAAAGGATGCAAATAGGTCACCACTCTTAAGTGAGAGGCAGAGAGCGCAGCCAGATCTCTGGAGCAAAGGACCCATCAGAGGATCCCTCCACATGCCAAGGAGCTTTCGATCTATTTTTTAACCCGTGAGATTCCTCCCAGGGGGAGGTGCACCGTTCCTGGAGGTACTGCAATACCAGGCCGATGCTTGGAGTGGACGGAGCAAGCCCCTATTCCATCTCCCAGTTCCAAAAATCCATTTAATATGTAGTCCTCAAATAGAGGACATATCAGATATTAAACTGATAAGAACAGATACTACACTTGATCTTAGCCAAAAGGCCGAGAAGCGATACTGGAAGCAGGCGGACGGGGCCCGAGACTCTCGTCCGGAGGCTCCTCCAGGTTTCGGGGAGCGTGACAGGGTGGCAAAAAGATCCCAGGGGATCAATTCCGCCCATCCCTTTGCATTGTCTGAACCGCAACAGCATCTCATTTGGAGCGATTTGGGGGTGAAAATGGGGATTTCTCTCCCCTCTGCGCGTTTCCCATCATGCCAGCTGGCTGTCCGGGTGGCGATTGGTGGATGATTTGCATAGAGTGAGTCACCCACTCCGTCACTCTCCTCCCCTGTCATTCCTCAGCTGGCCGAGGGGGGCACTAGCACCCACCACCACCTGCAAAAGGGGGCCGGAGGGCAGAGATGAGCTCGGAGGGTTGCAGTAGGATGTAGTTGGGCAGGGAAGAGAAAGGAGGAAGGAAAAAAGGACTGAGGGAGAGAGAGAGAGAGAGAGAGAGAGAGAGAGAGAGAGAGAATAAAAAGAAAGGGAAGGAAGGAAGGAAAGACAGAGAGAGGGAGGGAGGGAGGGAAGAGGGAAGAAGGAAAGAGGGAGGGAAGGACGGAGGGTGGGACAGAAGAGGAAGGGAGGGAAAAGAAGGGAGGGAGGAAAGAGGGAGGAAGAAAGGAAGGAAAAAGAACGGAGGGGGGAGGAGAGGGAGGGAGGAAAGAAGGATGGAAGGAAGGAAAAGAAAGAAAAGAGAGGGAGGGAGGGTAGGAAGACGAAGAAAGGAAGGAAGAAGAAAGGACAGAGAGAGAGTGAGAAAGAAAAACAAAAAGAAAGGGAAGGAAGGAAGGAAGGAAAGATAGGGAGGGACGGAGGGAGGGATGGAAGAGGAGGGGAGGGAAAAGAAGGGAGGGAGGAAAGAGGGAGGAAGTAAGGAAGAAAGGAAGGAAAAAGAACGGAGAGGGGAGGAGAGGGAGGGAGGAAAGAAGGATGGAAGGAAGGAAAAGAAAGAAAAAAGGGGAAGGGAGGGTAGGAAGACGAAGAAAGGAAGGAAGAAAAAAGGAAAGAAAAAGGGAGGAAGGATGGAGGGAGGGAGAAGAGAGGGAGGAAAGACCGAATGAGGGAAGAAATGATGGGAAGGAAGGAAAGAGGGAAGGAGGGAGGGAGGAAAGAAGGGAGGGGGAGGAAGAGGAAGGAAGAAAAAAGAAAAATGGAGGAAGGAAAGATAGAGGGAGGACGGGTGAGAGGAAAGACGGAAGGAGGGAAGAAAAGATGGGAAGGAAGGAAAGAGGGAGGGATGAAGAGGAAAGAAAGAAGGAAGGAAGGTTCTAGGAAGGGTTAATTTGCTGTCCATTCCAAGGTTCCAAATATTGGGTTCAATTGTGATCGTTAAGTCGGGGACTATCTGTACTGGAACTGCTTTGAGCAAACTTATTTATCCGATTTTTGGCATGATCAGGCAAGTCTAAAATATGGCGTTGTTGCAGTCCTCACGTGGGTGGATGCTACGACGGTTTGTAAGCGCAAAGACCAGTCATAAGAGTTTTTTTTCCCCCCCAGTGCTGTTGTAACTTTGAACGGTCACTAAACGACAAGGTTGTAAGTTGAGGATGACCTGCAGCGAATTGAGTCAGTTTAGACATGTGATTAAGGGACCAAACTAGAACAGGGGTCTGCAACCTTAAATACCAAAAGAGCCATTTGGACCCATTTCCCACAGAAAAGAAAACACCGGGAGCCACAAAAACCCTTCCCGTACCTGACTTATTTCTTTAGCGGCCACAAAACTAGCATAGGTAATTGAATTAAATGTTCTATTTTCTTCTGAAATTTTTTTCTTGGATTTATCCATGGTTGGCCTACCGGTGGTTGAAAAGCTCAATAAATCGCGTGCCGGTGAGTGTCACACATTGGTGGTTGTGACGCATATATTATACTTTGGTTTCTCTTCAGATCGCATAAATCTTTCACCTCACAAGGTTGTTGTTGTGGGGATAATAGGAAGGAAGGTGTGTTGGATGTGTTTACCACCTCAAGTTATTTGTAAAAATAAAGGCAGGATACAAATAAATACAATATTTTTTTTTCTCTAACTATACTATTTATTAAGTGGGTTCGATCCTAGGTAGAGAGATATTTCTCTCTCTGGGCACACTGAGAATATATCTGCTGAATAAAACTCCCCACTGGCGACAGGGAAGGCATCTGGCCAGTAAACACTCAGCTCCATGCAATTTCCCAGAATCTACCCCGCAAGGGATTACAGGATTGTTAAATGACAATGAACCCCCCCCCCTTTTAGCTTTTTAAGTGTAAATTGGGTTTTAATTGGATTGTTTTAAATTGTGGGCCAAAGCTGTATAATTCTTTTTAATTGATTTTAAATTTTGTATTGGTGTTTTTTATCCTTGGCTGTGCACCGCCCTGAGTCCTATAGGAGAAGGGCGGTATATAAATTGAATAAATAATAATAATAATAATAAATCCATTGAGTATTAAACAAAAGCTGCTTGCTTTATTCTCCAGGGTTGTAATTGTGTTGTCCAAGAAACCATAAATCAGAATTAGTGGTTTGTCTGTAAATCAACCAATACCCCTTCTGTGAATGCACCAGTCCTAATTTACTTGCTAGTTTTTAATGTTTTGTTATGCACCATTGAAACAGCAATCTAAAAGTGTTATAAAATATCCAGCAGAAACTCGAGCTTTTCAAAATATAATTTATTGTATAGAAATGAAAGGGGGGGAAAAAGGATTTGCCCCAAACGGAAAACAATCCACATAAAAGAAAACTCAAAAGACAATAAAGTGCAACAATTTAAAGAATTTTAATTTAATTAATTAAATCGGGCCTTCATTTAAACTATGAATCGGGGTTATGTACGGAAGAAACTTCGATACTCAAATTATATTCAATCGTTATTAGTAGGTGCCAAATTTAAGTAGGCTGTAGGATGCCAGCTCTGAGATTTACTGATCTTTTTAAAAATGACACCATCACATTTGTTTTTTTAAAAAATGTAATTATTGGTAACAGCTTTGAATAACTCGAAAAGTACATATAGGAATAGGCAAAGAAATACATCAAATTAATACACTGCAGATTATTTTTCTGAAGTCTTTTGAAGTCCTGGATGTCTTTTCATTTTGTTTGCCGATCTTCAGTTTTCTTGGTTACACCTCAATCTTGTCCAAACCCTTGTCAAAAAAAAAAATTAAATTAGCAAAATAGCGACATCCTAACACAATATGCCCAGACCAAGAAGCCACATTTTCTACTCATGCCATACAACCTCCCCCACAAATCTCACCCTTTTGTAACCTAGTCGCTTACATGAAGTCATTTCCCCAAACATACGTGCATTGATTTATCCAAATAAAAAAAAAAAATCACTTGCAGGTTTTCGCTCATTGTTAACTTTTTCTTAATCCACGCTTCTATTCGGCAGCTAATATTGTTTTATAATATTGCTGTAAATCACCCAGAGTTCCTTAGGGGTGAGATGGATGGTGCAGAAATTTAATAAATAAACTCAGAAGATGTGGATAAAAGTTTATTGGTAATCCTTGACTTACAACCATTTGTTTAGTGAGTGATTGAGGCTGCAACGGCACTGGGAAAAAGTGACTTATGACCATTTTTCAGAGTTATGACCATTGCAGCATTCCCCCTGATCAAAATTGAGACTCTTGCCAATTGACTCATATTGAGGAGTGTTCCGTTATCTCCTTTTGTGACCTACAGTCAGTCAGTAGAGAAACCGGTTCACTTGCAAGCATCCCCACGAGGAAGGGATGAAAATTCAGACTCTTGGCATCCGACTCATATTTATGGCGACAGTGTCCTGGGGTCCTCTTTTGTGACCGTCTGGCTAGTCAATGGGGGAGCCAGATTCACCTTACAGCGGTGTTACTAGCTTAAACAATTGCAACGATTCCCTTAGCGACAGGTCATAAAATGGGGCAAAGCTCACTTAACAAGTGTCTTGCTTAGCCACAGAAATTTGTGGTCGTGCGTTGAGGACCACCTGTACGGTAAAAGGGAATGGCGTGTCCCAGTGTTTGAGGATAGAACCAGCGGATGGGAAAACCGCTGGCACCGAAGACATGACATTGGGCAGTATTTTTTTTACCTCCGCACATTACAGAAATGGGTACAGGAAGACCCAATCCTGCCAAGAAAGGGAGGCTTTGATCTTTCAGGAAGAAGGAGAAGAGACGAAGGAAAGAAGGAAAAAAGGAAAAAAGACAAAGGAAGGAAAAAGGAGAAAAGGAAAAAGAAAGAAAGGTGAAAGAAAAGAGAATGCAATATCAGTCCAACTTCTACCATCTTCTAATCTTTTAGCTTGTGCCTCCCATCCTCCACAGCCATGGCTGTGGAGGATGGGAGGCATGGTGCCCCCAGGCTTGGAAAGGAGCAGGAAACCACGTTTTTAAGAGAGAGTAAGGAGGATCCAGGTGCAGGTGTACGATTTAAGAGAGTGGTACCCCTAAATTTCCCAGCAGGAATATCCCTATAGGGGAATCTTTTGTAGAGAGACATTGGATTCCCTTTGCTCCATACATTGGAGAAATGTCGGGATTAAAGTGATCCATCCTCACCTGTTGTTCTTCCCGGAGTCTCATCTCCTACATCCCTAAAAAGATTTTTTAAAGGATCAGGTTGGCTTTTAGCTCCCACAGATTGGATGATCGCCACAAATCATCGCTCTGGGATCTTTTTTGAGATCTCCTGCCGTTCTTAGGTTGTCGGGGATCTGTGGTTCAGCCTTTCTCTAACCTCCACATGGCTTCCCAACCATCTCCAATCAGGGCATTGTAACTCCCCCCAGCAATCTCGGCTCTTCGTCTCTCGATCCACGTGGCTCTTGACTTTTTCTGAGGAGGGGGCATTAAGGATGCCCTTCTCCATCTTTTTTTCTGTTTCTTGCCCTGCTGGGAAGGCAGATCGGTGGCTGTATAAAAGGAAGGGAAAGAATGGGAAAGGAAGGAAGGAAAAGAAAGAAGGTAAAGAGAAAGATAGAAAAAGGAGGGAAAGGAAGGAAAAGAAAAAGGGAAGGAAAGGAAAGGAAAAAAGGGAAAGAGAATGAAAGAAAAAGGAAAAGAAATTGAAAGGAAGGAAGGGAAAGAAAAAAGGGAAAGAAAGATAGGAAAGGAGGGAAAGGAAGGAAAAGAAAAAGGGAAGGAAAGGAAAATAAAAAAGGGAAAGAGAATGAAAGAAAGGAAGGAAAAGAAATAAAAAGGAAGGGAGGGAAAGAAAAAAGGGAAAGAAAGATAGAAAAGGAGGGAAAGGAAGGAAAAGAAAAAGGGAAGGGAAAGAAAAGGATAGAAAAGGAGGAAAAGAAAAAAATGAAAGGAAGGGAAAGAAAAAAGGGAAAGAATGATAGAAAAGGAGGAAAAGAAAGAAAATGAAAAGAAGGGAAAGAAAGAAAAGGAGGGAAAGGAAGGAAAAGAAAAAGGGAAGAAAAGAAAGAAGGAATGGAAAGGAAAAGAAGGGAAAGAAAGGTTAAGAGAAAAAGGAAGGAAGAGAAAGATAATGAAAGAAAGGGGAAAGATAGAAAGAAAAGATAGAAAGGAAGGAAGGCAGAAAAAGAGAGAAAGGATATTATATTTTAATATATAATAATTTATATTAATATAATATAAAAGACGAGCTCTCTCCAGGGCAGGGAGAAATCAAAAGAGAAGCACGGACTAGGAATCCACTCGATCCCTTTGAAGAAGAATTTAATTTAATTTAATTTAATTTAATTTGTAAACCTACCTGGCTTTCCTTCCTCTGCAGGGAGCAACGATTTCGAAAAGAAAGCGAGACCACGTGGCCGATTCATAAAAACTCCGAGACAGCCACCGTAAGGGGAGGAGCCATCCCCAACTCGCTTTCTGATTGGCCGTTCTGTTTGGGCCAATCAGGAGGAGGATGCCACCGCGAGTCGCGGCGCCTGTGATATACGTCATCCGCAGCGCCTACCCGGAAATTAAAACCTATGGTAAAGAAGTCGGCCACGTGGTTTTCATCATGGTTGCTCCTTCCGGGAAGGTTAACCGGCCGCGGACGGTAATTAATTCTAACATATTTAAGAAATATTAATAATAATAATAATAAAGTGCTAAAACCGGCCGCGGACGGTAATTAATTCTAACATATTTAAGAAATATTATTATTAATAATAAAGTGCTTATTTGTTAAGGGGCTTAGATTAGGGGTATTATTTATTCAATTCAATTTATTTCTTTTTTAAGAAATAAAAAAAATTACAGGGCTTATTATCTATCTATCGGAATTCCTCTGTTCCTTCCTTTCTTCTTTCTGTCTTCCTTTATCTCTCTCTCTCTCAATTGTTATTTCCTTCCTTCCTTCCTCCCTCCCTCCCTCTAATCTAATTATTTATTATTATGAATAAATAGTATTAATTGTTATTAAAGTAATATAATTATTACATATAATTAATTATCGTCAGATGATGTAGAAGTTTATCCCAAGCATGTTTAAACTCAGTTAAATCAGGAATTTTATTTATTTATTTATTCATTCATTCATTTATTTTGTTGGCTAATGTGGGTGTTTATCCCAAACGTGTTTAAACTCAGTTAAATCAGGAATTTTATTTATTCACTCATTCATTCATTCATTCATTTTGTTAGCTAATGTAGGTATTTATCCCAAGCATGTTTAAACTCAATTAAATCAGGAATTTAATTTATTTATTTATTTATTTATTCATTCATTTATTTTGTTGGCTAATGTGGGTGTTTATCCCAAGCGTGTTTAAACTCAGTTAAATCGGGAATTTTATTTATTTACTTATTCATTGGTTCATTCATTTTGTTGGCTAATGTGGGGGTTTATCCTAAGCGTGTTTAAACTCAGTTAAATCAGGAATTTTATTTATTTATTTATTCATTCGTTCATTTATTTTGTTGGCTAATGTGGGTGTTTATCCCAAGCGAGTTTAAACTCAGTTAAATCAGGAATTTTATTTATTTATTTATTCATTCATTCATTTATTTTGTTGGCTAATGTAGGTATTTATCCCAAGCATGTTTAAACTCAGTTAAATCAGGAATTTTATTTATTTATTTATTCATTCATTCATTTATTTTGTTGGTTAATGTAGGTGTTTATCCCAAGCGTGTTTAAACTCAGTTACTGATGACTCTGACCCTCTAACTTCCCAGTGGAGGTTAAAGACGCTTGGGATAAAGACACGTTTGATATGCCCAACTGGCATTTTTCTGCGGTTGTTTTTTTTTTTTTAATTTTTGCGGCGGCGGCTCTTTGTAAAGACTTTTTCTTCTCTTGTGTCAGGAGCTGCGGAAAAAACTCTTCAAACGGCGCCGGGTGCTGAGCAAGGAGAAGAGAAAGAAACACCGGATTGTGGGAGCAGTGGTGGATGAAGGCCTGATCACCATTCATCACCTGAAAAAGCGATCGTGAGTTGTATTCGCTTTGGTTGCTTATCTCTGGGGAAGAAAAATGTGCAAGCCAATTAAATGCTGTAATATAAATCTGTCAAGTTGTCTTTCTGACTGGGGAATCCTGGGAGTTGAAGTCCACCCCTCTCAAAGCATGCTGGATGGGGAATTCTGAAAGCTGAAGTCCATCCCTCAAAATATGCTGGATGGGGAATTCTGGGAGTCATAAAGTCTACCCATTTTAAAGCATGCTGGCTGGGGAATTCTGGGAATCGAAGTCTACCCATTTTAAAGTTGGTGGAAATTGAGAAGCACTGATTTAGAGGACCAATTTGTTTTTTTTCTAAATTCACAAGTCAACCTTAAAACATTTCTTCGCTGTTTGTAAATTACCTTCTCTTCTTCCAGATCTAGTTCACGGGCAAACATTACTCTCTCGGGAAAGAAGAAAAGAAAACTGCTAAAACAACTGCGTCACGCCACTAAGGAAAAAGCAGAAATGCAGGGTAAATTCTCTTCCCTCTAGTTGGGGAAAATGAATTTGGGCGTGTGCCATTCATAGAAGGTGGAAGACAGAAATGTTCCACACCCAGAGAGAGTGAGATAGGAGATTTGAGTTCCTGTTCTTCTTATCTTTTGATCAACGCCTCATTGTTGCCTTCAAAGCATTTCCAAGGATTCTTTGATTTTGTTATACTTCCTTTTTTTTCTTATAATAGTACAGCAGTGTGAGATGAAATAACAGAAAAAAAACCTCTGATGAGTTTATAAAGGTCTACGTAGATGGAGGAGAATCTATCTATCTATCTATCTATATAAATGGCTCTGTGTCTGTATGTTCCAGCATAACTCTGGAACGCCTCGAGCAATTTCAACCAAACTTGGTACACAGATTACTTACTCTGTGGAAAAAAATACTGTGGGAGTAAGACACTCCTAACACCCTTCAGTGTGTCTGTGTGTGTATGTTCCAGCATAACTCTGGAATGCCTGGGCCACTGAAATGAAAAGGAATTAACTATATCTATAGTGTCAAATCACAACACTTTTGACAGTGATGTGCATTTTGAAATCAAGTTCTGTTAAGATACAGCCTTAAAATGGCTTCTACTGTACAGCACAGTGGAGTTGCCATGGTAACGGCTTCACAGTAGTCCACAACGGGGCTCCCTCAGGTAAGGGGGATTGGTTCTTAAAAAAAATAAATACCCGAGCAACGCTGGGTTATCAGCTAGTTGGCTAATAAAACAACAGAGAAGTAAGGAAGAATAAACACACAAGGAAAGCATGAGGTGGCTGAGAACAAATTCCAAGTTTATCCATCTTCTTAGCTGGTTTATTAAAAAGCAGGGTTTTTTAGAATACAATTTCTGTTTTGTCCCCCCAGTTATTCCATCCTTCTTGAATCATTTAGAATTGTAAGGTTAGAAAGATCTTCCAAAGTCATCCACCCTAACATTTTCAACCAATGAAAACTACAGATTTATGACTCGTTTTATGACTATGTTTAATTGGGGTTCAAAGTTATGACACTGCTAAAAAAAAGTGACTTACGACCGATCCTCAAAGTTATGACTGTTGCAACAGCTCCACGCCCACGTGATTGCAGTTTGGATGTTTGGTAACCATCTCACATTTATGATGCTTACAATCATTGTGAGTTGCGACCTTCCCATCTGACATTTGGCAAAGTCCATAGGGAAATTTGGATTTTTCTTTATGGCTGTATGACTCGCTTAAGGACCATATTGCTTACCGACCAAAATTCATAAATGGTATTGATCGAGGATTGTCTGTACTTTAACCACTTGCTGGAGATTGGATCAGAGATGCGCAGGAGAGAGCAGCTTTATGGCTTTGAGAATGTGGTTGTCGACTCACAAAGCATCCCTGGCCTGCTCTCGAGTTGCCATAGGCAAGGGGGATGGGAAACTGACGAAGCAGCACGGCATCCAAAAACAGAAGTACATTCCAGACATATCTCTCTCAAGGCTGTCTCCTAGGGTTACCCACAGCGGCCAGAGTGGAGTGATCTCTACAGCCCGCGAAATTGCTCTGTTTGCGAATGTGATTGATGACACACCCTGGGGGGAAGGGGGAAACAGGGTCATAATTGGGGCATAAATTACATGCCAACGTGCCAACATGATGCTCGTAATAAATAACTGGATTTCTTTTGAAGCTTGGCTCGAGGCTCATGATTTAATTAGGGCATCGGTGACTTTTTTTTACTGTTTCCATTTTTTCTTTTGTACAGTTGATGTTTCTCCCGCTCGTGGTGGAAAAAGGAAGAAGAAAAAGGAGGCAACTCCAAAAGACTGTCCAGATGTTGAGATGGTGGCAGCTGACATGGCACCAGGATTGGAAAGCTGAACCTGGCTTCTGAAATCTTGAAAACTGTTTCTCTTTTCCAGCCTACCAATGACAGCATTCCTAGTCGGGGTAGGGCTGGTGGGTGGGGGGAAGAGGAAAAATCAGATTACCAAAAACTAGAAAAATCAGCTTTTGAACCTGTTTAGCTCCATAAAGTTTGTTTGCTTTTAACAAGGAATTTAAACCCATCAGACCATGGTTTGAAAGGGTGTGTCTGATCCTTTTTTCTTTTGACGAGCAGCTCCCAATTCCTGAATTTGAGGAGTTACAAAATCATTTAAAGTTTAGCTGGTCTGAAGTTGTACCTCAAAAGGGGTGCTTGATAAGACAGAAGCTTTACATCTGTAAGGTGTGGAGTCATTTAAGAACGTCAGTGGCTATACCAGATTATGGCACAAATACTTGGAACCGTTCATGTGTACAGTTAATCTTCATATATGTGAGACGCCAACTTTTTTCAGCGGTGGCAACCAAGTTCCATTGAAAGAGAAATGCACAGGCAGAGATGTCTGTTTTCACGTGTTCAAATTTTCTGTATTCTTATCCATATAATAAACTGACAAAAAAAACCAAACTCCCTGTGTCTTGCTTTAGTACATAAAGGTTCCCCTCGTACATATGTGCTAGTCGTTCCCGACTCTAGGGGGCGGTGCTCATCTCCATTTCAAGGCCGAAGAGCCAGCGCTGTCCGAAGACATCTCCGTGGTCATGTGGCCGGCATGACTCAACGCCAAAGGCGCACGGAACGCTGTTCCCTTCCCACCAAAGGGGGTCCCTATTTTTCTACTTGCATTTTTTACGTGCTTTCAAACTGCTAGGTTGGCAGAAGCTGGGACAAGTAATGGGAGCTCACCCTGTGACGCAGCACTAGGGATTTGAACCACTGAACTGCCGAACTTTCGATTGACAAGCTCAGCGTCTAAGCCACTGAGCCATTGCATCCCTTGTTTTAGAGTGTGTGTGTATGTATGTATATACACACTCGCACACATTTGTGTTGTGAGGAAGAAGGGAAAGAATATGGCTAGTCGGTACATTGTGTACATGGTGCATTTGACAGTGGCTATTGTCTAAACTATGAAATGGGAGCTAGTTATTTCCAGAAAAGCATATTGACTGGTCCGGGTTCTTGCCTGTTGAAATTGGCAACACTGAGCCATATGAAATTATTAACCATGGCTAATAAACCACGGGGACTGGGCAGGATTGTCTGGGACGCTACACATCCTGTTCACAACCTGTTTTCCTTGTTATCTTCTGGGAGGGTGGGGGCTTCTTGGTATCCAAAAGCAGAACATCCAGATTCAGTCACAGTTTTGTTCCATATAGCATCAACCGTGTGAACTCTCCAAGTTTCCTCTCTCCACTATGTATTCAAAATGGACAAGTGATTAATATATTGTATATCAAATCAGTGGAACAGCTTGCCTCGCCTCCAGAAGTTGTAAATGCTCCAATACTGGAAGTTTTTAAGAAGAGATTGGATAACCATTTGTCTGAAATGGTGCAGGGTTTCCTGCCTAAGCAGGGGGTTGGACTAGAAGACCTCCAAGGTTCCTTTCAATTTATTATTCTAATCCCATTCCCAATTCCATTCCATTCTCTTTTCTTTTTTTCTTTTTTCTTTTCTCTTCTCTCTTTTTTCTTTTTTCTTTTCTTTCCTTTCCTTTCCTTTTTTCTTTTCTTTTTTCTTTTTTTCTCTTCTCTTCTCTTCTCTCTTCTCTTCGCCTCTTCTCTTCTTTTTTCTTTTCTTCTCTTCTTCTTTCCCTTCCCTTCATTCCCTTCATTCCATTCCATTCCATTCCATTCCATTCCATTCCATTCCATTCCATTCCATTCCATTCCATTCCATTCCATTCCATTCCATTCCATTCCATTCTTATTCTTATTCTATTCCCTCTTAATATGAACCCGCTTCGAGGCTGTGCGGAACGTTTGTTTCAGAGTCGAAGAACCCCGTGGGACTCTTCGTCAGGTGACGCTCTCGGTCCGCCGTTTTAATTCTTCCCCCATGCTCGGGCCCAGCGTGCGCAGGCGCAAAAGAGGAAAACAAGTGGGGGGGAAAAAGGGGGGTTTTTTTAGCCGTTTTGTAGCCGTCTCGGCCGTATAGCCTGCATGTCCGCACTGTGCGATCCGGCGGGGGTGGTGGGGCCTCCGGGGTCCGCCCCGAGCCCCAAACCGGCCGCCGCGCCTCCGTCGCTCAGGTAGTTGTGAGGGGGGTGGGGAGAGAGATAGGAGGGAGGTTTTCGAAATAATCGCCCCCAACGGTTCAGGGTTGCCATGGTGATCTCTGGCAGGTGCAAAAGGGGTGCAAAGGTTTTGCCCCGAAGAGATTTCCAGGCCTTCCTCAAAAGGGGCAGCCGACGAGGAAGAAGAGGGAGGGGGGGGTTTGGAGAAAGGAGAGTCAATGAATGCTTGCAATTAATTAGCATTTTTAAAACCAGGATGGTGTTCACTGGACAGTAAAATACTAGGGGTGGTTTTTTCCCCCCCCCCTCCTTAAAGGCTGGCTTTTTAAAACGATCAATACATGTTAGGTTTCTTTCAAATGAGGGTGAAGGCGATGCTGTGTTTGTTTGTTTTTTAAATGAGGATATGGTCAGTAAATGTTTTCTTTTTTCTAAAAAAAACCCAATGAGGATACGATGATCAGCAAATGCAATTTTTTTTTAAGAGGATGAAGATGATTTTTGTTATTTTTTTTTCTTATGGATTGCACCAGGGAGGCTAAACCAATTTCGTTGTATATATTATGTACAATGACAATAAAGACTACTATACTATGCTATACTAATACTAATACTAATAATACTAATACTACTATACTAAAATATACTAAAATATACTATACTATACTATACCGCCCTGAGCCCTATGGAGATAGGGCGGCATATAAATCTAATTTACAAAAAAATACTATACTATACTATATACTCTACTGTACTCTACTCTACTTTACTCTACTCTATACACTACACTACACTATACTATATACTATACTAATACTAATACTAAAGCTTACTATACTATCGTGTTTCCCCAAAAATAAGACACTGTCTTATATTTTTTTGAACCCTGAAATAAGAACTTTGCTTTATTGCCATGCGCTCAAAAGCCCGATTGGGCTTATTATCAGGGGAATGTCTTATTTTGGGGGAAACGGGGTATACTATACTCTATACTCTATACTCTATACTCTATACTCTATACTCTATACTCTATACTCCAATACTATGATGATTAATAAAGGCTAGTTTTTTTTCTTTAAAAAAATGAGAATATGACGATTCAGAAATGATATTTTTAAAATCAGGATGGAGATGATCAATATTTTTTTTAAAAAAATGAGGATATGATCCATGAATGTTTGGGGTTTTTTTTGTTTTGTTTTTTGTTTTTTTTTTTAAATGAGGATGAAGATGATGATCAATAAATGGTGGGGTATTTTTTTTTAAACTGAGGATAAAGAGGATGATGGCTAGTTTGGCCCATAGACGTGAAGCGTGTGATCTTGGGCCAGTCTTTTTCTCTCAGAGACAATGGCAAATCGTTTCTGAAAATCCTGGGAAGAAAACTGCAGGAACTTCTCCGAGGCAGTCTCCGAGAATCCTATATGATTGAACAGAAGAAAAAAGAACGATGAAGATCACTGACATATTTATTTTATAAATTAGAAAGGAGTGGTTTCTATAATTGTAACCCACTCCTGGGTACATACGTTGTTTTTAATTGGTGCGTAGCACTGAACAAGGACCGGGTTTTTAAAAAGCTGACATTGGTGGCATTTCATATGCCACGGGTTTTCTTAGCTTCTCTTTGAATCCTCCACATCACCTTTGCCCTAAACTTGAGTTGACTTTTCTTCCTCTTCCTGCAGTTCCCAAGAATTGGCGCAGGAGATCAAAGCTTTCCTCAGTGGCGTCGACCCCGTCCACGGGAACAAACTCACCATCAAGGAACATGCCCGTTGTGCCATTTTACTGCTGCGCAACTTACCTCCCGCTCGTAGTGCTGTGTTGGAGCACCTCCGGAGTGTCTTCGATGAATACGTCTGCACCTACCTGTTGGAACTGGAGGCTGGCGACGGTGGGATGGGGGGCCTCCGCTCCCAGGGTCCCAACTTGGACGACGTGGTGTCGGAGATCCAAACCGTCTTGTCGGAGTTTGTCCGCATGAATCCCAAAGCTTGGGCCGCCCTCGTTTCTTCCTGGTCGATCGACCTGATGGGGCAGCTGAGTAGCAAATATGCCGGGCGGCACGACGTACCCCACGCCAGCAGCCTCAACGAATTGCTGCAGTTATGGATGTCCTGCAAAGCCACTCGGGTCTTGATGGAGATTTACACCCAGTGCCTGTCCTCCATGATCAATACCTGTCCAGACGCTTGCGTCGATGCCCTCTTGGACACGTCGGTCCAGCACTCGCCTCATTTCGATTGGGTGGTGGCCCACATCGGCTCCTCCTTCCCCAACACTATCATCAACCGCGTCCTTTCCTGTGGGTTGAAGGATTTCTGCGTGCACGGGACAGCTTCGTCAGATCTCCTCCTCTTTCCCAGCTCCACAGCAGCCGATAAGCGGGTTCCCAAGATCGCCTCGGTGGTCGGCATCCTCGGCCACTTGGCCTCCCGCCACTCGGAAAGCATCAAGCAGGAGTTACTAAGGATGTTCCACAGGAGCCTGGGGCCCACCCGAGATCAGCAGCAGAAGGCTACCGTCCCTTTCTTGCTACAGCTGGCAGTCATGTCCCCCACGTTGTTGAGTACCATCTCTGCAGAACTGGTGGACTCCCTCAAGCCCGGCGTCCTCAACCAGCTGCACCAGCACTTCGCAGTGCTGCCCCGAGAAGAGCTGGAGAACATGGTCAGTATTGTAGTGCACCTCATCTGCCAGACGTCTGGAGGAGCCTACCGTACCTTGCAGTTCCTTGTCAACACGGCCATGCCAGCTTCAGTCATCACCACCCCAGGCCTGGCAGTCCACGACAGCGTGCGGGAGGCCTGCGACCGGGTGATC
Organism: Arizona elegans; assembly: GCA_022577455.1. Lineage (NCBI taxonomy): Eukaryota > Metazoa > Chordata > Lepidosauria > Squamata > Colubridae > Arizona > Arizona elegans. Next base: position 5,592,504 of record JAKOOJ010000036.1, read on the forward strand.
CAGCTGTTGCTCCTCAATTTGCAGAAGCTGGTTTACAACCGGGGTTCGGCCAGCTTGGTGGAGGTCCCTCCTCGCGCCGTGCCATTCTTGGACGGCCTGAAGAACCACATGCAGGAGCTGTGCACGGAGACGCTGAAGCTGGAGAGGAAGAGGTTTCTCTGGCTGCACCAGCTGCTCGTCCTGCTCTCGGTCTACTCCACCCCCAGCTGTGCCAGCGAGGCCCTCTTCTACCTGCTGACCCTGGCCAAGAGCCAGGAGGAGCTCAGCCTCGCGACCCAACTCTATGCCGTCCTCAGCTCTTGCATGACCGATCTGCTGCCTGCCCTGGTGAAGAAGTCCGTGCGCCAGCTCCATGCTGGGTTTCTCTCCGAGCAGCGCATGGCCCAGCTCTTTCAGAACCTGGCCTTGATCATGCAGTGGGAAGGGGAGAGCCCGGCCTCCATGGGCCACCAGCTGGGACAGGCTGTCTCCTTCCACATCTACGACTTTGGGCAGCTGCTGCTGCACAGCAATCCAGAGGTGGCCCAAGCAGCTGCCCTGCTGCTGTCGGTCTGTCCCATGCCCAAGGCCATTCGGCCGGCCCATTTGCTGTTCCTCATCCGTTCGTCCGTGCACCACTTCTTCTCGGTTTTGCGGGACAAGTCTCCGGCCGGCATCAGCTACGGAAGCCGGCTCCTTTGCGGGCTGAGCGGCGCGTCGCCCACAGCCAGCAAGGCCATCCTGCAGTACCTGGTGGAGGGAGCCTTGCACCAGGGCAACGCTGAGCTTTTCGGGGGCACGGTGGAGCCCCCTGCCGCCAGGAACGACGTCACGCTGGAGGCCACCAAGTTATCCCTCCTGGACATCAACCGGCGTTTCATGGCGGCCGTGAACTTCTCCGGCAGCGTCTGGTCGGTGTTTCACGCGGGAGTGATCGGCAAAGGCTTAAAACCGCCCCAGGCTTCCCATCGGCAAGAACCCGAGGAGATCTCCCATAACGTCCAGATTTTTTTGGGCCTCTTGCTGAGATGTTGCGGGGCAGGACGCTCGGGACCCCCCGAGCTGCCCCGGGGCAACGCCATCAACCCCGAAGCGGCCAAGATGGTAGCTGTCGTGTTGGTGGAGACGGTCTGCCCGGATGTGACCAACAGCGAGCTGGCTTGGCCTCCCGAGGAACACACTCGCAACACCGTGGAACGGGACATCCGAATCGGACGCTCTTTCCGCGACAACCCTTTGCTATTCGAGCTCTTGAAGTTGGTGGCTGTCGGGAGGCCAGCCTTGTGTTACTGTTCGGTGTTGCTCCGGGGTCTGATGGCCACGCTGATGGCTCATTGGGAGGCCTCCCGGGAGAACGATACCACCAGCTCTCCCTGGCCTCTGCAGGCCTCCTGCGCGTTGGTGGCCTGCATGGGGGAAGGCCACATCCTGCCTCCTGTCTTGAGCAACATGCACGAGATCTTCGACCAGCTGGCCCCCTTTGAGGTCCACCTGCTCCTTCTCAGCGTCTGGGACTACATGAGGGACAACAGCCCCTTGCCCCAAAAATTCAGCTTCGATGCCAGCACGGGGCTTTTCTTCCGGGATTTTTCCCGTGACACCGACGCGGGCAAATACCTCTACGTCTTACACAGCGTCGTGCATAAAAACATCGACCGGCTGGGTCTGCTTTCAGGGCGGTTCCACCCTTAAGGGGCTCGGCTCAGATGCGGTTTGGAGAGGACCTTTCGGTGCTGTGGATTAGGGGGAGGCGGGGTTGGGGAAGATGGGGGCTCTTTCGTGGATTGGAATTTTTATGGAGAGAAGCCCACGAGAGGCTTTGGCGTCAATTTGCTTCGATGTGAAAGCGGAGGGAAGGGTCTTTGGGAAGGGGAGGAGGATTTGTTTTGGGGGGGTGGGGTTCTTGCATTTTAATTGGTTCAACTTGCAATTAAGGAAGGACTAACAAAAGGAAGGTTGGAAATATGTGAATGGGTAGAATATTCACATTTTGTTTTCTTGTCCTTCCTCTTTCTTCCTTTCTCTTCTTCCCTTATCTTTTTCACCTCTTCCTCCTCTTCTTCCTTCTTCTTCTTTTCCTTTTCTTCCTCCTCCCACTTCTTCTTCTTCTTCTTCTTCTTCTTCCTTCTCTCCTCCTCCTCCATTTTTTCCTCCTCTATTCCTTTTTCTCCTTCTCCTCCTGACCTTCCTTCTCCTCTTCTTCTTTTTATTCCTTACCTTTTTCCTATCCTCCTTTCTTTCCTCCTCTTCCTCTTCCACTCATCCCTCTACCTCCTGTCCTTCCTCCCCTTCCTTTTCTTCTCCTCCTCTCCACCTTCATTCTCTTCTCTACTCTTTAATGCATACACAAGTTTTTTTATGAACACTCGCTCCCAAACAGACAACAGTTTTTTAACAAGTTCTTCGCAAGAGTTTATTGATAGTCAGTAAAATACAGCCACATCATCATTGCTGGGTATTGAGTGACAAGTGGAGCTGGAGGGGCATCGAGCAGAGATTCTCCATCTTCTTCCTTCGGTTGATTCTGAGCACAATCAATAAAATAAAAGCAGGAAGTCACAGCGCTTTGCATTTCCTTCGTAATTGGAACAAGGGGAAAATATCTCATTCTCTTTCTCTGCCAGGCTCGGGATGAACTTTTAAGTACAAAAAAACCCTGAAACTGATGATTCATGGATTTGGGTGGATTTTTTTTAAAAAAAGGGTTAAAAACGGAAGGAAAAGGATGTCAGTTAGTCAATAGAAGGCAGGAAGTCAAAATTTCATGGTCTTTTTTTTTTTTCCTTCTGATTTCCTAATTTTTTTCTTACTTTTTTTAAAAATACTTTTATTGTGCTGTAAAATTTTAATTAAAAAAATATATGAGGAAACCGAGCAAAAAATGGACATTGCAAAAACCCTTTTGTTTCCATGCAAGGGTCCTGGACTGCCAACCTCCATCATCCTCAGCCAGCGGGGGACGATGGGATAGGGTGGCCCTCTCCTCCTCCCAGCAGGTCACTCTGAAGTGCCCTCAAAACTCCCCCTAATGCAGAGATCTCCAACCTTGGCAACTTTTTAAGAGTTGTGGACTTCAACTCCCAGACTTCCTCAAGCCAGCTTTGCTGTCTGAGGAATTCTGGGAGTTGAAGTCCACAAGTCTTAAAAATCGGCCAAGGTTTTAGAGCCCCCCCTGCCCTAAAGAATGTAGTCGTCCAGCAAAAAAAAAAAAAACTCCCCCTCTCTCGACCCAACATGGGAAGCGCCGTCCTGATCAGCGTGTGGGCGGAGCTCTCGCTTGGCCACCGTCTTCGCCGATTGGCGGGGCGCGAGGGCGGGCCTCGGCGGAGGTGTCCAATGGGAGGTCGGCATGCGGGGGAGGAGGGGCTTAGCCGCGGCGGAGGGAGGGGGGCGGGTTCCGGCAGAATCCAAGATGGCGGCGGCGGAGGCGCCCAGGAGGTTAGAGCGAGGCTCGCTCGGGATTTTTTTTTTTTTTTGTGGGTGGGGGGGCGACATTTCTGGGTGGGGGGTCGCCCACCCAGGCGGCTTTCCTTCCTGAATAGCCTCTGCTTCATCCTTGCTTCGTTTGTATTTTGAACCCCCCCCGCCCCCTCCCCTAATTCCCCCTCCCCCCACCGTGCCTCAGTTTCCCCCTTGGATTCTGGGACCCATGTGGCTTTCCCCTCCCCCCTTCTGAGGCAGCCCTGCCCCTCCCCTCCCTCCCCTTTCCCCCCCCCCCCCCCCACGGCTTGCCCCCTACGGCTTCCCCTTCTGCAGGGCACCAGACAGACCTGGCCAAGCGGAGGACTACACCACCCATCATCCTGAGCCTTCTCCCTTGGGTGGGGGGAGGGGCTCCTTCCTGCCCTCCTGGCCAAAGTGCACCCAAGCCTTCCTTCCTTCCCCTGCCTTTGAATCCACCCCACCCAACCCTACAATACCAATCCCCAGCTTGCTTGTCTGGAGGGGACGATGGGACTTGTAGTCCCAGCCATTTTCCATGAGTGGGAGAACGATTCATGCCATGGCCTCCCCTTGGTCAGCCTGGTTCGGAGAGCTTAGGAGAAGGTCAAGAAGAGTCCTGGTTGCTTTCCAAATGTCCTTGGCTCCGGCTCCCATCAGCCCCAGCCGGGAAAGGATGATGGGAGCCGCCTTCCCAAACGTATAAGGGTGACCAGGCCGCCTAACGAAGCACGCTCTTTTCCCACGAACCCCCACCCAACCCTACAATATCAATCCCCAGCTTGCTTGTCTGGAGGGGACGATGGGACTTGTAGTCCCAGCCATTTTCCAAGGCTCTGCCCACGAGGGGAAACAATTCATGCCATAGCCTCCCCTTGGTCAGCCTGATTTGGAGAGCTTAGGAGAAGGTCAGAAGAGCCCTTGGATGCTTTCCAAATCTCCTTCGCGCCCATCAGCCCCAGCCGGGAAAGGATGATGGGAGCCGCCTTCCCAAACGTATAGGGGTTACCCGGCCACCTAACAAAGCATGCTCTTTTCCCACTGAGGGCAGCCTCCATCCTTCCCTGCAACTGATAGGGATAGTCCTTGACTTACAACAGTTCACTTAGTGACCGTTAGAAGGTACAACGGTGCTGAAAAAAGAGACTTAGGACCGTTTTCCACACTTACGACCGTTGCAGTGTCCTCATGGGCACGTGATCAAAATTCAGACACTTGGCAACCGACCCGTACTAATGACGGTTGCAGTATTCCGGGTGGGTGTCACATAATCCCATTTTGTGACCTTCTGACCAGCAAAGTGAGCGGGGAAGGCTAGATTCACAACTGTAGCAAGCACGGTCGTAAAATGGGGCACCAAACTCATTGACAAATGTCTTGCTTAGCCGCATTGATTTTGGGCTCCTTTGCCGTCATAAGTCGAGGACTGCCTCTTGCCATGGAGGCTCTCCTTTGCCTCAGATGGATTCCTGTCTCAGAACTGAAGAAGCGGCTTGAATGAGAAGCGAAATGTTTTCAAGGACAAGAAAAGAAAAGAAAAAAAAAAAAAACAACCAAAAAAGTCCAGATTGCCTTTTGGAAAAGCACTTTTGGGAGAATATATGGATTTTTATTGGAAAATCTTATAAAAATGAATGTTTTCCAAACTTGAAGGTAGCCAAGCTTTCCTTTCTTTCTCTGTCCCACCTTTGTCTCTTAAATCTTTTAGTTGCAAAATATGTGGAGATCAGAGGTGATCTTTGCCCCGTGGGAATCAATTTGCCCTTCGCTCCTTTTTTTAAAAAAATTTTTGCAGAAATTTTTTATTTTTAAACAAACAAAACATAAAACATCCTTCATCCATTACAATTTCAAGCAGTGTGTCGATCAGTTACAAATCCCTTGTGCTGCTTCCCCATAATCATATTTTACTAATGATCTAATATGTGAAAATAATTTTTTTGGGGGGGAATGATAATGCCATTGTTAAATAAATGACAAATAAGAATAATGATTTAATGATATATCAGGCTCCTTGTTTTATGACGATGGTTTGCCTCTGTTTTGGAGAAGAAGAAGATGGTTTGTCCACCCTGGCAACTTCCAAGATACCTGAACTTCCATCTCCCAGAATTCCTGGCAGGGGAATTCTGGGAGATGAAGTCCACGTATCTTAAAAAGTGTTCAGGTTTGACAAACACTGGACTATAGAAAACTGATTTTAATCCTTAATATTGCTGTGAAGTTTATCTATAGGTAATCCTTGACTTGCACCATTCCTTTCACAACAGTTCTAAGTTGCAATGGAGCTCAAAAAAAGTGACTTTGGTCCTCACACTTGCAACCATTGCCTCCCCGTGGTCATGGGATCAAAATTCAGGGGCGTGGCAACCAAGATGCATTTTTACAACTGCAGAGTTTCGGGGTTATGCGATGGCCCATTTGCGGGGTTTCCCAGCCGGTTTCCGACTGGAAGCCAGATTGGCTTAGCAACCTTGGGGTTCGCTTCACAACCACAACAGAAAGGTCGTAAAATTGGATGTGACTCCTTGAAGGTTTGCTTCACTCAGTAACGGATGTTCCAGTCCCAATTGTGGTTGTAAGTTAAGGAATACTTTGTACTCCTGACATTCCTTAACTGGCGGTGTATCCAGTGAAATGGGATAACTATCGAGAAATTTCTCCTTAATTCTAGTTTGCTTCTCTCCTTGGTTAGTTTCCATCCGTTGCTTCTTGTCCTGCCCTCAGGTGCTTTGGAGAATAGGTCGAAACTCCCCCCCCCTCTTCTTTGGGGCAGCCCCTCAAATATTGGATCCCTGCTATCATGTCTCCCTTGATCCTTCTTTTCATTAAACTAGACATACCCAGTTCCTGCAACCGTTCTTCATACGTTTTAGCCTCCGGTCCCCTAATCATGCGTTGCTTGAAAATGTCTCCTCCTTCGTGTTCCACCCAGGATGTCCGTGGTCGCGTGGTTGACTCTCTTCCTAGCCGTGGTGTCGGCGGTAGACAAAAGCAACTTCAAGACCTGTGACCAGAGTTCCTTTTGCAAGTAAGTTGGGCGAAAAGAGAAGAGACGGAGACACGGGGGGCCTTGATTCCAAAGGAAGGCGCGAAAGATGACAACATTGTCCTCCTCGCCTGCATGGGCAGAAGTGGTATTCAGCCGGTTCGCACCAATTCACCTGAACCGGTAGTTTAGTTTAGTTTAGTTTAGTTTCATTAAATTTGTATACCGCCCTACTCCCGAAGGACTCAGGCCGGTGAACAGGCACAGGAGAAAATACAGAAATACAAAAGTTAAAAACAATTTAAAACCAAATTAAATAATATTGGCCCACGACAATTAAAATCCCAATAAATTTAAAACAAATTAAAATTTCAATTTAAAATTTAAAAGAAAGGGGAGAAAAATTAGGCCAGGCCGGCTTGCTGGAATAAGAGGGTCTTAAGAGCACGGCGGAAGGTGCGTAGATCCGGGATCGTCCGTATCTCCGGGAGGAGCTTGTTCCAGATAGTGGGTGCCCCCACAGAGAAGGCTCTCCCCCTGGGGGCCACCAGTCAACAATGCTTGGCTGACGGCACCCGGAGGAGCCCCTCTCTATGAGAGCGTACCGGCCGGTGGGAGGCTATTTGTGGTAGTAGGCGGTCCCGTAAATAACCAGGTCCTAAGCCATGGAGCGCTTTAAAGGTGGTAACCAAAACCTTGAAGCTCACATGGAAGACCACTGGGAGCCAGTGCAGCTCGCGCAGGAGAGGTAACAGAAATCATGGGTGGGCCTGCCAACTGGCAGTTCTGTGCCATCCGATTTAGGCATGTTTTTGAGGCCGGGCGCGTGCGTGAAAGGCAGGCGCGCATGTGAACTAGGCTCACGCACGAATTGCGCGCGCAAGTGGGTGGCGAACTGGTAGTAACGTAATAAGGAACCCACCGCTGGCCCTGGGCCTGCCATCTTGGGGATGGAGTGCTTGGAGGCTGAGAAATTACTCCTCTCTCAAAACTGAGAGTGAGATTACCTAGCATGGGTGGTTCTGTCTCCAGTAACCATGGTTTCCCCTTTCCAGGCGTCAGAGAAACATAAAACCTGGAAGCTCCCCTTATAGGGCGCTGCTGGACTCCCTGCAGCTGAGCCAAGAATCTATGAAAATCCAGCTCATTAATGAAGCAAGCAAGGTAAATTAAACCCCTTGGATTTCCTAGAAGGCTTGCAGAGAGTCAGACTCGTTCTCTTTCTGACCAGATGGAAGGGCTGAGGGTTAGAAAATTGAGAACGGTCCCTGTGGGGTCCTGGGGGTGGGGAGGAGAGAGTCTCCGAGCTTGGTGGTTTTCTTGTAGACGTTTCATGACCCAGCTAGCTAACATCATCAGTGCTAGAAAGGAGGTGGATTGGTTCTCTAAAGCCATTCGAAGGAGATGACTAGAAGTAGATTTGGAACGTGTATAGGACAATGTATAAAGTGTACAAAATTAATATGATGATGGTTAATTATGGTGTAAATAAGAGAAAGAGACAGGAAAGAAAATGAATAATATAAAGGGAATTGGGGGAAAGCGTAAATATTAGAAGATGACCATTACGAAACAGTTGTAAAAAGAGAATATATATATATGTGTGTTTTCTGTTTGTCATATTGTGTTGTGTTATAAATAAAAACTAAAAAAAAAAAATAGAAGTAGATTTGGAATTTTAAGACTGTACCAATAGGACGCGGTGGCTCAGGGGCTAAGACGCCGAGCTTGTCGATCGAAAGGGTCGGCAGCTCAGCAGTTCGAATCCCAGCACCACGGAACTGGGCGAGCTCCGGTGACTCGTCCCAGCTTCTGCCAACCTAGCAGTTCGAAAGCACGTAAAAATAAATGCAAGTAGAAAAATAGGGACCCCCTTTGGTGGGAAGGGAACAGCGTTTTCCGTGTGTCTTTGGCGTTGAGTCATGCCGGCCACATAACCACGGAGACGTCTTCGGACAGCGCTGGCTCTTCGGCTTTGAAACGGAGATGAGAACTGCCCCCTGGAGTCGGGAACAACTAGCACATATATGCGAGGGGAACCTTTACCTTTACCAATAGAAGAGAATATTTGTAGCTCAGGGTTGAACAGTGGGGTCTTTGGAGCTCTCTGAGCTTGGTGGTTTTCTTGCAAACTTTTCATGACCCAACTAGGGAACCTCATCAGTGCTAGAAGGAGTGAGGTTTGCTCTCTGTTTGTATAAAGTTGCAGGATATGAATAAATAAACATAAATGAAATCTGGGTGTGGATTGCTTGGTTAACCTTGTTAGCTTTTGGGCGGTCTCTTTTAAATGATATCCACCTCCCACCCCCCCAGTGCCCAGCAAGAGAGGACTCAAGCCATGGGGGGCGAGATTTACCAGTGGGGAGAAAAGCCAGTGGGAATCCGTTCTTCCCAATCGCAGGTTCCTCTCCTCCTGGAGTTTTACGGTTTGAAAGGAAACATGACCCGGCTCCGGATCAACGAATTGACGCCCCTCAGACCCCGCTATGAGGTACACGACGTCTTAATCCAGGAGCCTCCCACCTCCAGGTACGGCGGATGGGCCGCTGCGTTGGCCGGTGGTCTTTGGGTTGGGATGCTATGGGAGGCGATGGAGCGACGGATGTCAGGATAGGGTTCGGCGATAGATGGCTAAAAGAGCTGGCGTCACATCACGCCGGACTCTGTGAGGTTGACTTCTGGGTTTTATAGGGAGACAGTTTGGTCCAGTGGTTAAGGGACCAAGCTAAAAAAGTGGGAGATGGTGAGAAGGAAGGTGACCTAGGAACCAGGAGTTCTAGTCCGGCCTTAAGCATGAAAGCCAGCTGGGTGACTTTGAGCCAGTCACCAGGAGACAATGAGTTCTAGTCCTACCTTAGATGACTTTGGGTCAATCACCAGGAGACAGTGAGTTCCAGTCCCACCTTAGGTGACTTTGGGCCAATCACCAGGAGACAGTGAGTTCTAGTCCCACTTTAGGTGACTTTGAGCCAATCATCAGGAGACAATGAGTTCTAGTCCCACCTTAGTTGACTTTGAGCCAATCATCAGGAGACAATGAGTTCTAGTCCCACCTTAGTTGACTTTGGGCCAATCACCAGGAGACAGTGAGTTCCAGTCCCACCTTAGGTGACTTTGGGTCAATCATCAGGAGACAGTGAGTTCTAGTCCCACCTTAGGTGACTTTGAGCCAATCATCAGGAGACAATGAGTTCTAGTCCCACTTTAGGTGACTTTGAGCCAATCATCAGGAGACAGTGAGTTCTAGTCCCACTTTAGGTGACTTTGGGCCAATCACCAGGAGACAGTGAGTTCTAGTCCCACTTTAGGTGACTTTGAGCCAATCACCAGGAGACAGTGAGTTCTAGTCCCACTTTAGGTGACTTTGGGCCAATCACCAGGAGACAGTGAGTTCTAGTCCCACCTTAGGTGACTTTGAGCCAATCATCAGGAGACAATGAGTTCTAGTCCCACCTTAGTTGACTTTGGGCCAATCACCAGGAGACAGTGAGTTCTAGTCTCACTTTAGGTGACTTTGAGCCAATCATCAGGAGACAGAGAGTTCTAGTCCCACCTTAGGTGACTTTGGGCCAATCATCAGGAGACAATGAGTTCTAGTCCCACCTTAGGTGACTTTGAGCCAATCATCAGGAGACAGAGAGTTCTAGTCCCACCTTAGTTGACTTTGGGCCAATCATCAGGAGACAATGAGTTCTAGTCCCACCTTAGGTGACTTTGAGCCAATCACCAGGAGACAGTGAGTTCTAGTCCCACCTTAGGTGACTTTGAGCCAATCATCAGGAGACAATGAGTTCTAGTCCCACTTTAGGTGACTTTGAGCCAATCATCAGGAGACAATGAGTTCTAGTCCCACCTTAGTTGACTTTGGGCCAATCACCAGGAGACAGAGAGTTCTAGTCTCACTTTAGGTGACTTTGAGCCAATCATCAGGAGACAGAGAGTTCTAGTCCCACCTTAGTTGACTTTGGGCCAATCACCAGGAGACAGAGAGTTCTAGTCTCACTTTAGGTGACTTTGAGCCAATCATCAGGAGACAATGAGTTCTAGTCCCACCTTAGTTGACTTTGGGCCAATCATCAGGAGACAGTGAGTTCTAGTCTCACTTTAGGTGACTTTGAGCCAATCATCAGGAGACAGAGAGTTCTAGTCCCACCTTAGTTGACTTTGGGCCAATCATCAGGAGACAATGAGTTCTAGTCCCACCTTAGGTGACTTTGAGCCAATCATCAGGAGACAGAGAGTTCTAGTCCCACCTTAGTTGACTTTGGGCCAATCATCAGGAGACAATGAGTTCTAGTCCCACCTTAGGTGACTTTGAGCCAATCATCAGGAGACAGAGAGTTCTAGTCCCACCTTAGGTGACTTTGGGCCAATCACCAGGAGACAGTGAGTTAAAGTCCCACCTTAGGCACGAAAGCCGGCTGGGTGACTTTGGGTCAGTCCCTCCCTCTCATCCCCATCCACCTTGGAGGGTTGTGAGGCAAATAGAACGAGAAAGTTGCGTCGGGTATTTTCACAACCTCGAGTTGTTTGTGAAAATAAATAAAGGAGGGCTCCCCAAAAATGCAAAATTAAAAAAAACAAAAAAAAAAAAACAAATTATTCGGGGAGTTGAAGTCCACCCTTTCCTAAGGTTCCCAACTTTGAGAAAACCCCCGAACAGGTGAGGTTATCAGGTGATAATGTCTGTCGCCTCTTCTCATTTCTACTCTGTCCTCATCCCATCCTTGTGTATGTCTGTGTGTCCCCCCCCCCCCCCCGTGTGCATCCTCCCCCCCCCAAGATTGTCTGTCACAGGCCGCGACGAGAACAGCGTGGAACTCTCGCTGGGGGACGGGACCCACAAGGTGATCCTGACGACGAAGCCCTTTCGCATGGATTTGCTAGCCGGGCGGGAGCTGGTGCTGAGCGTCAATTCCCGGGGCCTGCTGGTATTCGAGCATCTGCGACAGAGGAAGGACTCGTGAGTACCTTGGGTTCTCCACGTTAGGAGTTGGAGAAGGGGGGTTTTGGTTTCCTTGGGAGCGGGTCATTTTCCTTCAAATAGGGAGGTGGTTTATTTAGGCTAGCATTCCTGGTTTCAGTCCAGGAACTGGAGATGGGAGCATAATGGTGCTCAACTATCCATCGTCTGTGGGGTCTTTGGTGCTTTCCGAGCTCGGTTATATTTTCTTGCAGACCTTTCACGACTCAGCTAGGTAAAGTCATTAAGTGCTAGAAAGGAAAGTGAGGTTTCCTCTCTATTTATGTACAAGTAGCTTGCCCTACCACTCAGTAAAGCCATCAACGCTTGCAGGGCAAACCACGGTATATAATTTAATTAAGGAGGTGATCACACATAATATACACTCCTAATTTTCCCAAATAATGACAACCCTGTGAGGTTGATTGGGTTGAGAGAGAGGGACTGGTCCTAAATCACCCAGCTGGCTTTCATGCTAATGGTGAGACTAGAACTCACCGTCTCCTGGTAACTGGCCCCAAGTGACACAGCTAACTTTCTTGCCTAAGATGGGACTAGAACTCACCGTCTCCTAGTGAGACTGGCCCCAAGCGACACAGCTAGCTTTCTTGCCTAAGATGGGACTAGAACTCACCGTCTCCTGGTAACTGGCCCCAAGTGACACAGCTAGCTTTCTTGCCTAAGATGGGACTAGAACTCACCGTCTCCTAGTGAGACTGGCCCCAAGTGACACAGCTAGCTTTCTTGCCTAAGATGGGACTAGAACTCACCGTCTCCTGGTAACTGGCTTCAAGTGACACAGCTAGCTTTCTTGCCTAAGATGGGACTAGAACTCACCGTCTCCTAGTGAGACTGGCCCCAAGCGACACAGCTAGCTTTCTTGCCTAAGATGGGACTAGAACTCACCGTCTCCTGGTAACTGGCTTCAAGTGACACAGCTAGCTTTCTTGCCTAAGATGGGACTAGAACTCACCGTCTCCTAGTGAGACTGGCTCCAAGTGACACAGCTAGCTTTCTTGCCTAAGATGGGACTAGAACTCACCGTCTCCTGGTAACTGGCTTCAAGTGACACAGCTAGCTTTCTTGCCTAAGATGGGACTAGAACTCACCGTCTCCTAGTGAGACTGGCTCCAAGTGACACAGCTAGCTTTCTTGCCTAAGATGGGACTAGAACTCACCGTCTCCTGGTAACTGGCTCCAAGTGGCACAGCTAGCTTTCTTGCCTAAGATGGGACTAGAACTCACCGTCTCCTGGTAACTGGCTCCAAGTGGCACAGCTAGCTTTCTTGCCTAAGATGGGACTAGAACTCACCGTCTCCTGGTAACTGGCTCCAAGTGGCACAGCTAGCTTTCTTGCCTAAGATGGGACTAGAACTCACCGTCTCCTAGTGAGACTAGCTCCAAGTGATACAGGTAGCTTTCATGCCTAATGTGAAACTAGAACTCACCGTCTCCTAGTGATTGGCTCAAAGATATCCAACTGGCTCTCATGCCTAAGTGGAGACTAGAATTCCCTGTCTCCTGGTAACTGACCCCAAGGGATGCAGCTAGCTTTCATGCCTAAGGCAGGATTAGAACTCGCCACCTCCCAGTCAGTGATTGGCTCAAAGCTACATCCAGGCGGCTTTCCTGCCTAAGGCGGGACTAGAACTCACTGTCTCCTGGTTTCTAACCCCAGCACCTTCACCATTAACACCAAAGTCGATTCTGATTTTCAGAGATTTATGGCTGTTTCAATCCTTCCAGAATCAAAAGAGTTAGAAGTTTCCTCTCTATGTTACTTCAGGAAAGCACCGAGCTTCATATCTATGTACTTATTTTTTCCTGTCTATCTAACTCGTGGGTCGTAGAAGGATAAACGGAGGTTTTTGATTTTTTTTTTCAAATCCTTTTCTTTTCTAATCCTTCAACTACAACATCCTGGTCATCTTGTTTTTCCTCCAAGCAAGATGACAAGGATAAAATCCGGATTGCCAGGGCTGGTTTTTTTTTTTTTTTTAAACCCACATCTGGGTTTTTGTTTTTTTTTTTGATCCTATCTGGGTCAAAAAAACAAAACAAACTTTCCAAATTCAACAAAATCGAAGCTTGTGTCTACATTAACGTAATATTGCACGCATTAAACAGCTAAAAAGATATTAGATTTTTAATTGTTTAATGGGTTTTAGTCGTAAGGTTCTTAATTTTTCGGCCAAAGGGTATAATTCTTTTAAATTTTTAAATTTTGTATTGGATGTTTTTTACTTGGCTGTGCACCGCCCTGAGTCCACCAGGAGAAGGGCGGTATACAAATTTAAATAAAATAAATAAATGAATAAATAAAAAATAATAATTTAAAATGGATTTGTTGGGTTTGGGGGAGATTATCTGCGTTGTTTTGTGTAGCATCTGGGTTTGTTTGAGCGCAGAATCTTAAGTGTTTTTTTTTAAAAAAAGAAAAACCCACTGGCAATCCTGCTAAATAGGGTAAAAGTAATAGGATGCGTTGTGGGATGTTTGTTTTTTTTTTGGTTTTTTTTTTGTTAACGGGGGTTTATTTGAGCGCCAAACCTTGGGTGTTGTTTTTTTTTAAAAAAAAGAGAAATTCACTAGGCAGGGGTGGTTGGAGGGGGGCATCTTTTGCGATTCTTTGCACTGACTCTTTCCGTTGTGTTTTCTGTTTTTGTTGGTCTGTGGCCCCCCCACTCTCGCTCGGGCCCCCCCTCCCAGTTTCTCGGATAAAGTTAGTGACACGGTCGTTAGCATTTGGGATAGGATCACGAACGTTTTCTCTAGGTAATTCTGCAGCTTCTGCTTCTGTTTCTCAATCTCCCTTTCCGTCCTCCGTGCAGAAAAACGCCCCCCGTCCACGCCCAGCTTTGGGACATAAGCAGGGGGAGAAACCCATCATCCTCTGCCCCCTTTTTCTCTCTCTCTGACCCAGTGAGGATGACGTGTGGTGGTGGTGGTGGTGGCAGAAGAGATGTGGGGAGCCCCACATCAGCCCTTGGTCTGCCCAGCAAGAGACCAGCACTGGGGATGGACTTCGATCCGGAGCTGGAACTGAAACGGGCTCTGGGGATAGGATATCAAGAAACATTTTTAAAAATTAAATTTATATATATATATATATATATATATATATATATATATATATATATATATATATATATGTTTTCTCAGGTTTTCGCGGGTGTTTGTATGTAGGTCTTTGGTCATTCGGGTCTTCTCCCACGTAAAATTCCCACGTAAAATTCCCACGTAAAACTCCCACTAGCAGTTAAAAGGAAGAGACAGCTGCGATCTCACATTGCTCCTGGAAGCACGAAGCCGAGAACACCAGCCTGAAGATGACGAATGAGACTTCGTCGAAACGTAGCCAAGACACTTCCAATTTTACGTGGGAGAAGACCCGAATGACCAAAGACCTACATATATATATATATATATATATATGCATATTCTTTCTAGCCAGGTTTTACCTACGTAAGCTAGGTTGTTCTGCAGCTCTGACTGTGTGAAATCTCATTCACCAACCTCAGAGCTCCTCCTCTGCTGACAAACTGCAACTCTGCGTTGCTCTCTGGGAGACTCAGATAGCTATTTCTGCCTTATAAGGCTTCGTCAGTGAGCCACACCCACTTCTCAGATATTCCTCCTGTAAAGGTACAATGTGTCTTTTTCTGTTTTTCGTAGGCTTTTATGTGCATATTCTTTCTAGCCAGGTTTTACCTACGTAAGCTAGGTTGTTCTGCAGCTCTGACTGTGTGAAAGAATATGCACATAAAAGCCTACGAAAAACAGAAAAAGACACATTGTACCTTTACAGGGGGAATATCTGAGAAGTGGGTGTGGCTCACTGACGAAGCCTTATAAGGCAGAAATAGCTATCTGAGTCTCCCAGAGAGCAACGCAGAGTTGCAGTTTGTCAGCAGAGGAGGAGCTCTGAGGTTGGTGAATGAGATTTCACACAGTCAGAGCTGCAGAACAACCTAGCTTACGTAGGTAAAACCTGGCTAGAAAGAATATGCACATAAAAGCCTACGAAAAACAGAAAAAGACATATATATATATATATATATATATATATATATATATATATATATATGGGTCTTTGGTTATTCGGGTTTTCTCCCGCATAAAATTGGAGGTGTCTTGGCAACGTTTTGACGAAGTCTCATTCGTCGAAATGTTCATTCGAAACGTTCATTCGAAACGCTCATTCGAAATGTTGCCAAGACACCTCCAATTTTACACAGGAGAAAACCCGAATAACCAAAGACCTACATACAATCACCCGTGAAAACCTCAGAAAATATATATATATATATATATATATTTTCTTTTAGCCAGGTTTTTCCTACGTAACCAAGATTTTTCTACAGCCCTAGCTCAGTGGAGTCACATCCACTCAATTCTGGGCTTCCCTCCTGATGGCTGGAAATATTAACTGCCTTTGTTTAAGGAGATGCGGATTGGGGAACCCTTGGGGTAGTTAAATGTCGCTGGAGATCTTCAGTCCTCCAGATTTTTCTTTTTTTCAAGAGGCAACTGGACTTTTTGTGTTTTTCTTTTTGAAGACGTTTCGCTTCTCCTCCCAAGAAGCTTCTTCAGCTCTGGCTGAATGGTGGTGAACGGAAGGATTGATATTCCTTGAAGACTGCCGGTCATTTTTTTGCATCCTTTTTAGAGAGGCCACTTGGAGGTCTTCAAAGAAAAAAAAAACAAACCAGAAAGTCCATTTTCCTCTCGAAAAAAACACCTGTGGGACTTAAGGTTAGCTAGTTAGAAACACCGAGGAGATCTCTGTGGTGAGCGGAAGACAAAGATTGCCATCCTTGGGTCGAAGAATCAAAAGGGAGAGGTTTGAAAAATGCACGGGGCAGTTCTGTCAACAATACAGGTAGTCCTCGACTTACGGCTACAATTAAGCCCATCATTTCCGTTGCCCGGTGAAGCGAGTTTGCCCCGTTTTACGACATTCCTTGCCACCGTTTCTAAAGGAATCCTTGCACGTGTTAAGTTACTTAACACAGTCGTTAAGTGAAAGGGGATCACGTCGCCCCGGGGATATTGCGACCGTCTTAAATACGAGTCACGTGCCAAACGCCTGAATTTTGGTCGCTCCGCTACGGCCGTGAGTGTGTGAAAAACCTAAGTCCTACGTCTCTTTCCCCCCCCCCCCCCAGTGCCATCGTAATTTAGAACGGTCACTAAATGAACTGTTGTAGAGTCGTGGTGGCCTAGAGGTGGAGCTCTCGCCTCACAGTCAGGAGGCTGTGAGTTCGATCCTAGATAGAAGCAGATATTTCTCTCTCTGGGCACACTGAGAATATTATCTGCTGGATAAAACTCCGCCCTGGCGACAGGAAAGGCATCCAGCCATTAAAAAAAACACTGCTAGCTCCATTCAGTTGTTCAGACTCCACCCTGCAAGGGATTACGGGGTTGTTAAAATATGATGATGACTAAATGTTGTAAGACGAGGACTACCTGTAATTAGTTTCACCCCGTTCTCTGCCCTATGGCTAGCTCTTACCCCCGCCCCCCGCCCCCCATCCCCAGATCCCTACTAACTTAAGCAGGGCTGCAAAACAGCGTGTGTGTTTCTATTGATCAATACTGCCATGGTTTTGCACCAGGGTGTACGTACGTGCGCGCCTCCGTGGATGCGCGAAATCCTCCTTTTGCACTGGATGAGCTTTTGCGTTTGGCTGTTTCCTGGACAGCAAACACGGAGGGTCTTTAGACTGAGCTTCCTCTTTTCCCAAACTCTTTTTTTAAAATTTTTTCCTCCCCTTCCAGAACGCCGGCGAAGGAACCCGAGTCGGAAGCGGACGGAGAACCTGACGACACGGCTAATCCGGCTTTGCCTTCGGAAGAGGAATCTGCTGAGAAAACCGAGCAGGTGAATGCAGAAACTGAATTCAGGAGAGGAAGAGGTTGGGGGTCGGGGAGGGCTTTGGTGTAAATCCATGCCAGCAATAGAGAGTTGGGGAGGGGGGGAGAGGAGAGGAGGAGGAAGAGGAGATGGAAGGGAGGCCAGCAACAGAGGGAGAGAAAGCATTCTGACTTAGGAATTCCCAAACCACAAAGCGGACTCCTTGTCCCAACAAAAACCCCTTTTTATGAAATGACTGTGAATTCCTCTCATTCACACCCAGCAAAGTCTTTCAAGGGAGAATTTATAGTCACAGACCTTTATCTGGCTTGGAGAGCTGCCAGGCCCGATATCTTCAAAACTTGGCAAGGAGTCTCGGAGAGTCATGAACCAATTAAGCGATCTAATGGCCTCCTGCGAACTCCACTCCCCTTTCGCTCCTCTTTTATTCCCTCTGGGAGGGGCCATTCACCGTCCACCTGTGGCTTTACTCCTGAGTCGCCCCTTGTTCTTTAGCTGTTCCCTTCTCCTGGCAACTCTGTGCATGTACACACTGGGAACCGGCTCCAGCTGTTCCTCTGCCTCACTGATGTCTGACTCTGAAGGCAGCTGAAAACTGTCAGACGGTCCTGGCCCACTCTCTGCCTCCAACGCAGAGCCTTCCCCAGACTCCAGGACTGGCCCATGTTCCTCCCCAATCTCCTGGTTGCTGGCGGGCCACAACAGAAGGAGAAGAGAAGGAGGAGGAGGAAAGGGAGGAGCTGGAGGAGGAGGAGGAAGAGGAGATGGATGGGAGGCCAGCAACAGAGAGAGAGAGAAGGAGAAGAGAAGGAGGAGGAGGAAATGGAGGAGGAGGAGCAAGAGGTGATGGATGGGAGGCCGGCAACAGAGAGAGAGAGAAGGAAAAGAGGAGGAGGAGGAGGAGCAAGAGGAGATGGATGGGAAGCCAGCAACAGAGAGAGAGAGAAGGAGAAGAGGAGGAGGAAGAGGTGATGGATGGGAAGCCAGCAACAGAGATAGAGAGAAGGAGAAGAGGAGGAGGAGGAGGAAAGGGAGGAGGAGGAGGAGGAAGAGGAGATGGATGGGAGGCCAGCAACAGAGAGAGAGAGAGAAGGAGAAGAGGAGGAAATGGAGGAGGGGGAGCAAGAGGTGATGGATGGGAAGCCAGCAACAGAGAGAGAGAGAAGGAGAAGAGGAGGAGGAGGAAGAGGTGATGGATGGGAAGCCAGCAACAGAGAGAGAGAGAAGGAGAAGAGGAGGAGGAAGAGGTGATGGATGGGAAGCCAGCAACAGAGAGAGAGAGAAGGAGAAGAGGAGGAGGAAGAGGTGATGGATGGGAAGCCAGCAACAGAGAGAGAGAGAAGGAGAAGAGGAGGAGGAGGAAGAGGTGATGGATGGGAAGCCAGCAACAGAGAGAGAGAGAAGGAGAAGAGGAGGAGGAAGAGGTGATGGATGGGAAGCCAGCAACAGAGAGAGAGAGAAGGAGAAGAGGAGGAGGAAGAGGTGATGGATGGGAAGCCAGCAACAGAGAGAGAGAAGGAGAAGAGGAGGAGGAAGAGGTGATGGATGGGAAGCCAGCAACAGAGAGAGAGAAGGAGAAGAGGAGGAGGAAGAGGTGATGGATGGGAAGCCAGCAACAGAGAGAGAGAGAAGGAGAAGAGGAGGAGGAGGAAGAGGTGATGGATGGGAAGCCAGCAACAGAGAGAGAGAGAAGGAGAAGAGGAGGAGGAGGAAGAGGTGATGGATGGGAAGCCAGCAACAGAGAGAGAGAGAAGGAGAAGAGGAGGAGGAGGAGGAAGAGGTGATGGATGGGAGGCCAGCAACAGAGAGAGAGAAGGAGAAGAGGAGGAGGAGGAGATGGATGGGAGGCCAGCAACAGAGCGAGAGAAGGAGAAGAGAAGGAGGAAATGGAGGAGAAAGAGGAGATGGATGGGAAAGAGGGAGAAGAGAAGAAGAAAAAGAAAGGAAGGAAGTGATCAAGGAGAAAGAGAGATAAGGAGAAAAAGAAAAAAGAAGAGGAGGAGGAAGACAAACACGATACAGATAGTCCTTGACTTACAACAGTTTCTTTTAGTGACCGTTTGAAATTACAACAGCACCAAAAAAAAATGACTTGAGTTTTCCACACTTAATGACCGTTGCAGCTTTCCGACGGTCACGTGATAAAAATTCAAGGCGCTTGGCTAACAAATTAGCTCCAGCCTTAAAATAGCCACACCTCACTTTTAAGTTGCCGGTTTTAAAAAATTATTATGATTTACTTTATACTTTCAGCGCCATTCTTGGATCGTGCCAACCTTTTTTCAATTTTTTTTCCCCCCAGCCTGAGGATGCCTCTCAAAAGGACGCAGAAGAGGATCTGGGATCCTGGGAAGAAACTTTTAAGACCCATACGGATAAAAAACCCAACGGTAATAAAAGAGTCGTAATTTTTAAAGCTTTGTGTAGCTGTATCATCTTCCCTCCCCCTCCCGTCCTCCCCTTTTGCAATGTGGAAAGCAGGAAATTATGAATGGCAAAACCCTCCTTGGAATCAGTCTTTCCCAATACAATGAATATGTGGTGTTTTTTTTTTTTTTAATTCATCGTTTGGGAGGGCTGAAAAAAAGGATCAGCTACATCAGTATTTCCCAACCTCTGTAGCTTTAAGAGGCGTGGACTTCAACTCCCAGAATTCCCCAGCCAGTGGAGGCTTTTATGTTCCTTTTCTGCACTGCTACAGCTACAGCTGCCATTATTTTGATGGTATCCTGTGGCCTGATTAAGCCCTGATTAGCCTACCTGCCTTCCTTCCTCCCTCCCTCCTTCCCTTCTTTCCTCCACTCTCTCCTTCCCTTCCCTCCCTCCCTCCTTCCTTTCTTTCTTCCTCCCTCCCTTCCTTCCTTCCCTCGTTTCTTCCCTCCCTCCCTCCTTCCTCCCTCCTTCCTTCTCCCTCCTTCCCTTCTTTCCCTCCTTTCCATCCATCTCTCCCTCCCTCCTTCCTTTCTTTCTTCCTCCCTCCCTTCCTTCCTTCCCTCGTTCCCTCCCTCCCTCCTCCCTCCCTCCTTTCTTCCCCTCTCTCCTTTCCATCCATCTCTCCTTCCCTTCCTTCCCTCCCTCCCTCCATCCTCCCTCCCTCCTTTCCTCCTCTCTCTCCTTTCCATCCATCCTTCCTTCCCTCCTCTCTCTCCTTTCCATCCATCTCTCCCTCTTCCTTCCTTTCTTCCTTCCTCCCTCCTTCCTTCCTTCCCTCCTTTCCTCCCTCCCTCCTTTCCATCCATCTCTCCTTCCCTCCTTCCTTTCTTCCTCCCTCCTTCCCTTCCTTCCTTCCCTCCCTCCATCCTCCCTCCCTCCTTTCCTCCCCTCTCTCCTTTCCATCCATCCTTCCTTCCCTCCTTCCCTCCTCTCTTTCCTTTCCATCCATCTCTCCCTCCTTCCTTTCTTCCTTCCTTCCTCCCTTCTTCCTCCCCTCTCTCCTTTCCTCCCCTCTCTCCTTTCCATCCATTTCTCCCTCCTTCCTTTCTTCCTTCCTCCCTCCCTCCCTTCCTCCCCTCTCTCCTTTCCATCCATCGCTCCTTCCCTCCTTCCTTTCTTTCTTCCTTCCTCCCTCCTTTCCTCCCTCCCTCCCTCCTTTCCTCCCCTTTCTCCTTTCCATCCATCCCTCCTTCCCTTCCTTCCTTCCTCAAAATAAAATTCCGCTTTGCGATGTGTGACTTCCCACAGAACACCAAACCTCGGAGTGCTGAACCGGAATTCCACAAACCAGCTTCTATGTTTCACATTCTGGCCCGAGGCCCACTGGCAAACCACAGTTTTATCAAGTGGTTTATCACTTCAAATCAGACGACGGAACATGTTTTGACATTTCAAAAGTGACCTCACAGGCCTTTTCCTTCTCCTCTCCTCTTGTCTACAGGGCCAACGTCGGTTGGGCTCGATTTCTCATTCCCGGGAGTGGAGAATGTGTACGGCATCCCGGAACATGCCGATAACCTCCGTCTTCGAACCACTGAGTAAGTTTGGGGTCACTGGCAAGGGGCTGTGTCTTCTGGTGGAACTGGAATGATGGTGGGGCTTAGATGGTATTGGGATGTCCAGAGTGTCAAGGTTCCAACACCCCCAACGAAAGAAAACTCCGAGACTAGAAGTTCCTCAAAGTTCCATTTTATTAGAGATGTCATATTGGCACATCTGGGAAAATCAGAATCTGAAAGCTTCCAGGATTTCCCCACCCAAAGGAAAGTTCAAGTCCCTTCCCTCAGCACCCACATGTCCATCACATGGTCCAATCAATGCACCGTCCCAACTGGAGATGCCTCCCAGTCACACCCTCTCCAGGTGCGGGGCAGAATGGCCTTGACTGTCAGGGAAAAGAATGTTATTTTGGCTACATATTTCCCCAGCTCCATACAATCCCCACCCGCTCCCAGTTTCCCACAGCATTGAATTTGCCAGCCCCCAAAATCCAGGCCTGACAATCCGCCCCCCTCCTCATCCGAAGATCGATTCCTGCAATGAGATCAAAAGAGCAACAAAGGAGGTTCGCTATCATGCCAAGTTGAAAGTAGATTTTAAAATTCTTTGTATATACTCAAAAATTAGAACGTTATTTATTAGAATGCTCCAACACTGGAAGTTTTTAAGAAGAGACTGGATAACCACTTGTCTGAAATGGTCTAAGGCCATGAGGGCGAACCTATGGCACGCACACGCTGGCCAGCTGATTTTCGGGCCTTCCGGGCTCACCGGAAGTCAGGAAACAAGCTGTTTCCAGCCTCCGGGGAGGGGTGGGCTGTTTTCGCCCTCCCCAGGCTCCAAAAAAGCCTCTGGAACCTGGGGAGGGCGAAAAAACGGGCCTACCGGGCCCACCGTGACATCGTGTGCCGAAAGTGGGAGGAGCACACGGGGGTCGTGCATGCGTACGCCGGGGGGGAGGGGCATTGAATTATGGGGGTGGGCATGCATGCCAGTGAGACCCCTCCCCCCCGCTGTTGGCACGTGACGGCAAAAAGGTTAGCCATCCCTTGTCTAGGGTTTCCTGCCTAAGCAGGGGGTTGGACTAGAAGGCCTCCAGGGATCCCTTCCAACTCTGTGATTCGATTCTATTCTAAATATAAATTCTTGAGGCAATTTTTTTTCCTCCCTGCTCTAATGATCGCATCTCGACAGGGGTGGGGATCCGTATCGTCTCTATAACTTGGACGTCTTCCAATATGAACTCTACAATCCGATGGCTCTCTACGGGTCAGTCCCGGTGTTGTTAGCTCACAGCGCCCAACGCACTCTTGGCATCTTTTGGCTCAACGCAGCCGAGACCTGGGTGGACATCACCTCCAACACAGCTGGCAAGGTAAGCGGTGTGGCCTTCGCTGCTGCGTTAACGCAGGTAGTCCTCGACGGGGTGGATTTGATTTAAATCGAGTTGATTTAAATCACAATTCAAATCATGATTTAAATCACTAGTAAAAAGGCTTGATTTAAATCAACTCGATTTAAATCGTAATTTTTAAAGAGCTACTGTCCTCTCCTGCTACTCCTTTGACCCACTGTTGACTCACCAATAGTCCCAGTGTTGCAGAATAGACAGCCTCATGCTACATAACTAAGCTCCATTTCATGCTGAATAAACTAAATTATTTCTGTATCTTAAATAGAAAACTATTACCCCAAAAGTTTTTTATTAAAATAAATTAGATAAAAATAAAAAAAAATCCGATTTAAATAAAAAAAATCTGTGGGGTTTTTTTTTGATTTTTTTAAAAAAATCATTGATTTTTATCCACC
This sequence comes from Arizona elegans, assembly GCA_022577455.1. Taxonomy (NCBI): domain Eukaryota; kingdom Metazoa; phylum Chordata; class Lepidosauria; order Squamata; family Colubridae; genus Arizona; species Arizona elegans. Next base: position 5,615,502 of record JAKOOJ010000036.1, read on the forward strand.
CTGGTCCTCGACCTAACGACTGCAATTGAGCCCAGAATGTCTGCTGCTAAGCGAGACATTTGTTCAGTGAATTTTCATCCATTTTTGGCTCTTCTTGCCACCATTGTTAAGAGAACTGCCGCAGTTTTTAAGTTAGTCACACGGTCGTAAAGCGAAATCCGGCTTCCCCCTTGACTTTTGCTCGTCAGAAGGTCGCAAAAAGGAGATGACGTGAGCCCGGGACGCTGCGACGGTCATAAATACGAGTCAGTTACCAAGCACCTGATTTTTTGATCACACGGGGATGCTGCAATGGTCGTAGGAAAAACCGTCATAAGTCACTTTTGCAAGTGCCGTTGTAACTTTCAGCGGTCACTAAATGAACTGTGGTGATTCAAGGACTACCTGTAGTCGTAAGTCTGAAAAAGGGTCATAAGTTCCCTTTTTTCAGGGTTTTTGTAATTTTGAATGGTCGTTAAGTCGAGGGTTATCTTTTAGGAGTTTTCCCTAGTCATTTATCTAAAGGGTCTCCAAACTTGGCAACTTTAAGACTGGTGGACGCCTGACTGGCTGGGGAATTCTGGGAGTTGAAGTCCCAAAGTCTTAAAATTGCCAATTTAGAAACCTCTGATTTACAGTAATCTAGCTGGCTGGGGAATTCTGGGAGTTAAAGTTGCCAATTTGGAAACAGCTGATTAGAATGCAGTAATGAACTACTTGTCTCCTGCAAACTCCCACCCCCTCCCCTTTCACTCTTCTTTTATTCCCTCTGGGAGGGGCCATTCATCATCCACCTGTGGCTTTACTCCTGAGTCGCCCCTTGTTCTTTAGCTGTTCCCTTCATCTGGCAACTCTCACTGGGAACAGGCCCAAGCTGTTCGCCTGCCTCACTGATGTCCGACTCCGAAGGCAGCTGATAACTGTCAGACGGCTCTGGCCCCCTCTCTGCCTCCGACACAGAGCCTTCCCCAGACTCCAGGACTGGCCCATGTTCCTCCCCAACTTCTTCACTGTCCGAATCTGCTGCCTGCTCTGCTGGCCGCTGGGGGGCCACAACAGCTGGGGAATTCTGGGAGTTAAAGTCCGCAAGTCTTAAAGTTGCCAAGTTTGGAAAGCTGTGATTTACAGTAATCTAGCTGGCTGGGGAATTCTGGGAATTGAAGTTCAGACGTCTTAAATTTGCTAAGGTTGAGAAACACTAACTCAAAAGTATTCCCTGCCCATCTTCTCCTGCAGACCATGTTTGGGAAAATGCTAGATTATATACAAGGCGGAGGCGAGACGCCCCAGACAGACGTTCGCTGGATGTCGGAAAGCGGGATCATAGACGTCTTCCTTCTGCTGGGACCTTCACCCGCGGACATTTTCAAGCAGTACGCATCCCTCACAGGTGAGAGCTGGGTGGGAATCAGGGCGAGCTCGAGGACGAAGGACAAGAATTCTGGGAATTCTGCTATCAAGGTTTTAGCAAAACCGAGTAGCTTCCTCGTCTTCGGATGAAGGAATCTAGTTCGGAAACCATTCAAAGAACGAGGAAATTAAGAGTGTAGATAACGAAAAAATATATATTTAGAGTGCAGTAGACACGTAAATATTGTATATATTATACAAATAAGTAACGATGAAATAAGAACGTAGATGTAAAAAACAATAGGCCTATGGATAAGTTGAAATTAAGAAAAAATAATGTAATTGTGATTTTAAAGATTAAAAATGTTGAATAAAAATATTTGAAGGGGGGAAAAAAAGAGTATAGATAGCCCTTGACTCACAAAAATTCATTTAGTGACAGTTTCAAGTTACGATAGATAAATGGATGGATGGATTTTATTTATTTTTATTTATTTTATTGGATTTATATACCGCCCTACTCCCGAAGGACTCAGGACGGTGAACAGCCAAAAAGATAAAACACACAAACTACAAAATTTAAAAGACAATATAAAAGCCCATTAGATAATTTGTCCCAAAACAAATTAAAACACCTCTAATATTTTAAAACAAATTTACAATTTACAATTTAAAAGGGAAGTTAGGCCAGGCCAGCCTGCTGAAATAAAAAGGGCAAGGCGGATGGATGGATGGATGGATGGATGGAGATAGAGATATTGCTTCTGTTATTATATAAATTCTGTGCTTCTGGATTCTGAGTTCTGGTTCTGGCTTCTGCTGCATGGTTATTGTATAAATGCACCATGTTTTATATTACTGTATATAAAGAAGTTTCTTTTATACACGAATCCTGCTGAACAATTCACTTGTGTACTGGTTGGATTGCGGCAAACTCTTTTAACAACTTTTTTCCGTGCCTCGGTCACTTCGGACGGTCACTAAACGAGCTGTTGTAAGCCGAGGACTTCCTATACAAGGCGATGCCTTCCCTCCGTGTGAACACGGCGGCAGCTCCAGATCTTCTGTCTCTTTCCCCTTCTCCAGGTACCCAGGCTCTGCCTCCGCTCTTCGCCCTGTCCTATCACCAGAGCCGCTGGAATTACAACGACGAGGAAGACGTGACCGCCGTGGACAGCGGCTTCGACGAGCACGACATCCCCTACGACGTCATCTGGCTGGACATCGAACACACCGACGGCAAGCGTTACTTCACCTGGGACCCCAACAAGTTTGCCCACCCGCGGGAGATGCTTCAGCGGCTGGCCGCCAAGAGGAGGAAGGTAAGAAGGAACAAAAACCGCCGCCCTTCGAATCTTCCTGGCGGGTTTGGGGGAGTTTCTGAAGGCCTCGTGGTCGGCCTGCGATTTGGGTGCAAGTAGAAGAGACGGTTTCGTAACTCGGGACTGTTGGACCGTGCGGTTCTTTGGCGCTCTCCTGAGCTGGGTGGTTTTCTTGCAAACGTTTCATGAGCCAACTAGGGAACGTCATCAGTGTTAAGAAGGGAGTGGGGATAGTGGAGAGGAGGAGGAGGAGGAAAATTGTGGGGTCCTTGGGGCTCTCTGGTTATTTTCTTACAGACGTTTCATGACCCAACTAAGTAACATCATCAGTGCTAGAAGAGGGAAGGAGGAAAGAGGAGAATTATGAGGCCCGTGGTGCTCTCTGAGCTGGCTTGTTTCCTTACAGATGTTTCACGACCCAACTAGGGAACATCATCAGTGCGAGAAGGGAGTGGGGATTGTGGAGAGAAGGAGGAGGAGGAGAACTGCGGGGTCCTTGGTGGTCTCTGAGCTTTGGTGGTGTTCATGCAGACGTTTCAAGACCCAACCAGGGAATATTATCAGGGCTAGAAGAGAGTGGGATTTGTGGAGAGGAGGAAGAGGAAGATAAGGAGGAAGAGGAGGAGGAGGAGGAGGACAATGACAACAATAACAGTGGCCTCCTTGGTGCTCTCTGAGGTTGGTGGTTTTCTTGGAGACATTTCATGACCAGAATAGAAATAGAAATAGAAATAGAAATAAATAGCAATAGCAATAGCAATAGCAATAGCAATAGCAATAGCAATAGAAATAGAAATAGAAATAGAAATAGAAATAGAAATAGAAATAGAAATAGAAATAGAAATAGAAATAGAAATAGAAATAGAAATAGAAAAGGATAGGACAGGACAGGACAGGACAGGACAGGACAGGACAGGACAGAATAATAGAATAGAATAGAATAGAATAGAATAGAATAGGAATATAGAATAGAATAGAAAATAGAATAGAATAGAAAATAGAATAGAATATAGGATAGGATAGAATAGAATAGAATATAGGATAGAATAGAATAGAATAATAGGATAGAATAGAATAATAGAATAGAAAATAGAATAGAATAGAATAGAAAATAGAATAGAAAATAAAATAGAATAGAAAATAGAATAGAATATAGGATAGGATAGAATAGAATAGAATATAGGATAGAATAGAATAGAATAATAGGATAGAATAGAATAATAGAATAGAAAATAGAATAGAGTAGAATAGAATAGAATAGAAAATAGAATAGAATAGAGAATAGAATATAGGATAGAATAGGATAGAATAATAGGATAGAATATAATATAATAGAAAATAGAATAGAATAGAAAATAGAATAGAATAGAGAATAGAATATAGGATAGAATAGGATAGAATAATAGGATAGAATATAATATAATAGAAAATAGAATAGAATAGAGAATAGAATAGAATATAGGATAGGATTAGAATAGAATAGGAAGAGGAATAGAGAATAGAATAGAATAGAAAATAGAATAGAAAATAAAATAAAATAAAATAGAAAATAGAATAGAATATAGGATAGAATAGAATAGAATAATAGGATAGAATAGAATAATAGAATAGAAAATAAAATAAAATAGAAAATAGAATAGAATATAGGATAGAATAGAATAGAATAATAGGATAGAATAGAATAATAGAATAGAAAATAGAATAGAATAGAAAATAGAATAGAATAGAGAATAAAATATAGGATAGGATTAGAATAGAATAGGAATAGGAATAGAGAATAGAATAGAATAGAAAATAGAATAGAAAATAAAATAAAATAGAAAATAGAATAGAATATAGGATAGAATAGAATAGAATAATAGGATAGAATAGAATAATAGAATAGAAAATAGAATAATAGAAAATAGAATAGAATAGAGAATAGAATATAGGATAGAATAGGATAGAATAATAGGATAGAATATAATATAATAGAAAATAGAATAGAATAGAAAATAGAATAGAATAGAGAATAGAATATAGGATAGAATAGGATAGAATAATAGGATAGAATATAATATAATAGAAAATAGAATAGAATAGAGAATAGAATAGAATATAGGATAGGATTAGAATAGAATAGGAAGAGGAATAGAGAATAGAATAGAATAGAAAATAGAATAGAAAATAAAATAAAATAAAATAGAAAATAGAATAGAATATAGGATAGAATAGAATAGAATAATAGGATAGAATAGAATAATAGAATAGAAAATAAAATAAAATAGAAAATAGAATAGAATATAGGATAGAATAGAATAGAATAATAGGATAGAATAGAATAATAGAATAGAAAATAGAATAGAATAGAAAATAGAATAGAATAGAGAATAAAATATAGGATAGGATTAGAATAGAATAGGAATAGGAATAGAGAATAGAATAGAATAGAAAATAGAATAGAAAATAAAATAAAATAGAAAATAGAATAGAATATAGGATAGAATAGAATAGAATAATAGGATAGAATAGAATAATAGAATAGAAAATAGAATAATAGAAAATAAAATAGAATAGAAAATAGAATAGAATATAGGATAGAATAGAATAATAGGATAGAATAGAATAATAGAATAGAAAATAGAATAGAATAGAAAATAGAATAAAATAGAGAATAGAATATAGGATAGGATTAGAATAGAATAGGAATAGAGAATAGAATAGAATAGAAAATAGAATAGAAAATAAAATAGAATAGAATAGAGAATAGAATAGAATAGAATTTTTATTGGCCAAGTGTGATTGGACACACAAGGAATTTGTCTTTGGTGCATAAGCTCTCGGTGTACATAAAAGAAAAGATACGTTCGTCAAGAATCATAAGGTACAACACTTGATGATTGTCATAGGGTACAAATAAGCAATCAAATCATATTAAGAAGCAGTCAGTATAAATCTTAAGGATACCAGCAACAAGGTTACAGTCATAAAAGTGGGAAGAGACTAGTAAGGAAGAGAAGAAGAATAGTAATGGAGACTTAGTAAATAGTTTGACAGTGTTGTGGGAGTTATTCGTTTAGCGGAGTGATGGCGTTTGGGGAAAAAACTGTCCTTGTGTCTAGTTGTTCTGGTGTGCAGTGCTCTATAGCGTCGTTTGGAGGGTAGGAGTTGAAACGGTTTATGTCCAGGATGCGAAGGGTCTATAGATATTCTCCCAGCCCTCTTTTTGACTCGTCCAGTATATAGGTCCTCCGTGGAAGGCAGGTTGGTAGCCATGGTTTTCTTCTGCAGCTCTAATGATCCTCCAAAGTCTCGGTCTGTCTTGTTGGGTTGCAGAGCCAAACCGGACAGTTATAGAGGTGCATAGGACAAGACTCAACTGAACTAGGTAACTTCGTCAGTGCTGTTGGGTTAGAATAGATCATGATCATGCTAGTGCCCCCCTCGGCCAGCTGAGGAATGACAGGGGAGGAGAGTGACGGAGAGGGTGACTCACTCTATGCAAATCATCCACCAATCGCCACCCGGACAGCCAGCTGGCATGATGGGAAACGCGCAGAGGGGAGAGAAACCCCCATTTTCACCCCCAAATCGCTCCAAATGAGATGCTGCTGCGGTTCAGACCATGCAAAGGGATGGGCGGAATTGATCCCCTGGGATCTCTTTGCCACCCTGTCGCGCTCCCCGAAACCTGGAGGAGCCTCCGGACGAGAGTCTCGGGCCCCGTCCGCCTGCTTCCAGTATCGCTTCTCGGCCTTTTGGCTAAGATCAAGTGTAGTATCTGTTCTTATCAGTTTAATATCTGATATGTCCTCTATTTGAGGACTACATATTAAATGGATTTTTGGAACTGGGAGATGGAATAGGGGCTTGCTCCGTCCACTCCAAGCATCGGCCTGGTATTGCAGTACCTCCAGGAACGGTGCACCTCCCCCTGGGAGGAATCTCACGGGTCAAAAAACAGATCAAAAGCTCCTTGGCACGCAGAGGGATCCTCTGATGGGTCCTTTGCTCCAGAGATCTGGCTGCGCTCTCTGCCTCTCACTTAAGAGTGGTGACCTATTTGCATCCTTTTGCACGTGGGTGCAAATGATATTTGATGGGCAGGTAGGTTAACGGATCAGCTAGTTGCTCTAATGAGTGGCTGGAAAAGGCTTTAAATGCCTAATAGATCATAAAATGGATCCAGTTTCTCGGTAGCAAGGATTTCTAATTTGAGGAGTGGGTTTAAAAGGCTTTCAATGCCTTAATCGGTCATAAAAGATCCAGTCTTAGGCCACGAACGGGTGCTAAATTGAGTCGAGTGGGTTAAAAAGGGGTTTTAACTGCAATAAATCATAAAAGGATCCAGTCTTAGGCCCCATGAAGGAGAGTTTAGCTCTTAGAACATAGAATAATAGGGTTGAAAAGGGACCTTGGAGGTCTTCTAGTCCAACCCCCTGCTTCGTTCAGACAATTAATTCTAATTAATTAGCTAATGAAAACTAAGAGTGGTGCCCTCTTTGCATCCTTTTGCAGGCGGGTGCAAATGAGATGAACGGTGAGCCAGTTGCTCCGATGGGCGAACGCATCCTTTATTTTTACAAATAACCTCCTTCCTATTATCCCCACAACAACAACCTTGCGAGGTGGAACTGAAGGGAGAGGAACAAGGCCATGTTTTAGGGCAAGTCTGATCATGCCGAAAATCGGATAAATAAGTTTGCTCAAAGCAGTTCCAGTACAGATAGTCCCCGACTTACGACCACAATTAAGACCAATATTCGGAACCTTGGAATGGATGGCAAATTAACCCAGTGTATTTCCTAGAACCTTCCTTCCTTCCTCCTCCCCGCCCTCTGTCTTTCCTTCCTTCCTTCTTTCTTCTTCCTCCCCCTCCCTTCTTTCCTTCCTCCCTCCCTCTTCCCTTCCTTCCCATCTTTTCTTCCCTCCCTCCCTCTTCCCTCCCTCTCTTTTTCCTTCCTTTTTCTTTCCTTCCTTTCTTCGTCTTCTTACCCTTCCTCCCTCTCTCTTTTCTCCCTTTTCCTTCCTTCCTTCCATCCTTCTTTCCTCCCTCCTTTTTCCTTCCTTTCTTCCTTACTTCCTCCCATTTTCCTCCCTCCCTTCTTTTTCCTCCTTTCCTCAGTCCCTCCCTTTTTCCTTCTTCCCTCTTCCATCCCTTCCTCCCTCCCTCCCTGACTTTCCTCCCTTCCTTCTTTTTCCTCCTTTCCTCAGTCCCTCCCTTTTTCTTTCTTCCCTCTTCCATCCCTTCCTCCCTCCCTCCCTGACTTTCCTTCCTTCCTTCCTTCCCTCCCTCCCTCCCTCCCTCCCTTTTTATTTTTCTTTCTGTGTGTATCCTTTTTTTCCTTCCTCCTTTCTCTTCCCTCCCCAAATCACCCTACTGCAACCACCCCACTCCATAATTCAGGATCCCTCTGAGACACGAAGGTGGCGTGGATGTCCGGGACTGAAGCCCCAGTGTGATGCCTAAACGCAGCTGCTGGAGGGGTGGCAGGGGGAGAGGACATCTGGGCCCATCATGCTGTGCTGGTGGATCCTGTCCAGGAGATGCTGCGGCAGAGCTTTGGGGTCCCACGCTGGGCAGAAAGCAGCCCAGCCCCCAGCCTATCTCTGCCCTCCTGGCCCCTTTTGCAGGTGGTGGTGGGTGCTAGTGCCCCCCTCGGCCAGCTGAGGAATGACAGGGGAGGAGAGTGACGGAGTGGGTGACTCACTCTATGCAAATCATCCACCAATGGCCACCTGGACAGCCAGCTGGCATGATGGGAAACGCGCAGAGGGGAGAGAAACCCCCATTTTCACCCCCAAATCGCTCCAAATGAGATGCTGCTGCGGTTCAGACCATGCAAAGGGATGGGCGGAATTGATCCCCTGGGATCTCTTTGCCACCCTGTCGCGCTCCCCGAAACCTGGAGGAGCCTCCGGACGAGAGTCTCGGGCCCCGTCCGCCTGCTTCCAGTATCGCTTCTCGGCCTTTTGGCTAAGATCAAGTGTAGTATCTGTTCTTATCAGTTTAATATCTGATATGTCCTCTATTTGAGGACTACATATTAAATGGATTTTTGGAACTGGGAGATGGAATAGGGGCTTGCTCCGTCCACTCCAAGCATCGGCCTGGTATTGCAGTACCTCCAGGAACGGTGCACCTCCCCCTGGGAGGAATCTCACGGGTTAAAAAATAGATCGAAAGCTCCTTGGCATGCAGAGGGATCCTCTGATGGGTCCTTTGCTCCAGAGATCTGGCTGAGCTCTCTGCCTCTCACTTAAGAGTGGTGACCTATTTGCATCCTTTTGCACGTGGGTGCAAATGATATTTGATGGGCAGGTAGGTTAACGGATCAGCCAGTTGCTCTAATGAGTGGCTGGAAAAGGCTTGAAATGCCTAATAGATCATAAAATGGATCCAGTTTCTCGGTAACAAGGATTGCTAAATTGAGGAGTGGGTTAAAAAGGCTTTCCATGCCCATTTATTACAGGTCTTAGGCCAGGAAGGGGTGCTAAATTGAGGAGTTGAGAAGTGGGTTAAAAAACAGTTTTCACTGCGCAATCGATCATAAAAGGATCCAGTCTTAGGCCCCATGAAGGGGAGTTTAGCTCTTAGAACATAGAATAATAGGGTCAGAAAGGGACCTTGGAGGTCTTCTAGTCCAACCCCCTGCTTCATTCAAACAATTAATTGAAAGACTTAATTAAAATATTAATTGAGGAGCGGATTAAAAAGGCTTTAAATATGTACCGGTAATAAATCACAAAAGGATCTGAGTCATAGGCCAGGAAGGGTTGCTAAATTGAGGAGTGGATTAAACATGCTTTCAGTGTGTAATAAATTACAAAAGGATCCAGACTCAGACCACGAAGGGGGTGCTTAGTTTTTGAGAGATCTCACGGGTTCAAAAAAAAACCCCAAAAAACAGATGGAAGGAAATACAGGAAGGAAAAATCCTGGCAGAGAGCATGGGACTGACTAGATCCCTTTATGGTCCCTTTAAGGTAGTTTTTGGAGCGGGTGTGTGGCAAAAAATCGTACATGTGGGGGTCTGCAAAGCCTCTACTCCCATAACCCCCATGCCGTAAGGAAGGGCCAGCTGGCTTTGACCAAGAATTCGCCCTCCCTTATTTTAGCTAAGATGCTCTCAAAGGATCATTGCCTGTTCCGGGAAATGGGGGAAGATGGTCACAAGCAGCTCCCGTGTAGAAATTCAGCTAAATTAAAAAATCACACAATAACAGATTTATGCACCGATTCTTCCGTTAGCTAGTTTTGTGTGAATTTTTTTTAAGGTTTGAACCAATAAAAGAAAATATTTGGAGCTCGGGGTTTTAATGAGGGCTCCCTGGTGCTCTCTGAGCATGAAACTTTGTAGACGTTTCATGACCCAACTAGGTAAGATCATCAGTGCTAGAAGGAGCATTTGCAGTCAAAAAAACCCCAAAACCTTCCTTGTACCACTGATGATGTTACCTAATTGGGTCATGAAACGTCTACAAGAAAACCACCAAGCTCAGAGAGCACCAAGGACCTCATAGTCCTCCTCCTCTTCCTCTGAAATTGTGGGTGCTCCTATCGCTGGAGGTTTTTAAGAACAGATTAGGCAGCCTCCTTCTCTGAAACGGTATAGGATCTCCTGCTTGAATAGGGGAATTGAATTAGAAGACATCCAACTCTCTTATTTTCTGATTCCTCCTCTTCCTCTGCAGATCCCATTCCTTTTGGCCCTGATGTTGTAGCCTAGTTGGCTAGTTGGTTTACTGTGTGTGGGAGGTTGTTTTTGCCCTCCCCAGGCTCCGGAGGCTTTTCTTGAGACTCCGGGTGGGTGAAAGCAGCATCTCCAGGCTCCGGAGGCTAGAAATGGGCCCATTTCTGGCCTTCCCGAACTTCCGATAGGCCCCTTAGTCGCCCTCCCCAAGCCTCTGCGCGCACCTTGCATTTTCCTGCATCCAAACAGGCTGCGTGGAGACTCCTGGAAGGGGTGGAGTGGGGTGGGCGGGGCCAGTCAGGAGTGGCATTTGGGGGTTCTCCGAACTGCACAGAATCTTAGCTGCGAATCCCCCAGCAGCCCACCCCTGGAAACAACCAAGCTCAGAGAGCACCAAGGGCCCCATAATTTGGATAGTCCTGGCACGCCCATGATCTAGAACCTAAACTAGTGTTGTGGCTCCGTTGCCTGAGCCTGGGCTATCGACAGATGCAGACTCTGAGAGTGAGGGAGAGGAGTTGGCAAGGCCTCCCTGTCCAGGACCCTCCTCTCTGGCAATGCCTCTGGAAGACACTGAAGGCCAAACGATAGGCCCAGAGCCAAGCACGTCCCTGCAGCCACAGGTGGACAGCGATGAAGGAGATAAGTGCTGGCTGGACCCGCAACAGAGGCACAGGGAGAAGCTTGCACATCAGAAGGGAAGGCGTGCCAGAGATTAGCTGAATCACTGGACCACACCCCACAGGGTATAAATGTGGGTGTGGTGGCCGGTTCAGTTTGTGACGAGCAAAAACTGGAAATACTCCATGATCTCTGCGTTACTGGACTTTGCCTGCTTTATCGGACTGCATTTGGATTAATCCTTGTATTGTTGACACTCTGCCCGTTTTATCGGAATGCTGGCAGTCTAATCTTTGCTTTGTGTGAGTAAAGTCTGAATTGGCAGCTAGCCACTGGGTTGCTGCCAGCTTTATCTTCAAAGAGTTTTGTCGTGTGGCTTATTAACTCCGGGCCGTGTGTGTGGGGTACGGGGAGAGAACAACTACAGATTGATTTGGGTGAAGTAGGAGCAGTTGCCTTTACGGGGTGCATTCAACTAGAAATCAGAGGTGAGCAACTCTGGCTCTTTTATGACTTGCGGACTTCAACTCCCAGAATTCCTGAGCCAGCCACGTTAGCTCAGGAATTCTGGGAATTGAAGTCCGCAAGTCAGAAAAAAGCCAGAGTTGCCCACTTCTGAACTAGATGGGTATATTAATGCTACCGCTTAAGCGCTATCACCCCAATCTATGTTATTCGTCCTTGACCTCCCAGATGGTGAGCATTGTAGATCCACATATCAAAGTCGACACCGGCTACCGAATCCACAATGAAATTCGCTCCCGGGACTTCTACGTCAAGACCAAGGATGGGAATGATTATGAAGGCTGGTGCTGGCCAGGTGAGGGGAAAAAAAAATTCTAGGATGCATCCAGATGTTGATAACCCTGGAAAGAAATATAGAGAAAAGCGACAAAGAAGATTAGGGGGCTTGGAGGCTAAATCATACGAAGAACATTTTGCAGGAATTGGGTCCGTCTAGTTGAATGAAAAGAAGGACGAAGGATTTCTTTTGTTATTAAGTTTCTAATCTCTGCACCTGTTATCTAATCATTTATACAATAAGTCCCATGTTGAGTAATACTCTGTTTCTTTCTTTTTTTTTTTTTTAAATTTGATTTATATGCCGCCCTTCTCCGGAGACTCAGGGCGGCTTACAATGCGTTAAGCAATAGCCTTCATTCTTTTGTATATTTTATACAAAGCCAGCTTATTGCCCCCACAAACTGGGTCCTCATTTCACCTACCTTAGAAAGGATGGAAGGCTGAGTCAACCTTGAGCCTTGGAGAGATTCGAACCAGCAGAAATTGCAGGCAGCTGTGTTAATAACAGGGTGCATTAAACCACTGTACCATCAAGGCTCTTTCCTTTATCTTTCCCCTTTATCTTTAAGTTCCATCATTAATCTGTCCAATTTGGCACATTCTAATATTTTCTTTATTACCATAATCTTGCCAGGAATAGGAATAGGAATAGAATAGAATAGAATAGAATAGAATAGAATAGAATAGAATAGATATAAAATTAGAATAGAATAGAAATAGAATAGAATAGAATAGAATATATATAAAATTAGAATAGAATAGAAATAGAATAGAATAGAATAGAATATATATAAAATTAGAATAGAAATAGAATAGAATAGAATATATATAAAATTAGAATAGAATAGAATAGAATAGAATAGAATATATATAAAATTAGAATAGAAAGAATAGAATAGAATATATATAAAATTAGAATAGAATAGAATAGAATAGAATATATATAAAATTAGAATAGAATAGAATAGAATAGAACAGATATAAAATTAGAATAGAATAGAAATAGAATAGAATAGAATAGAATAGAATAGAATAGAATATATATAAAATTAGAATAGAATAGAAATAGAATAGAATAGAATATATATAAAATTAGAATAGAATAGAATATATATAAAATTAGAATAGAATAGAAATAGAATAGAATAGAATATATATAAAATTAGAATAGAATAGAATATATATAAAATTAGAATAGAATAGAATAGAATAGAATAGAATATATATAAAATTAGAATAGAATAGAAATAGGAATAGAATAGAAATAGAATAGAATAGAATAGAATAGAATAGAATAGAATAGAATAGAATAGAATAGAATTCTTTATTGGCCAAGTGTGATTGGACAGACAAGATCTTAGGTGTATAGGCTGTCAGTGTACATAAGGAGAATAAAATACATTCATCAGGAATAAAAAGATGCAAAGGTTATTAATAAGCTATCAAATCGTACTAAGAAACAAATAAAAACAATATAAATTGAAAGATACAAGCAACATGGTTATAGTCATAAGTGGGAAGAGATGGATACTAGGAAGGAAGAGAAGAAGAATAGTAGTGCAGACTTCGTGAATAGTTTGACAGTGTTGAGGGAATTATTTGTTTAGCGGAGTGATGGCGTTTGGGGAAAAAACTGTCCTTGTGTCTAGTTGTTCTGGTGTGCAGTGCTCTATAGCGTCGTTTGGAGGGTAGGAGTTGAAACGGTTTATGTCCAGGATGCGAGGGGTCTATAGATATTCTCCCAGCCCTCTTTTTGACTCGTCCAGTATACAGGGCCTCCGTGGAAGGCAGGTTGGTAGCCATGGTTTTTTTTTCTAATTATCTAATTATTAGAATTATCCGTTCTAATTATCCGTTGACATCTGTGTCTGTCTTGTTGGGTTGCAGAGCCAAACCAGACAGTTACGGAGGTGCAAATGACAGACTCAATAATTCCTCCGTAGAATTGAATCAGCAGCTCTTTGGGCAAAGTTTGAGCTTCCGGAGTTTGCACAGCAAGAACATTCTTTGTTGAGTTTTTTTTTTTTTTTTTTTTTTGGATGAAACTGACAATATTCATTCCGTTCTGTTCACAACAGCTCACCGTTAAGTCGTTTCTCTTGTCTCAGGTTCAGCGGGCTATCCGGATTTCACCAACCCCCAGATGCGGTCCTGGTGGTCCAGCATGTTTGCTTACGACCAATACGAGGTAGGGGTTTTATTCCTGGTTTATTTCTGATCTTCTTTCTGCTCTTCGGCATCTCCCTGTCACTCGCTTCTCCTTTGACACCCTCTCCCCCCCCCCCCCCCCCCCAGGGCTCCATGGAGAACCTTTACACTTGGAATGACATGAATGAACCTTCGGTCTTCAATGGTCCCGAGGTCACCATGTACAAGGACGCCGTCCACCACGGGGGCTGGGAGCATCGCGACGTCCACAACCTCTACGGCTTCTACGTGGTGAGTGTCATTTCTGCGAGGTTTGTGCAGCTCAGAATCTGAATCAATCTGAACGAGACTCTGAAGACGAGGCTACTGATTATTCAGTTTTATTTTGGATCAAAGCAAAACTTGGGCGACCTCAATCTCCCGTCTTAAACAGAGAGAGAGAAAAAAAAAAACTTCTTTTCCTTCTTATAGTTTACACACACTTCACGCCGGTAGTGAAATCCAATTTTTTTTTTTTTTACTACCGGTTCTGTGGCGTGGCTTGGTGGGCGTGGCAGAAGAAGGATACTGCAAAATCTCCATTCCCACCCCACTCCAGGCACACTAGACCCCGTTTCGGTTGAGGCCGGATCCCAAGTTTCCACGCGTTGACTAACCATCTCTTCTTCCCTTCCTCCTGGCAGCAAATGGCCACCGCAGAGGGCCAGGTGCAGCGGTCCGGCGGCATGGAGCGCCCCTTCGTCTTGACTCGAAGTTTCTTTGCCGGTTCACAACGTTACGGTTAGTGGCGGGCGCATAAAGACGAGCGATGGAGTAGCTGGGCTTGGGAGAGAGAAAGTCCTTCCAAAGATGCGGGAGGGACAGATCTTCAAGCCCCCAAGTTTGTAGGGATGCTGGGAAGATGTTATGGTCCACCAGCGGCCAGCAGAGCTGACAGCAGATTCGGACAGTGAGGAGGTTGGGGAGGAACATGGGCCAGTCCTGAAGTCTGGGGAAGGCTCGGATGAGGGCTCTGTGATGGAGGCAGAGAGGGAGCCAGGGCCATCTGGGAGTTCTTTGCTGCCTCCGGAGTCTGACATCAGGAAGGTAGAAGAACAGCGGGAGCCTGTTCCCAGTGTGCACATGAACAGAGCTGCCAGGAGACAGGAACAATTAAGGAAACAGGGTCGACTTGGGAGTAAGGCTTGGAGATGATTGGCCCCTCCACATAAGACATAAAAGAGGAGCGAACGGGACGTGAGCTTTTGCAGGAAGCAATGAGTTCACCTGGTCGGTAAAAGCTCCGGGAAAGTTCTGTTTGTGACTCTGTGCCAAGTTTGGCCTTGCCCTGCGTCTGGAAATTAGCTCTGGCAGCCTTCCACGGGAGATAAGGTGGGTGTTGATAACCTTCCTCTGAAAGACTGTTTATCAAGCTTTGCGGACCGTAAATGAAAGTCATTTACAGCCGTATGAATTAAAGAGGTTTGCCGGGACTAAAGTTTGTGCTGTTTTAATTTCTAAGGAAGCCTAGCTCAGAACAGTAGAAGAGACAATGGCGTTGAGTCAGTTGTCAAAATTTCTCTCAGAAACGACAGTTCACCAACGTTGTTGTTACAGTTTGTGGTTGCTGTCCTTCACAGGGGCTGTGTGGACAGGAGACAACGCAGCCGAGTGGGACCACTTAAAGATCTCCATCCCCATGTGCCTGAGCCTGAGTTTAGTGGGCATCTCTTTCTGCGGAGGTAAGCAGGGGGCCTGTGCGTAGCGGGTCGTCCTTGACTTAACGACCATTCGTTTAGCGACAATTTTGCGTTTTAAAACGGCGCTGTGAAAAGTTGACTGGCCCTCCTCGCCCTCACAACCACTTCGGCATCTTACCACCGTCCCCCGATCAAAATTTGGGCGCTCGGCAGTAGAGATGGATTTAGGATGGGGGGTGTGTGTGTGTCGTGTTTTCATCATTTTGAGACCTTCTGATTCCATTTTATGATGAGGAAAATCCACGAGGGAAGTCGGGAAGTTGCTTTATGACCTTGTGATTCACTTAACAACTGGTTAATCGATGTGAGCATAAAGGTCGTAAAATCAGGCATGACAGATTTAACGCCTGACTTAGTTAGGAAAATCAGGCCTGGTCACTTGGAGACCCCCTATACTTCAGGAAAAAGGAGAAGAATTATATATTTATAATATGTATTTATAAACCAAGAACTTGGTTTACGTAGGAAAATACCCGGTGGAAGATTCACAACCTAAATGTTGGAGATGTGATTGTGTTGATACTACCTATTTTCATGTTTGGTGGACCTGTAAAAAAGTTAAAGCATTTTGGATAAAAATATGGTGGATTATTCAAAATATTCTTAAGAAAAAGGATAAAGTTTACTCCACAGTTGTTTTTGTTAGGTATAATTACAGATTGTACGGCTATAGAGACTAATTTGATTCTGAACTTAATAACTGCAGCAAGACTTTTGGTGGCGCAGTACTGGAAGAAGGAAGATTTACCTACTATTCAAGAATGGGCATTAAAAGTAGTAAATTTAGCAGAAATGGCGAAAATTTCGGCATATCTAAAGGACCACTCAAATGAGAAATATATGTTAGAATGGAAAAGATGGATTGATTATATTCAAGGCAAATATCGGACTAAAGAATTTCAAATAGCTTATGAATGATTAGAGAGATTTTATAAAACTAACTTAAATTTAGTTTAGTAAAAGGGGAGTTAAAAGTTCAAGAGGGGGATAGGAGGCTATAGATAATTAGCTTATATTAGCTTATGATTGTTAAATGTTATACCCTGTATTTTGCTCTGGGAAGTGGGGGGGGGGGAAGGGGAGGGCTGGAAGGGGAGGAGGGAGGGGGAAGGGGAAACGTTTGTAAAACTTTTTAAAACTTTTCAACCAAGTTTCTCAAATTGCAGCCATAGCTCAGTGAAATCACATCCACTATCCTAGGCTTCTTCAGACAGCAAGCATGCATTTTGCTGCCTGTTGGTCGCAAAAGGAGATGGCATGACTCTGGGGACACTGCGACCGTCATAAAAACGAGTCCGTTGCCAAGAGTCTGAATTCAGATCACGTGTGACCACGGGGGAAGGCTGCAACGGTCACAAGGGTGATAAAACGGCTGTTGTAAATCGAGGATCACCTGGACCATCCCAGACCATTTAAATGTCCAATTTTCTCCCCATTAAACCATTTCTTCTTCCTGCTGCTTTTAGCTGACGTGGGTGGCTTCTTTAAAAACCCGGAGCCGGAGTTGCTGGTGCGTTGGTACCAAGCCGGAGCCTATCAGCCCTTCTTCCGGGCCCACGCGCACGTGGACACCATCCACCGGGAACCCTGGCTTTTCGGCGACGAGAACAAAGCTCTGATCCGGGAGGCGATCCGCGAGCGTTACGCTCTGCTTCCCTTCTGGTATACCCTCTTCTATCAGTCTTACCGGACTGGCAAGCCGGTTATGAGGTGAGTTGGAAGGGCCAGGAAGCGGAAAGGATGGAGGGACCCTGATTCGGTTCCATATTTTGCATTGAGCCGTTTTGGCTAGGGAATTCTGGGAGTTGAAGTCCTCCCATCTTAAAGCATCGAACTGGGGAATTCTGGGAGTTGAAGTCCTCCCATCTTAAAGCATGCTGGCTGGGGGATTCTGGGAGTTGAAGTCCTCCCATCTTAAAGCAGGCTGCCTGGGGGATTCTGGGAGTGGAAGTCTACCCATCTTAAAGCAGGCTGGCTGGGGGATTCTGGGAGTTGAAGTCCACTCCTCTTAAAGCATGTTGGTTGGGGGATTCTGGGAGTTGAAGTCCAGCCATTTTAAAGCATGCAGGCTGGGGAATTCTGGGAGTTGAAGTCCATTCCTCTTAAAGCATGCTGGCTGAGGAATTCTGGGAGTTGAAGTCCATTCCTCTTAAAGCATGTTGGTTGGGGGATTCTGGGAATTAAAGTCCAGCCATCTTAAAGCATGCACACTGGGGGATTCTGGGAGTGGAATTCCACCCATCTTAAAGCATGCACACTGGGGGATTCTGGGAGTGGAATTCCACCCATCTTAAAGCATGCACACTGGGGGATTCAGGGAATTAAAGTCTACCCATCTTTAAAGTATGCAGACTGGGGGTTTCTGGGAATTGAAGTTCTAATCCTAGTTTGGCATCATTTCTCAGTCTAGCCATGGTGTTGTGCGATATTTTCTTATTTCGACCATGTTAATTCTTGCTTTTTGCTCTCTGACAGACCCCTCTGGGTCGAATATCCCCAAGACCCTACCTTGTACCCCATTGATGATGAATATCTGCTTGGTGAGTTTTTTGTGTGTGAGAGAGAGAGAGAGAGGAGGGGGAGAGAGAGAGAGAGAGAGAGAGAGAGACGAAGGAAGGGAGGGAAGGAAGGAAGGAAGAAAGAGAAAGAAAGGAAGGAAGGAAGAGAAAGAAAGGAAGGAAGGGAAGGAAGAAAGAGGAAGGAAGGGAAGAAAGAGAGAAAGAAAAAAGAAAGAAAGAAAGAAAGAAAGAAAGAAAGAAAGAAAGAAAGAAAGAAAGAAAGAAAACAAACCAGGAAGGACAAAGATGAAATCCTACTTCCTGATCCCATTCAGAGCTTCCCACAGTCACATAACCACAATTTTCATTGTTTTAAACCAGAAATCAGCATTTACGGTTTCCAGTAAAAAAAACCTACCAGCACCCCTTATTGGTTATAACGGATTTATTTAACGAGCACGATATTTGTTTAATGTCTGCCACAAAAACAAAGTTTGTAAAATCGAGCATGGCCCTTTGCTGACCTGCTTAATGACTGCTACAACTTAAGAACCTTAATTCTGGGCTCAATTACGGTCATAAGTCAAGGACTCTGCAGTTGTATGGCTGGAAATAATGACAGGCCGGAATTTGGGGTGATGATGATGAAGATGATGCTAGAATTTGACTAGTTTTTGAAATGCGAAAAGCAGCTCGTTCAAGTTTCTAGATCTCATTGATCGTCTCCTTTACAGGCGATGCATTGTTGGTTCATCCGGTAACTGCTCAAGGAGCGCGGGGTGTACAGATCTACTTACCTGGTAAAGGAGAAGTAAGTATGAGTGTTGACTTTGGATTGAGCTATTTACTTATTAGATTGTTATCCCTTCGTTATTGTTGAAGTAACTCAAAGCAGTGAACATTCCTAATATACTGTCCTCCTTCTATTTTCCACACAACAACAACCGTGTGAGGTGGGCTGGCCTAAAAGAGTTGAGCATAGTCACCCAGATGTTTTCATACCTAAGACGGGACTGTAATTCACCATCTCCTGGTGATTGGCCCAAAGTCACCCATCCGTTTTCATGCCTAAAACTGGACTAGAACTCACCGTCTCCTGGTGATTGTTTCAAAGTCACCCAGCCATTTTCATACCTAAGACGGGACTAGAACTCACCATCTCCTGGTGATTGGCTCAAAGTCACCCAGCTGTTTTCATGCCTAAGACGGGACTAGAACTCACCGTCTCCTGGTGATTGGCTCAAAGTCACCCAGCTGTTTTCATGCCTAAGACGGGACTAGAACTCACCGTTTCCTGGTGATTGGCTCAAACTCACCCAGACATTTTCATACCTAAGACGGGACTGTAATTCACCATCTCCTGGTGATTGGCCCAAAGTCACCCATCCGTTTTCATGCCTAAAACTGGACTAGAACTCACCGTCTCCTGGTGATTGTCTCAAAGTCACCCAGCCATTTTCATACCTAAGACGGGACTAGAACTCACCATCTCCTGGTGATTGGCTCAAAGTCACCCAGCTGTTTTCATACCTAAGACGGGACTAGAATTCACCGTCTCCTGGTGATTAGCCAAAAGTCACCCAGCCGTTTTCATACCTAAGACGGGACTAGAATTCACCGTCTCCTGGTGATTAGCCTAAAGTCACCCAGCTGTTTTCATGCCTAAAACGGGACTAGAATTCACCATCTCCTGGTGATTAGCCTAAAGTCACCCAGGCGTTTTCATGCCTAAGACGGGACTAGAATTCACCGTCTCCTGGTGATTAGCCTAAAGTCACCCAGCCGTTTTCATACCTAAGGCAGGACTAGAACTCACAATCTCCTAGTTCGTAGGCCAGCACTTTAACCACTACACCAGAATGGCGCTCTCTCTCTCTCTCTCTCTCAATGTTACAATTGGCTGGGGGGGGGGGGGGGGGCAAAAATTCCCTTGAAAAGAAGAGGATTATAGGCATATCCCTATCGAGAAAAACTTTCTCCCTCACCGAAGTGTTTAGAGCAATTGCATAATCTCGGAATAAACCGTTTTGTTGTTTTATTTTTTTAGCCCCCGGGCACGCTTTAAGCACAACGGTTACAAACCGCAAGTTTATCTTCTAAAAACAAGCTGTCGGAAAGAGAAGTTTGTGGGGGTTTTTTTTTTTTTGGCCTCTTTAAAGGGAAGCACAGCTTTACAATGGCGGCTTGGCCCAGTTTCAAACAGACGTCCTGCCAAGTTGGGTGTCCCCCACCCCCACCCCACCCCGTCGATCCGGCTCATCCAAAACCTCTATAAACAATTTTTCTCTTGGCAGGTTTGGTACGACGTCCACACCCACCAGAAACTCCACGCCCCACAGACGTTTTATTTGACGGTCACCATGAGCAGCGTAAGTCCGAGATTTGGGGGGTCAGGTTAAGGCACGGCCCCCTCGCGAACAGACGAGGCGGGGTGTGTGTGTGATTTTTCTCAAAGCCAACCATCCCACCCACCCAACCCCCAATGCCTCATGGCGCTCCCATGTAACACCTCTCCTGCGCGAGCTGCACTGGCTTCTGGTGGTCTTTCAGGTGCAATTCAAGGTGTGGGTTACCACCTTTAGAGCGCTCCATGGCTTAGGACCTGGATATCTACTAGACCGCCTTCTGCCGCCGAGAGCCTCCCACCGGCCAATACGCGCCCACAGAGAGGGGCTCCTCGGGGTGCCGTCAGTCAAACAATGTCGACTGGCTGCCCCCAGGGGGAGAGCTTTCTCTGTGGGAGCACCTGCCCTCTGGAACAAGCTTCTCCTCCTCCTCCTCCTCCCCCCCCCCCTCCGGAGATACGGAGGATCCCGGACCCTACGAATTTTTCGCCGGGCCCTCAAGACTTCCTTATTTCACCAAGCCGGGCTGGCCCTAATTTTTAAATTTTTTAAATTGTTTAATTTTAATCTGAATTTTAATGGGGTATTTAAACTGTTGGGCCAAAACTATTTAATTTATTTTAAGTTGCTTTTAAATTTTGTATTTTGGGTTTTTGACTTTGGCTGTTCACCGCCCTGAGTCCTTCAGGAGAAGGGAGGTATATTAATTAATTAATTAATTAATTTATTTATTATTATTATTTTTTTTAAAAAATGATTTATATGCCGCCCTTCTCCGGAGACTCAGGGCGGCTTACAATGCGTTAAGCAATAGCCTTCATACTTTTGTATATTTATACAAAGTCAGCTTATTGCCCCCACAACTGGGTCCTCATTTCACCTACCTTAGAAAGGATGGAAGGCTGAGTCAACCTTGAGCCTTGGAGAGATTCGAACCAGCAGAAATTGCAGGCAGCTGTGTTAATTACAGGGTGCGTAGACCACTGTACTATCAAGGCTCTTAATTAATTAATGAATTAATGCAGACCTCCAAAATATACTCAGCCAACCTGTCACAAATGGGAAATCGGGAACCAAAGCGGATCAGATCAATACAGGTAATCCTCGACTCTAACCCGTTTATCCGTTCCCAAAGATTCCCGTTTACCAGCGTGGGGGCAGCATCGTGGCTCGCAAGGAGCGTGTCCGCCGTTCTTCGGACTGCATGAAGAATGACCCATACACGCTCTACGTGGCTTTGGGGCCTCAGGTGAGATGTGGAGAAGGGGATGGAGAGGTTTAAAGGGGTTGCATTACGACGATCAGTTGGGATATAACACCATCAAGGATGTTATTATCCTTGCCAGGCCCTCTAGCAAGGGATTTGATCCGGTCCACTGGAGATGCACGCAGGTTAGTCCTCAATTTACGAACAGGTGTTAAGCCACCGTTCAGAGGCCCTGAAAAAGTCATCTACAACCAGTCCTCAGACTTACAACCATCACGGTATCTCCACGATCGCAGGAATCAAAAGTTCGGGTGTGTTGGCCACCGGGCCTTACATTTACGACGGTTGTAGAAGGACGTAGGTGACGTCGTTGCCGTTGGCAACGATCTTCCCAGCCGGCTTCCAACCCGCAAAAGTCAATGGAGGAAGCCGGATTCGCTTAACGACCTCGTGCTTTGCTGAACGACCACAGGGATTCGCTTCAGAATAGTGACCAAAAGGGTCCCAAAGATAAGCGCCAACTCATACCTAGCTGCCCAGGGCACAGATTTTGATCACATTATCATGGAGAGGTTTTGACGGACGGTTATAAATATGAGAAGCGGTTGTAAGCGACTTTTTCCGTGCTGTTGGAACTTTTAAACGGTCACTAAAAGAATGATGGCAAGCCAAGGAATAGGAATAGGAATAGGAATAAGAATAGGAATTGGAATAGAATATAGAATAGAATAGAATAGAATAGAATAGAATAGAATAGAATAGAATAGAATAGAATTAGGAATAGGGATAGGATAGGAATAGAATATAATAAAATAGAATTAGGAATAGAAAGGAATAGAATAGAAATAGAATAGAATAGAATAGAATAGAATAGAATAGAATTAGGAATAGAATTAGGAATAGAATTAGGAATAGGGATAGGAATAGGGATAGGATAGGAATAGAATATAATAAAATAGAATTAGGAATAGAAAGGAATAGAAATAGAATAGAATAGAATAGAATAGAATAGAATAGAATAGAATTAGGAATAGAATTAGGAATAGGGATAGGATAGGAATAGAATATAATAAAATAGAATTAGGAATAGAAAGGAATAGAATAGAATAGAATAGAATAGAATTAGGAATAGAATTAGGAATAGAATTAGGAATAGGGATAGGATAGGAATAGAATATAATAAAATAGAATTAGGAATAGAAAGGAATAGAATAGAAATAGAATAGAATAGAATAGAATAGAATTAGGAATAGAATTAGGAATAGAATTAGGAATAGGGATAGGATAGGAATAGAATATAATAAAATAGAATTAGGAATAGAAAGGAATAGAATAGAAATAGAATAGAATAGAATAGAATAGAATTAGGAATAGAATTAGGAATAGGGATAGGATAGGAATAGAATATAATAAAATAGAATTAGGAATAGAAAGGAATAGAATAGAATAGAATAGAATAAGAATAGATTAGAATTGGAATTTGAAATGCAATGGAATAGAAAGTGGAAAGTGGAAGGTGGAAAATAGAATACAGGACAAGACAGGACAGGACAGGACAGGACAGGACAGGACAGGACAGGACAGGATAGGATAGGATGGAAAGTAGAAAGTGGAAAATAGAAGATAGGATAGAATAGGATAGAATGGAACGGAAAGTGGAATATAGAATGTAGAACAGAACAGAATAGAAAGTGGAAAATAGAATATAGAAGAGAATTAGAAGAGAAGGGAATATAGAGAATAGAACATAGTAGAATAGAATATAGAATAGAATAGAATAGAATAGAATAGAATAGAATTAGGAATAGAATTAGGAATAGGGATAGGAATAGGGATAGGAATAGGGATAGGATAGGAATAGAATATAATAAAATAGAATTAGGAATAGAAAGGAATAGAATAGAAATAGAATAGAATAGAATAGAATAGAATTAGGAATAGAATTAGGAATAGGGATAGGATAGGAATAGAATATAATAAAATAGAATTAGGAATAGAAAGGAATAGAATAGAATAGAATAGAATAGAATAGAATAGAATAGAATAGAATAGAATAGAATAGAATAGAATAGAATAGAATTAGGAATAGAATTAGGAATAGAATTAGGAATAGGGATAGGATAGGAATAGAATATAATAAAATAGAATTAGGAATAGAAAGGAATAGAATAGAAATAGAATAGAATAGAATAGAATAGAATTAGGAATAGAATTAGGAATAGGGATAGGATAGGAATAGAATATAATAAAATAGAATTAGGAATAGAAAGGAATAGAATAGAAATAGAATAGAATAGAATAGAATAGAATTAGGAATAGAATTAGGAATAGAATTAGGAATAGGGATAGGATAGGAATAGAATATAATAAAATAGAATTAGGAATAGAAAGGAATAGAATAGAATAGAATAGAATAGAATAAGAATAGATTAGAATTGGAATTTGAAATGGAATGGAATGGAATGGAATAGAAAGTGGAAAGTGGAAGGTGGAAAATAGAATACAGGACAAGACAGGACAGGACAGGACAGGACAGGATAGGATAGGATGGAAAGTAGAAAGTGGAAAATAGAAGATAGGATAGAATAGGATAGAATGGAACGGAAAGTGGAATATAGAATGTAGAACAGAACAGAATAGAAAGTGGAAAATAGAATATAGAAGAGAATTAGAAGAGAAGGGAATATAGAGAATAGAACATAGTAGAATAGAATATAGAATAGAATAGAATAGAATAGAATAGAATAGAATAGAATAGAATAGAATAGAATAGAATAGAATAGAATAGAATAGAATAGAATAACTTTATTGTCACTAGCCTGTCCAGAGTCCAATCATTGGGCTTTCTGCTTTTCTCAATCACTCCAGGGAACCGCACAAGGGGAACTTTTCGTTGACGACGGACACACGTATAATTTCGAGACGAAAGGAGAATACCTGCACCGCCTCTTCCGTTTCTCTGGCAATGTGCTGACAGCCAGGTGCCCAGTCTAGGAGTTCTTTTCTCTCTCTCTTTCTCTCTCTCATTTTCTCCCTCCTCCCTTAATCATCCAGCACCCCCTTTTCTTCTGGCTGATTTCCCCAATTTCATTTCAGCTCGGCAGACCCAAAAGGCAGATTTGAAACCCCGGCCTGGATCGAACGGGTGGTTATCCTCGGAGCGGGAAAACCAGGGGCCGTCTTCCTCAAACAACACGGTGAGTTGGTGGCGGGGGGGCAAAGTTACATCATGTTTTTCTATTACCTATTACTTTCTAGGAGCCTGGGGAGGGCAAAAACAGCCTCCCCGCCCCCTAGATCCCCCAAGGTCCCTTCCAACTCTGTTATTCTTACTCAGACTTACTGTCTCTCTCTCTCTCTCTCTCTCTCTCTCTCTCTCTCTCTCTCTCTCTCTCTCTTCTCCACCCCCTCCGCCCCTTCCCACCTCCAACTGTCCAGGAGCAGGCGAGACGCGCCTGGATTTCACCCACGAAGCCGAGACCTCCGTTCTAACCATCCGCAAGCCCGCCGTGAATATCGGAGAAGACTGGAGCATCTCGCTACGATAATGGCACGAGGCGGGAGGGGGGGCGGGGGAGACAAGAATTAGCTGGGCAGAGGGGCAGGGAGACGTTTGGGGGGGTTGAGGAGCTCTAGGTCAGGATCCTATCTCCCCGCCTCCCCAATCCCTTGGGTAGATAGATCTGGAAGCTTCCCGCTGCCACTGTATCTCAGGTCCAGTGTCCCAGTTCAGAAGGCATGAAATGGAAGAGGGATATCTTTCCCTTCCCTTCCCTTCCCTTCCCTTCCCTTCCCTTCCCTTCCCTTCCCTTCCCTTCCCTTCCCTTCCCTTCCCTTTCCTTTCCTTTCCTTTCCTTTCGTTTCCCTTCCCTTCCCTTTCGTTTCCCTTCCTTTCCCTTCCCTTCCTTTCCCTTCCCTTCCCTTCCCTTCCCTTTCCTTTCGTTTCCCTTCCCTTCCCTTCCCTTCCCTTCCCTTCCCTTCCCTTCCCTTCCCTTCCCTTCCGTTTCCCTTCCCTTCCCTTCCCTTCCCTTTCGTTTCCCTTCCTTTCCCTTCCCTTCCTTTCCTTTCCCTTCCCTTCCCTTCCCTTTCCTTTCGTTTCCCTTCCCTTCCCTTCCTTTCCCTTCCCTTCCCTTCCCTTCCCTTTCCTTTCCTTTCGTTTCCCTTCCCTTCCCTTCCCTTCCCTTCCCTTCCCCCCTCTGGCCTTTTTATCCTTCTCTTCCTCCCCCTTTCCTTCCCTTCAGTCCCTCCCCTGCCTGTCTTTCTCCTTCGTACTTTCTTCCTCTCTCCCCTTCCTTTCTTCATTCCTTATTTTTCCTTCTCTTCTTCCCTCCCTATCTCTTCACTCCTCCCATTTTTCCTTTCCTCGTCCTCTCCTCTTTCTTTGTTCATCTCTTCCACCCTCTTTTCTTTTTTCCTACTCTTCTTCCCTTCCTTCCTTTCCCATCTCTCCCCTCCGATCTTTTTCCTTCCTCCATTTCCCTCCTTCTCTCCTGTCTATGTTCCTTTTTTCCTCCCTCTTTCCTTCCTATTTCTTCTCCTTCACTTCTTCCCTGCCTTCCCCCTCCACCCTCCCGTCTCTCTCCTTCCTCCTTCCTTCCTCTCTCTCCCCTTCCTCCCTCTCCTCTTTCTCTCCTCCTCTCTCTCTTCCCTCCCTCCCAACTTTTAGCAATATTGGCTGTAAAATGAGGACTTTCCTGGCGACACTGGATTGCAACCCGGTTTTCCCTTAGGGGACCGGAGGCCAAGGCACTCACCCACCCTCTCTGTCTCCCCTTCCAATTATTTTTCTGGAAAATGCAAATCCAGATTGCCTTTTTTCCAAAATTGGTGGGCCTAGCTCTCGTTCTCTGCACCCCTTTTCCCCCTTTATCTCTGCCCCGCATGTTCTGGCTGAAGTTTTAAATCAGTTTCTGGACCAATTTGGGGGTTGGGTGGGGGGGAAAACTCAAAACAGAAATTTAATTGACTGTTGGCGAGGACTGCCTTTTCAACCCCTTTCCTCGCCGGCCAGTAAATGTGCTACAATTTCCTCCACAATCCCGTACGCCAACCCTTTTGCAGTTTGCAAGAACTTGTTGTGTGTGTAGCCAAGACCACAAAAACCTCACTCGATAATCCCTGCCCCTCCCTCCCAGGAGGATCTTCCTGCTAAATCCTTGAAGGTTGTTTTTTCGGGGGTTTTTTTCCCCAGACTGGCGGGTTGGAGAGGGAATTTTCTGTTTTCCAAGGGAGGGAAGTGACTTAGGTGCCAGTGAATCACTGTCACTTCTATTTATGGCGATTTTTTTAAAAAAATTTGGGCGGGGAAGGCAGACCAGACAGATCATGTGATGATAAAAAAAGAGAGATGTTGTGTTGTTGTTTAGTTACCAGATTTAAGCTTGAGCGGAAGTGAGAAATGGCTGTCCTCCACGGAAACCAAGGAAAAATGGGGTGGGGGAATCGCATGGGGGGGGGGCATGAGCTGCTAGAGAAGGACCCCCCTTCCTTGCAGGAAAGGGAGAAGCCATGGGTGCATCTGCCTGCTGGAAGGGCTGGAAATTTATTTTTTTTAATTCATTTTTAGCTGCTCTGCCTCCTTCCCTCCCTTCCCTGCCTTCGGGTTTCTCCCTTGCCTACAAGCCAGCAGCTTTCGTTATGTGATTTGTTTTTTTTTTGTTTTTTTGTTTTTTTTTTATGTTTATCCGTTGGTGTCTGTGGATTAACATTCCTGATTCTGGCTGGTTTCTCCCTTAATACGTGTTTGCCAAGCAAAAAAAAAAAAAAAAGGCACAGAGCGGAGCTTTTAGTTAAAAAAAACAAAAAGAAAATTCCTTAACATATACACACTCAAACACACGCGCACCGAAATCTCTTCTATCCCTTCCTTGATTGCCATGACATCCGCAGGTAAAAGCTTTTACTGACTCGAGTGTTTTGATAAAAAGATGGAGAATTCAAAAATAAAAATGCTGTAAAATCTCGCCTGTTGTGGTTTGAACTCACCTTGAGGCTTGTTTTAATGCTAAAGAAAAATAATGGATCAAATGCTTCCTTTTTTTTTAGGTCGTTAGGTCGGTGCCCCAAAGGTGCTTCAACAACCTTTACAGTGGTCTTCTTTTGAGAATATATTGCTATTACTATTGTATGTTAAGGTTTACCTAACCTTTACCTAAAGGTAAAGGTAAAGGTTCCCCTCGCACATATGTGCTAATTGTTCCCGACTCTAGGGGGCGGTGCTCATCTCCGTTTCTAAGCTGAAGAGTCAGCGATGTCTGAAGACGTCTCCGTGGTCATGTGGCTGGCACGACTCAACACCAAAGGCGCACGGAACGCTGTTCTCTTCCCACCAAAGGTGGTCCCTATTTTTTCTACTTGCATTTTTTTTTACGTGCTTTCGAACTGCTAGGTTGGCAGAAGCTGGGACAAGTCACGGGAGCTCACCTCGTTACACGGCACTAGGGATTCGGACCGTCAAACTGCCAACCTTGCGATCGACAAACTCAGCGTCTTAGCCCCTGAGCCACCGCGTCCCTTTTACTTTCCTAGGAAACCATAATAAGCGAGCAATCCTTTTTAAAGATTTTTTTTAAAAAAAAAATATTTTCATTCCTTCTTTAAGAGAAAGTGATTTCAAGGAAGCTTGAGGCACCGTTTAAAGTTTAACTTTTTTTTCCTTTAAAAAAAACTTTGCAATTGTTTCCTTGAGAATGAATATTCCTATGGCTATTCCGTTAAGGTATGTGAGGTTACTTTCCCATGAAATCAAGAGTGAACAATCCCTAAACTTTTTTTTTTTTATCATTTTAATTCCTTTTGTAGCCCTTCTCCAAAAAGGGCCAATGCTAGCATCTTTCTCTTCTCCTCTCCAAGTAGTAGCAGTTCTCTCTCTGTCAGTCCAGTTTGGACTGAGTGCCAACCATTAGCTTGACGTAGGAAAAGTTTTGTAGGAGAACTTTTATGTTCCAATGCCTCAAATCTCCAGATTGTCCAGCTTTTGTTTCCAATCATAAAAGTCTTGGTAAAGAAACTCCACGCGCTTAAATCAAGGAGGCCCTTGTGTAAACACCTTCTATTTGCATTGGGACAAGGACCTAGCTTGTTAGGGGATTTTGTCAGTAGAAACTGGCGCACCTGGACTAGCAGTCCGTATTTGAAAGCTCTTATTTCACTGGCACCCAGTACGATGTCTTGATGTTTTGACATACTCCAGCTTCTTGTGGTCAGGGACCTGACACAGAAGAATTTCCAATGATTCTGTGGTCAAGGAAGGCTTGAGTAAAACTTGTCTGCCTCCCTCATCCGCCATTTTTAAAGTTGGAGTTGGCTGGCATGGTTGGGCATCTAGTTGACGCATTCACTGGGGCCCTTTGAAGTTTCCTGCTTGTTTTCGACTTCTTGGCCTGTATGGTGCCATACAATTAAGTCAGTAGTGACTCTCACCACCACAATTATAATAATTCACCACCAGTCTCCATAATTTTTTCTGCAGGAGGAGTAAACGACTTTATCACACTTCCTACTGAGGGTAGGACACAGTTTGCTATCAGCAATGTGATCCTTTGACTAGAAAGTGCAGAGAAGAGCAACCAGGAGGATTAGGGAACTGGAGGCTAAAACATATGAAGAATGGTTACAGGAACTGGGCACGGCTAGTCTAGTGAAGAGAAGGACCAGGGGAGACATGATAGCAGTCTTCCAATATTTTGAGGGGCTGCTACAGAGAGGAGTGGGGCAAGCTATTCTCCAAAGCACCTGAAGGCCAGACAAGGAATAATGGATAGAAACTGGTCAAGGAGAGATTCAACCTAGAAATAAATAATTTTCTGGCAGTGAGAACAATCAATGGAAGAGAAGTTGCCTTCAGAAGTGGTGGGAGCTTCATCCCTGGAAGCTTTCAAGAAGAGACCGGACTGCCATCTGTAAGATTTGGTATGGGGTTTCCTGCTTGGACGAGGGGTTGGACTGGATGACCTCCAAGGTCCCTTTCCAACACTCTTATTCCTACCACCTTGAGACACTCGTGTCTCCAGGGTGGCAATGCCTGCATCAGCATCTACAGCTGTCTCCATCCCAACATCTAGAGATGACAAATACATTGTGTGGGCATCTCTTATGGCAGGGGGTCTCCAACATTGACAACTTGTGGACTTCAACTCCCAGAATTCTTCAGCCGGCATGGCTGGCTGAGGAATTCTGGGAGTTGAAGTCCACAAGCCAAGTTGCCAATGTTGAAGACACCTGCTACTATATGGCTTCCGTTTTAAGGAGTTCAGGGTACCGCAAGGAGTCCCTCTCTTTTAATACACTTTAAGTAGAGCCTAATTGGGCCGTTGTGTAAGCCGCAATTGCAAAATCCGCTTCGGGATCTTTATATAAAATTGGAAAATATATGGACGGGTATTATAATGAGATAGGTTTGTTTTTTTTAATGGTGGGGGCGTGTTCAGGGAGGAACCCGAGGAGGCAGGAAATTGTTGCTCGGGGGACCCTGGATGGCGACGGACGCCGGAAGAGTAGGGAAACAGACGGACCGGAAGTGGTTTCCTGGGCGAGCAGGAGGGGGAAAAGAAAACGCGGACCCCAGATAAGATGGAAGGGTTTTGACGAGCCGAGGAGCAAGCCCGGTACTTCTTCCTTCGCCCTTGTCGGCGGTGAAAGCAACCGGTGAGCTTAGGCCTTGGCTCCATTGCCATGGTAACGGTGTTACACCGTCTCCCCGCCGTCTTTCCCCGCGGCCGCTGTCGGGCTGTGGAACCTCGGGGTGGCTGCGAAGCAACTGCGCCTGCGCAGATCGAGGAAGGCCAGCCGGGCTGCCTTCCCCAACCTGGCGCCCTCCTTGATATTCTGACCTATCATTTCCCCCCCCCCTCCTTCTCAATCAGGCGGTAGAGGATGATGGGTTTTATGTCAGTGCATTGAGAGGTGGACAGGTTGGGGAACAAGCCAACCTTTGCATCTCTCTAGGAGGCTGAAGAGTGGATGATGGGTGCTGTAGTACAGCACACCTGACCCTTGAAAGCAAGAGGTGGGTGTGGGGGGATGATGGGCGTTGTAGTCCCTAGAAAGTGCAGGAGCTACATCAGAGTGTACAGTAGGAGGAGATGGTTGGGAGTGATGGGAGGTGGGAAAAGTGGGGCTGGGGATGATGGGAGTTATAGTACCACAGCTGGCCTTAGTGGAACCCCCTGTGGCAGGTTAGATGGGAGAGTATTAAGCGGAGAAAAAAAATTGAAAATTGAGTTCTTAAATTTCTTAGAAGGAAGCGGAAGGGTGGGGTAGAGTGCTTTCTTAGCTGGAAATTTCATTTTTATTTATATTTCATATTTCTTAACCATCAGATGATGTGCAATAAACATAACCGAGAAATTTTTAAAAAATGTATAAAATTAACCTTAAAATTAAAAATTAAATTGGGGGGGGTTTAAATTTTCAATAATGACAATTTTAATATTGTAAGCCACCCAGAGTTACCCTGTGGTTAAAATGGGAGGCCAATAAATTGAATAAATGAAAAATAAAAATAAATAAACATCCAAAGGGAGAGGAAAAAAAATCTTATGGCCATTTAACTTTTTTTTTTTTTTTTGCCATTTTAAATGGCTAAAAAAAAAATCAGTATTATAGGAAACCATCCTAGGAGACCTAATAACTGCCAACTTCTATCGCTGGGGTACGGGGTGATTTTATTATATTATTTGATTTTTTATTAGTTTTTACTGGTTTTAAATGTGGTTTTTATATTCTGTAAGCCGCCTTGAGTCGCTTCTTACTGCTCCAGAAATCATCCTGTTTATTAATATTTCTCAACATTACAATCCATTCGGTTTCTGGACCCCTTCATCTCTTGACTTTTCTTCTATTAATTCGTTTCTGGAGAAGTCAAAAAAAAAAATAATAATCTGCCTTTGGGTTTCGGATTTGGAGGCTGGTGCAACAAAGATACGGCGTTAAATCCTCCTTGCATAAACCACATTTATTTGAAATGCACCATCCTTCTTGTCTGTGTCCAGACCTGGTTTTAACATTTTGCCTCTCTTTCTCTCCTTAGGTTGTGCCATGAAGGTGAAACTCAAAAATGTTTTTGTTATCTACTTCCTCGTGTCCGTGATTGGCCTTATGTATGCATTGATGCAATTGGGTGAGTATCACAATTGGTGTCAAGATTGTGTCTTTCCTTGCCAAGAGAATAGAAAAAAGTCTGGGTTTGCACAGGTAGTCCTTGACTTACGACCACAAGTTAGTAACACAGTTGTTAAGTGAATCGGGCTTTGACTTTGTCGGAAGCTGGGTGGGAAGTACATAGATAATGATCAGATAACTCTAGAAGGCTGCAACTGTCATAAGGTTGCCAAGTGCCCAGAGTTTGCTCATGTGACCGTTAACGATGCTTTTGACGGTCGTAAGTGCGAAAATCGATCTTAAGTCCCTTGTTCCAGTGCCATTGTAGCTTCGAACGGTCGCTAAACGGTCACTTTGAAACGAGATGGGAGCAAATTCATTTAATAATAACCCTGCTGGTGAGATGGGCAGCAAATAAATTGGATGGATGGATAATTTTTTGAATCAGAATAGAGCTGGAAGGGACATTGGAGATGTACTAGTCCAGCCCCTTCCTCAAGTAGGAGACCCTATACCCGTGATGGCGAAGGTGGCACACGGAGCTGTATCAGTGGGCATGCGAGTTCAGCTCCAACTGATTTTCGGGCCTTCTGGGCCCACTAGAAGTCAAGAAACAGGCTGTTTCCGGCCTCTGGGGCGGTGGGGAAGGCCTGTTTTTCTCGCTCCCCAGGCTCCAGAGCCTTTCTAGGAGCCTGAGGAGGGCGAAAACGGCCTTCCCCACCTACCTGGAGGCCCTCCGGAGGCCAGAAACGGCATGTTTGCCGACTTCCAGTGGGACCAGGGGAGGGGGGGTAGGGAAGGCTGTTTTTGCCCTCCCCAGGCTCCTAGAAAGGCTCTGAGCCTGGGGAGAGAGAAAAACGGGCCTACCAGGCCCACCGTGTGCCAAAATTGGGGAGAACGTGGGGGTCGCACACGCATACACGGGGAGGCGGGGCGCATAGAATTATGAGGTTGGGCACACGTGTGCACAACCTCCCCGCTTTTGGCACACGGTTGCAAAAAGCCATCGCTGCCCTATACCATTTCAGATAGGTGCTGCCCAGTCATTTCTTAAAAGCCCCTCCTGGTTATAAAGCACCCACAATTTCTGAAAGCAAATCGTTCCACTGGTTAATTGTCCTCACTGTTAGGAAGTTTCTCCTTAATTTCAGGTTGCTTCTCTTCTTGATTAGTTCCCATCCATTGTTTCTTATAACTTGACCTCTCCCCCCCCCCACCCCCGCTTTCCTCTTTATGGCAGCCCCTCACATACCGGAAGACTGCTATCCTGTCACCCTTAATTCTTCTTTTCTCCAGACCGGCCATATCCAATTCCTGCAACCGTTCTTCCTATATTTTGTCTCCACGCCTTTAATCAATTTAATGGCTTTCATAAAGCTTAGTTTAGCTTCAGTTGCTATAATAAAGAATTTCACTAGGGAGTAATGTTCAAAAAGAATGATGTTCGAGGGTATAGAAATGGAATTTATTCATGATTTTTACTGTTTGTAAGACTGCTAAAGTACCGGATTATACATCAAGAAAAAGTTTTTTTTATAAGTAGGAAGAATGAATTTAATTTAATTGGTTTTGAGAATTTATAAAAGGGAGGTTGATGAATTGGAGCAAAGGGAGTTAAAGAACATGTGGGAGTTTTCAACTTTATAATTAGTTAGTTTATTTTAGCATATGTTTGTTAGATGCTATACCCTGTTTTTGCTCTGGGAAGTCGGGGTGTGTGGGGAGGGCGGGATAAGGGATGGGGGGGGGAAGTGGTGAATAGAGAAATGTCTTAGCAGAAGAAAGTATCTACGAGTAGAATACAGGAGTTGCTCAGACACTAAAGGAGGAAAATATTTCACAGCAAAGAAGTTAGAAAGGAGAGAGGAGGAGCGGGTAGGAAGAGGAGAGGGAGGGTGAGGAATGGAAGAAAGGAGAGGAGGAAGGGAAGGGAAGGGGACAGGAGTAGGAGTGAAGGTGAGAAGGGGGAAAAGAAGAGAGAGGTGGGGGAAAGAGAAAGGAAGTAGGATGAGGTGGGAGAGGAGGCAGGAGAAAGTAGGAGAGAAGAGGAGGGAGGGAAGGGAAAGAAAGGAGGAGAAGAAGAAGGTTTGTTGTGGAATAAAAAAGAGAAAAATAATAATAATAAAAGAAAGAATAAAAGAAAGGATTACCCGTGTAGACTTGGAAAATGCACATTCATCTAAGATGAAGGAACAGCTTTCACAGCACAGAATTCCTTTGTCCGTCTGCAGGGCAGCCCTGTGATTGTAGCCAACACCTGAAGGCCGCTAGCGACCTCATCCATGCCAAGGAGAAGCGACTGTCTCAGTTGCAAAGAGAAGTGAAGCGGCTGCAGGGCCTGGAAAAAGTGCCGGAGCCGGTAGAAGAAGCACCGGTCATCTATGTGGTCACACCCACCTATGCCAGGTAGGTGACCGAAAATCCGAGAGGATGATGCTGAACCTTATTTGAGAAATCAGTCCCCTCTGTCTCCTTTTTCGGGTCTCAAGTGATATTATTTCTGCCCGTATTGTGGAATCTTCTCCCTCCAGAGGTAAGGTTGGCCTCGTTCCTCCTGAGCTTCCGAAGGTCCCTCAGGTTTTGGTTATGCCAGCCGACCAGCCAGGGGACTCCAGGGGATGGGTGGAGCTCATGGGATGGCTGCCTTACTATCAACGTCCCTCCATCTCTTATTCTCTTTTCCTGGCTTGGCTTCTCTTTTAAGTCTTTTTAAATAATTATTATGTAATGGCTTTAAGTGAGGATTGTCTTATTCGTTTACTGTTTTAATGGGAGATAGATAGATAGATAGATAGATAGATAGATAGATAGATAGATAGATAGATAGAGGTTATTGATAGATAGATAGATGATTGATAGATAGATAGATGATTGATAGATAGATAGACAGACATAGGTGGATAGATGATGGACAGATAGATGAAGGACAGATAAATGATAGAAAGGGAGATAGGGATAGATGATAGGTAGATAGATGATAGGTAGGTAGGTAGATAGATAGATAGACAGACAGACAGACAGTCAGACAGGCAGACAGGCAGATGATAGATGACAGACAGTTAGAGATAAATGATAGACTGGTAGGTAGGTTGATAGATAGGTGGGTAGATAGATAGAAGATAGATGATAGTTGATTGATAGATGATAGACAGACAGACAGAGGAAGGAAGGAAGACAGAGAGGGAAGCAAGGAAGAAAAACGGGAAGGAGGCAGGAAAAAAGGTTTCTAATTTAATTAATTTAATTTTAATTAATTCAATTTATATGCCGCCCCTCTCCGAAGACTCAGGGCGGCTCACAATACATTTTTAAAAAATCATTATAAAAAACATTTAAAAATTAAAAACATTAAAAACTCATTCACGCCATTCATGGCCGGATCTCGCCAGATTACAAGAGCGAGATCAACGGCCCCAGGCCTGCCGGAAAAGCCAGGTCTTCACCACTTTCCGGAAGGCCAATAGGGTGGGGATGGTCCAGACCTCAGGAGGTAACTGGTTCCAGAGAGCTGGGGCAGCCACAGAGAAGGCCCTCCCCCGCGGGCCCACCAGCCGGCATTGTGGACCCGGAGGAGATCAACTCTGTGGGATCTTACCGGTCGCTGGGAGCTATGCGGCAGAAGGCGGTCTCGAAGATAACCTGGCCTCATTCTAAGCAAAAGACCAGTACTTGAGGGAGGAAGGGAGGAAGGGAGGGAGGAAGGAAAGAGGGAGGGATTGAGGGAGGAGAGAAACCGAGAGAAAGAAAAAGAAAAGAACAAAACCAGTCTTTATTCTTTGACGCAACCATTTCTTAACACAACCGCTTGATCCTTCCTTCCTTCCCGATTTGGCAGGCTGGTTCAGAAAGCCGAGCTGGTCCGTCTCTCCCAGACGTTGATGCACGTCAGAAACCTGCACTGGATCGTGGTCGAGGACTCGCCGAGCAAGACCCAGCTGGTGTCTGAGCTGCTGGTCCAGAGTAAATTGCCTTTTACTCACCTCCACACCGAGACCCCCAAGGAGCACAAACGGAAGGAGACGGATCCCAACTGGCTGAAGCCACGCGGGGTGGAGCAGCGGAATTTAGCCCTGCAGTGGTTGCGCGAGCACCGCAAGCTCCCCGACGTGGGCGTGGTGTATTTCGCCGATGACGACAACACTTACAGCCTTCACCTCTTCGACGAGGTCCGTGGTGATCAGGCAGGAGAAACCCTGTAACTGCTCTAAAAACGAATCATTGGTCTTCTTTTTTTATAGTCGTAGCAGTATTTTTATTTCTTAAAACGATATGCCGCCCATCTCGCTAACAAGACGGGTGTCTTACAGGAGATCCATACAGGCAGTCCTTGACTTACGACCACAATTGAGTTGCTAAGCGAGTCAGTTATTCACTGAATTTCGCCCAATTTTACAACTGGTATAGTTCTTACAGGAATCCCCACAATTGGTTGTTAAGCAAATTTAATTTTCCACACTGATTTAGCTGAATCAATCTTATCTATCTATCTATCTATCTATCTATCTATCTATCTATCTATCATCTTCTCTATCCTTCTCATCTATCTCTGTCTGTCTAGCTATCTGTCTATCTTCTCTATCATTCTCATCTATATCTATCTATCATATAGATGAGAAGGATAGATAATGATCTATCTATCTATCTATATCTATCTATCTATCTATCTATCTATCTATCTATCTATCTATCTATCTACC
The DNA here is from genome assembly GCA_022577455.1 of Arizona elegans. Classification (NCBI taxonomy): domain Eukaryota; kingdom Metazoa; phylum Chordata; class Lepidosauria; order Squamata; family Colubridae; genus Arizona; species Arizona elegans. Next base: position 5,651,986 of record JAKOOJ010000036.1, read on the forward strand.
TTCCTACCTATCTATCTATCTATCTATCTATCTATCTATCTATCTATCTATCCTTCTCATCTATTCTCTGTCTAGCTATCTAGCTATCTTCTCTATCCTTCTCATCTATCTCTCTGTCTAGCTATCTATCTATCTATCTTCTCTATCCTTCTCATCTATCTCTCTGTCTAGCTATCTATCTATCTATCTTCTCTATCCTTCTCATCTATCTCTGTCTGTCTATCTATCTATTTATCTATCTTCTCTATCCTTCTCATCTATCTCTGTCTGTCTATCTATCTATCTATCTATCTTCTCTATCCTTCTCATCTATCTCTGTCTGTCTATCTATCTATCTATCTTCTCTATCCTTCTCATCTATCTCTCTGTCTAGCTATCTATCTATCTTCTCTATCCTTCTCATCTATCTCTCTGTCTAGCTATCTATCTATCTATCTTCTCTATCCTTCTCATCTATCTCTGTCTGTCTATCTATCTATTTATCTATCTTCTCTATCCTTCTCATCTATCTCTGTCTATCTATCTATCTATCTATCTATCTATCTATCTATCTATCTATCTATCTATCTTCTCTATCCTTCTCATCTATCTCTGTCTGTCTGTCTATCTATCTATCTATCTATCTTCTCTATCCTTCTCATCTATCTCTGTCTGTCTAGCTATCTATCTATCTATCTTCTCTATCCTTCTCATCTATCTCTGTCTGTCTATCTATCTATCTATCTTCTCTATCCTTCTCATCTATCTCTATCTATCTTCTCTATCATTCTCATCTATCTCTATCTACTCTATCATCTACCAGTATCTCTTCTTTCTATCTCTTTATCTCTCTATCTTCTATTAAAACAGTAAATGAATAAGGCAATCCTTACTTAAAACATTATATAATAATTATTTTTTTAAAAAAGACTTAAAAGCAAAGCTAAACCAGGAAAAGAGAATAAGAGATGCAGGGAAACTATGGTTAAACGAAGGAAGGAAGGAAGGAAGGAAGGAAGCGGAGGTCACCGGGCAGAGGTTCTTCTGTTGATCATCTCCTCTTTCTCTCCCCAAACAGATCCGTTCCACCCAGCGTGTCTCGGTCTGGCCCGTAGGCCTGGTGGGAGGCCTCCGTTTCGAGCGGCCCCTGGTGGAAAACGGCAGAGTGGTGGGTTTCTACACGGCTTGGAAGCCCAACCGGCCTTTCCCCATCGACATGGCGGGCTTCGCCGTGGCCCTGTCGCTGCTGCTGGCCAACCCGGAGGCTCGCTTCGATTTGCTGGCCGAGCGCGGTTACTTGGAGAGCAGCCTCTTGCAGTCGCTGGTCTCGATGGAAGAGCTGGAGCCGAAGGCAGACAACTGCACCAAGGTTAGAAGGGGAGGACGGCCTTCTCCCCTGGCCTTCTGTCGAGCAGAGCCCATGGGGGAAGCCCCGATTCGCTAAATGACAGTGAGATTGTCCAGACAGCGGCAGGGACTCGCTGTACAACCGTGGCCAGAAAGGTCGTAAAATCAGACGTGACTCACTGAATGGCCTGCGGGAGGAGAAGATTTGTAGCTCAGGGTTGTAGCTCTCGGAGCTGGGTGGGTGACTGGCTTACAGACGTTTCGCAACCTAGCTAAGTTACCTTATGAGGGCTAGGAAGGAGCGCAGTTTATGGAGTGGAGGAGAAGGAGAATAGGAGGGGAGGGGAGGAGAGGGAGGAGGAGAGGCAGGAGGAAGGGAAAGGGGAGGGGGATGACAACTGTGGAGTCCTTGATGCTCCCTGAGCCTTTGTTACAGACATTTCACGAGCCAGCTAGGTAATTGCATCAGTGCTAGGAGAGAGAGAGAGAGAGAGAGAGAGGGATTTGCTCAATGTTTATATTCAAGAAGCTCGCTTGCTACTTGAGAGAGAGCAAATCCCCCTCTCTCTCTCTCTCCCTCTGATGAGGTTACCTAGTTGGGTCATGAGATTCCTGCAAAGCAAAAGAGCTCCTCTTTTGGTCTCCTCCTCAAGGAGTCCTCAGTCGTCATCCTCCTCCCCCCCCTCCCCCGCCTTCTTCGCCACGCCACAGTCCTCCCTCCCTTCTAACACTGATGATGTTCCCTAGTTTGGTAATGAAACGTCTGTAAGAAAACAACCAAGCTCAGAGAGCATCAAGGACCCCATAGTCCTCTTCCTCCTTTTCCTCCCCCTCTTCTCCTCTTCCTTACTCCACAATCCCCACTCCCTTCTAGCACTGATGAGGTTCCGTAGTTGGGTAATGAAACGTCTGCAAGAAAAAAAGCAACCTCAGAGAGTACCAAGGACCCCACAGTCCTCTTCCTCCTTCTCCTCCTCCTCCTCCTCTTCCTCTCCCTCTTCTTCCTCCCCACTCCTTCTCTTCCTCACTCCATAATCCCCACTCCTTTCTAGCACTGATGAGGTTCCCTAGTTGGGTAATTAAACGTCTGCAAGAAAGAAAGCAACCTCAGAGAGCACCAAGGACTCCACAGTCCTCTTCCTCCTTCTCCTCCTCCTCCTCCTCCTCTTCCTCCCCCTCTTCTTCCTCCCCCCTCCTCCTCTTCCTCACTCCATAATCCCCACTCCCTCCTAGCACTGATGAGGTTCCCTAGTTGGGTAATGAAACTTCTGCAGGAAAATCACCAAGCTCAGAGAGCACCAAGCGCCGCCTTGCTTATCAACAGACGTTCTGCCCTCTCACCGTAGTGGTTATAAGTTGAGGACTTACCTATATAGATGGATCATCAGGAAGCCCAAATCCCTGTCTGCGTTTCAGGTCTTCGTTTGGCACACCCGGACCGAGAAGCCGAAGATGAAACAGGAAGAGCTTTTGCAGAAGCAGGGCCTGGGTTCCGATCTCAGCATCGAGGTGTGAGAGACCAGCCTCCTGTCCAGGTATCACAATGGTGGGGCAGGGGCATCTCTGCTGGGCCAGAGAGCCCACTCCAGCCGGAATGTATAGAGAGAACACATTATTTTAATTTATGAAGGCTGAATCCTGTCCTCCCACCCCCCACAAGCTCTCTCCGTGTACTGGGGCCGGTGGTCAGGACGTTGACTTACAGGAAGAAAATCTCTATGATCCCATATTTAAATTATATATGGACTGTGGGGAAATGGAAGCCCCGGTTCTGGGGAGGGGCTGGTTCCTGTCCCACCTGCTCTCTCTGTGTGTCTGTGTGTCTTAGTGTTGTCTTTAAGGCTGCGCTGATAATATGCATGGGAATCTTTCAACAACACCCCCCTTCTCGATTTTCATGTATCCCCCCCCCCCCCCCCAAAAGACTCTCGCAACAAATCTCTAACAAATCAAGATCGGCTTCCATTGACTTCTTTTTGGGTCTCTACTATCAGCGGTGGGAAAAGGCGATTTTTATCCATTTCAAAGTCTAGCCGAGCTTTCTTTCAAGCCGGAGTCGTGGCAAATTTGAGACTTCTGGACTACATCTCCCAGAATTCCCCAGCCAGCATGGCCGACAAAGTAATTCTAGAATTGAAGTCCCCAAATCTTAAAAGTTACCAGATTTGGAGATCCTTGCTTTAAAGCTGTGTTTCTCTCAACTTTGGCAGTGTGAAAATGTCTTGACTATAACTCCCAGAATTCCCCATCCAACTGTTTTGAAATGCCTGGACTATAACTCCCAGAATTCCCCATCCAACATGCTTTGAGATGACTGGACTATAACTCCCAGAATTCCCCATCCAACTGTTTTGAGATGCCTGGACTATAACTCCCAGAATTACCCATCCAACATGCTTTGAGATGACTGGACTATAACTCCCAGAATTCCCCATCCAACTGTTTTGAGATGCCTGGACTACAACTCCCAGAATTACCCATCCAACATGCTTTGAGATGACTGGACTATAACTCCCAGAATTCCCCATCCAACTGCTTTGAGATGACTGGACTACAACTCCCAGAATTACCCATCCAACATGCTTTGAGATGACTGGACTACAACTCCCAGAATTCCCCATCCAACTGTTTTGAGATGCCTGGACTACAACTCCCAGAATTACCCATCCAACATGCTTTGAGATGACTGGACTATAACTCCCAGAATTCCCCATCCAACTGCTTTGAGATGACTGAACTACAACTCCCAGAATTCCCCATCCAACATGCTTTGAGACTGGACTACAACTCCCAGAATTCCCCATCCAACATGCTTTGAGATGACTGGACTACAACTCCCAGAATTACCCATCCAACATGCTTTGAGACTGGACTACAACTCCCAGAATTCCCCATCCAACATGCTTTGAGACTGGACTACAACTCCCAGAATTCCCCATCTAACATGCTTTGAGATGACTGGACTACAACTCCCAGAATTCCCCATCCAACATGCTTTGAGATGCCTGGACTATAACTCCCAGAATTACCCATCCAACTGCTTTGAGATGCCTGGACTACAACTCCCAGAATTCCCCATCCAACATGCTTTGAGACTGGACTACAACTCCCAGAATTACCCATCCAACATGCTTTGAGATGCCTGGACTACAACTCCCAAAATTTTCCAGCCAATGTGATCTGGATTTCAATTTCCATTTAACTTTATTAAATTATTATTATTATTTTTTAAAATGCCTGGGGAATTCTGGGACTTGAAGTTCACACAACTTAAAGCATGCTGGCTGGGGAATTCTGGGAGTTGTAGTCAAGACGTCCACCCAGTGTCATATTGCCAAAGTTGAAAAATAACTGCTTTAAAGCATATTCTGTAATGGTTTAATTTCAGATATGGGGATGGCTGAATTTTTAACCTAAATTGGTCGTTAAACAAACCGGGCCGTTAAACAAATCCCGATGTGTAAAAAAAACCTTGCCAAATTTGGCGTCTCCTGTATTTTTCGCCTGCATTTTGGGGACTTTCCACATCTTGGCATATTTTACTTCTGTCGTGCTTGCTTTGTGGGCGGTGAGCAAGTAGATTACCGAAGATCTTCGCACAATGGCCCATCCGGTTTGCCTCAAATCTTCCCGGCGTCCAAACTCGGGATTTTATTTCTCGGATGCGCTTGGAATTACCGAGCGACTTGTGAGGTCTTACCCGCTTGGAAAACGAACGTGGGGATGGACATCTTTGAGCCGGGGAGGGTTTTAAATTGACTTGTGGGGCTCGATTTGCTTGATTGACAGCAGAAGAGACTAAATGATCCCAGGATAAAGAAGTTGAATCATCAGCCTGCTGCTGGCACGGCCTTCTTCAGATAATATGGCATTTGCTCATCACGTTACTTGCCACGCCCAGGTTTTGCATCCTTCAACGCTGAGCTAAGGACTTCCAGCAAAGAGGTGTTGTCTTTTTTGCAACGGACTCCGGCCTCGCCCCAAATGTTCTCGACACAAAAAGAGCCGCTTTGCGGAGGGATATTTCAGCAGCCGGATTCGTTTTCCCCCTTATCGCTGAAGGAACGGATACAGTACAGGTAGTTTTCAGCTTAATCGCCTTTCATTTTAGTGACCGTTTAAAGCTACAGCACTGACTTAACGACGGTTTTTCCACACTGAACGACCGTTGCAAAATTCCCCACCCCGTGGTTATGTGATCAAAATTCAGACGCTTGGCAACTGACTCCGTATTTATGACGGTCGCAGCGTTTCCCGGGGTCGCTGCCATCCCCTTTTGCGGCCTTCTGACAACGGGGAAGCCAGATTCACTTAACAACCGCGTGACTAATTTAACGGCCTCAGTGATTCGCTTCGTAACAAGGGAGGCAAGGAAGGTTCTAAAAGGGAGCGAAAGGGACTTAACCGCTGTCTCGCTTAGCAACAGAAGGCTCTGATGATGCCAGCTGAGTTGCCTAATTGGCAGAGGCTTTTTTTCTTTTAAATGCCTCTGCCGATCAGGCAACTCAGTTTGGATCGTCAGAGGCTTTTAAAAGAAAAAAAGCCTCTGCCGATCAGGCAACTCAGCTTGGATCGTCAGAGGCATTTAAAAGAAAAAAAGCCTCTGCCGATCAGGCAACTCAGCTGGGATCGTCAGAGGCATTTAAAAAAAAAAGCCTCTGCCAATCAGGCAACTCAGCTTGGAATCGTCAGAGGCTTTTAAAAGCATTTTTTTTACAACCTCTTCAGAGGTTGTAGAAAAAATGCCTTTAAATGCCTCTGACGATCCCAGCTGAGCTGCGTGATCATCAGAGGCTTTTTTTTTTTTTTTTTACTTTTAAAAGCATTTTTTTGGCCGAAGAGGTTGTAGAAAAAATGCTTTTAAAAGAAAAAAAAAAAGCCTCTGATTATTGTGCGGCTCAGCTAGGCATGGGGAGATGGGGGAGCAGGGATTTTTGCTACCGGTTCTCCCAACCACCCGCCTCCGTCGCTACGGAATCGGGTGATCCGGTCCAAACCGGGAGCATTTCACCCCTGCGAGGTACCCTCTGCATTGGCCGTCGTGTATCCCTTTAAGTCCCAATCGACTTCCTCAGCCCGGTGATAAACCACAATTCACAACACTGGAATGGCTGAGTTAATACATGTCCTCAACAATCCTCCCATAATGTGGAGTGAAAAAATGACCGTGGTTTTTAAACCACAATTCATGGCTTAGCATAGAGCCAATAAGACCTCACAAGTGTTTGCTCGAGTGGAAAAAGCAAAGCATACATTTAATAAATTATTAAGGTTTTTGGCTGCTGTTGATTTTATTTCCAAGGGTGGTTTATTCAAACGTTGCGTCAATGTTGGAAGCCAGGATATTTCGGAGTCGGAGGACGGAACCTCACGCTAAGCCAGGGTGAGTTTGGCTTAGCAGGTTGTGTGAATGTGGTTCCAGGTAGTCCTCGACTTACGACAGCTCATTTAGTGACCTTTCGACGTTACCGCTGCAATGGAAAAAGTGACTTATGACCATTTTTTTGTACTCCATTGCAACATTCCCCCACCATCACGTGATTTACATTCAGATGCTTGACTATTGTCTCCCATTTACGACCGTCGCCAGGGTCTGGTCTCATCCGATTCCCTTTTGCGACCTTCTGACAAGCAAGAGTCAGTGGGGAAGCCAGATTCACTTAACAACCGGGGTTCCTAATTGAACGACCGGCCGCGATTCGCCGTCCGTCCTGGCAATCAAAATCGTAAAACGGGAGCAAAAACTCCACTTAAATTTCTCAGCCACGTAAACGTTGGGCTCCATTGCGGTTGTAAGTCGAGGACTACCTGGTAGCCACGGTCGACGGCGTAAAAGAGGCAAAATGGCAGCCCAGGTGAGATGTTTTTGAACTCCTCGGAGGCTTCTTAGAAGTTTCTGCAACTGGATTTGAGCAAAGGGCATCCTGCGTGTGATCGGTGAAATTCTAGGCTGAAATGGATCGGGCAGGAAGAAGTCTGGTGCTTTCTGGGAAAAAGATCAACTGAGCGTGAAACTTAAAACTGTTTGAAATTGAAAATTGCCCGGCCGGTTCTACCACCGTGTTTTACTGCTGTTCCTTGGAAGCAGCTGTTTCCCCACCTACCTCTCCCCTGCGAAACTGCTATCACAAACCAGGTTGACTGCAGTCGTGGCCCAAATTGTGGAAAACCTTTTGGGAAAAGGGTATTTTTGAGGTTCGATGGCTAATAAAACCACTTTTATTTTGATGTTTCAAGAGAATCCTATTCCACTGCTGGAATGGCCTGGGAATAGCCCAGACCTTCGCCCAATTGAAAATCTAGAGCTGATTCAAGAAACTTGTTAGTCAGAAGCGACTCAGCAATAAAACCCAGTTAATAGAAGCCATCATTCCATCTTGGTTTCACATTAGAACAGCTGCCGAACTCAAAGACTCGGTTCCCTCCATGGGAAAACACTGTAAGGCCCTAATTCATGCTAAAGATTACCCAACTGAGTATTAACTGACATGGGGATAATTTTTGTCTATCTAATTTTTTCTACGGTGATCATTTTTGTCTATCTCATTTTTTTTCTACGTGCTTTGCTTTTCTTCTTTATACTGTAACTGCCATTCTAATAGCAAATCCTTCCTAAAAGTTATTGCATTACATTCTTGATTAAATTATCTTTCCATTGATATATAATTTTATGGTGCTACTCCAAAAAAAAAAAAAAAAGTGGTGCTATTAGCTAGTTTTAGAAAATACACTTTTCCCAAAAGGTTTCCACAATTTTGGCCACTAGTGTAGCCAGGAAACCCAGCTTATCTGGATAATGGCTTTCCTCCAGATTTCCGCCTTTTAACCCTCTCTGGAGTATAAAACAGTGCTCCCGTCCTCCTTGCCAAAAAGCTTCCAGCGCTGGAGAACAGGCAGGTGATTTTAAAACTCTGCCATCAGCATTCTAGTCCTCAACCAGGAACTGGAAATCAAAGATCTCCAGATGTGTCAATAACAGTCAAAGGATGCTGGGAATAATTATGCAGCAACATCTGGAAGCTGTAGATCTCTTCTCTCCTCCCCCACCCCCCAATTTTGGTGTCTCTTTTTGCTTAAGAGACTAGGGGTACCTGGATTTGTGAGTGCCACAAACCATAGTTGGTTTGTTTTAAGCTTGGATCCTATCAAGCCAGCAATTGTGGTTCTGTGAACTTGACCAAACTTCAGTGAAGGAATCCAAACTCAGCCAAGTTCTCCAGGAGGAACTCACAATGCCCAGCTGCCCTTGTCTGCGAGTAGGAGGTGATTCTTTTTCCTTAAGAAGTTTACAGTGGGGTTAAGACTTCTGTGGAGCCTCTAGGCTCCAGTGCAGTCTACCTCAATGCATTCGTTTCTTGTCCTAGGAAGTTTTGCCTCCTGCACCAGCCCTTGCCCCCGAAACCATTCCCTTCCCTCTTCTTCCAGCCCACCTCCTTCGCATTTCGTACCACGCCTGCAATCTTGTTTTTATTACCTTACACAACTTGTTTCTATCGACATATTTTAAAGTTTTTTGATAGCTGTGAGATGGATTTAATTATTGACTCTATGCCAGCCAGAGTCTTGTTTGGTGAGATGGTGGCTGTCTGAATGTGAAAGGCAGGCAGACAGAGACCAGGGAGGGAGGGAGGAAGGAAGGAAGGAAGGAAAAGGTCAGGAAGCAAGGAAAGAAAAGATGGGAATGAAGAAAGGAAGGAAGGAATAGATGAGAGGGAAGGAAGGAAGGAAGGAAAAGGTCAGGAAGCAAGGAAAGAAAAGATGGGAATGAAGAAAGGAAGGAAGGAATAGATGAGAGGGAAGGAAGGAAGGAAGGAAAAGGTCAGGAAGCAAGGAAAGAAAAGATGGGAATGAAGAAAGGAAGGAAAGAATAGATGAGAAGGAAGGAAAGAAGGTCAGGAAACAAGGAAAGAAAAGTTGGAAAGGAAGGAAGGAAAGAAAGATGAGAGGGAAGAAAGGAAAAAGGAAGGAAGGAAAAGGTCAGGAAGGAAGGAAAGACAAGATGGGAGGGAAGGAAGGAAGCAGAGGAAAAGTGGAGCAAGGAAGGAAACGGAAAAGATCAGGAGGAAAGGAAGCAGAGAAAAGGAAGGGAGGGAGGAGAAATGGAGGGAGGGAGGAAGAAAGGAAGGAAAAGGTCAGGAAGCAAGGAAATAGATGGGAAGGAAGGAAAGAAAAGATCAGGAAAGACAAGATGGAGGGAAGGAGGGAAACAGAAGGAAGGAAGGAAGGAAAAAAGATCAGGTGGAAATGAAGGAATAGATGGAAGGAAGCAGAGAAAAGGAAGGAAGGAGAGAACAAGGAGGGAAAGAAAAGTTCAGGAAAGAATAGATGGGAGGGAAGGAAGGAAGCAGTGGAAAAGTGGAGGAAGAAAGGAAACGGAAAAGATCAAGAGGAAAGGAAGCAGAGGAAAGGAAGGGAGGGAGGAGAAATGGAGGAAGGAAGGAGGAAAGGAAGGTGAGAAAGGGAAGGAAGGAAGGAGAGAAAGGAAGAAAAAAGGAAGGAAGATGAGAATGGGAAGCTAGGAAGGAGAAATGGAAGAAAGGAAGGAGAGAAAAAAAAGAGGGAGGAAAGGTGAGAAAAGGAAAGAAAGAGAGGAAGGAAGGAAGGTGAGAAAGGGAAGGAAAGAGAAAAGAGGAAAGAAGGTGAGAAAGGGAAGCTAAGGGAGAAATGGAAGGAAGGAAGGAGAGAAAAGAAAAGAGGAAGAAAAGAAGGAGAGAAAAGGAAAGAAAGAACGGAAGGAAGAAGAAAGGGAAGGAAGGAAGGAGAGAAAAGGAAAGAAAGAATGAAAGGAAGAAGAAAGGGAAGGAAGGAAGGAGAGAAAAGGAAAGAAAGAACGAAAGGAAGAAGAAAGGGAAGGAAGGAAGGAGAGGAAAGGAAAGAAAGAACGGAAGGAAGAAGAAAGGGAAGGAAGGAAGGAGAGAAAAGGAAAGAAAGAACGGAAGGAAGGAAGAAGAAAGGGAAGGAAGGAAGAAGAAAGGGAAGGAAGGAAGGAGAGGAAAGGAAAGAAAGAACGGAAGAAAGGTGAGAAAGGGAAGGAAGGAAGGAGAGAAAAGGAAAGAAAGAACGGAAGGAAGGAAGAAGAAAGGGAAGGAAGGAAGGAGAGAAAAGGAAAGAGAACGGAAGGAAGAAGAAAGGGAAGGAAGGAGAGAAAAGGAAAGAAAGAACGGAAGAAAGGTGAGAAATGGAAGAAAGGAAGGAGAGAAAAGGAAAGAAAGAACGGAAGGAAGGAAGGTGAGAAAGGGAAGGAAGGAAGGAGAGAAAAGGAAAGAAAGAACGGAAGGAAGGAAGAAGAAAGGGAAGGAAGGAAGGAAGGAGAAGAAAGAAAGAAAGAGGAAGGAAGGAAGGAAGGAAGGTGAAAAAAGGAAGGAAGGAAAGAAGGGAGATGCACCCCCAGCGCCACCATCCAGAGCGGCGAAAGCTCCGCGATCGCCGCGTCGGTCCGTCCGCCCCTCCTGCGCTGCTGCGGCTGCCGCTGCTTTGCGTCTTTTTCCTGCCCGCCCGGGAGGGAAGCGCCACCCGCCCACTGGCTTCCTGGGGGGAGGCGGCCGCGCTGTCCCAGCCGCCCCGACGGGACGGGGCGGGCGCGGCTTCCTCCTCCTCCTCCTCCTCCTCCTCCTGGGCTCCGATCCATCATCCCCTGCCCGGCCGGCCAGCTGAGAGCTGGGACTCCCAAGCGCTTTTGCAAGAGCCCCCCATGGCCGGTGAGAGCTTGGCGGTCCGGTCCGGACTTTTTTTGGGGGGGTGGGTGGAAAGAGAGAGACCCTCCCCCATCATTCCCCCCAAATCGGGCTGGCTGGAAGCCGGGTCTCCAAACCCATCCAGACGATCCGGGCTGGCAGGTAGGGGCGGGGGTCGTTTGCATTGCCACGGGGTGCCCCCCTTCCTTTCCCACCCCCCCTTAAAGGATCCACACGACGTCCTTGGGAGAGACCCTCGGGAAGGGAGGTTCTTCGGTGCGATCCACGCAGGCTGCGCCCCCCACCCCCCACCCCTCTCTCTCTCTTTCTTTCTTTCTTTTTTTGCAACCCGCGTGTCTTCCGTGGAAATCAATCCCGCATCTCGCTGGCAAGGGCAAGGGGCGCCCGGTTGGGGAAGGACCGAGGGCGCAACGCGTTAGGTTTGCAGAAGTTGGGGTTGTTGGGGGGGCTTCAAAAAGGGGGGGGGTGTAAAGAGAAGGAAGGGGGCAGGACAGGAAGATTAAGAGGGGGCTGGCAGAGATTGGGGCACCCGGGACCCCGATAGAGATGGGTGTGCTTGTGTGTGGTTTGTCTGTCTATCTATCTATCTATCTATCTATCTATCTATCTATCTATCTATCTATCTATCTATCTTCTTCTTCTTCTTCTTCTTCTTCTTCTTCTTCTTCTTCTTCTTCTTCTTCTTCTCTCTCTCTCTCTCTCTAACCTCTCTCTCTAATCTATCATCTATCTATCCTCATCTATCTATCTATCTATCTATCTATCTATCTATCTATCTATCTATCATCTATCTATCTATCTATCCTCTTCTCTCTCTCTCTCTCAGTATCTCTCTCTAACCTCTCTCTCTGATCTGTCATGTATCTATCTATCTCTTCTCTTCTCTCTCTCTCTCTCTCTCTCGGTATCTCTCTCTAACCTCTCTAACCTATCTATCATCTATCTATCTATCCTCTTCTATCTCTCTCTTCTCTCTCTCTCTCTCTCTCTCTGTATCTCTCTCTAACCTCTCTAATCTATCTATCATCTATCTATCTATCCTATCTCTCTCTTCTCTCTCTCTCTCTCTCTCTTGGTATCTCACTCTAACCACTCTCTCTAAACTGTCATGTATGTATGTATGTATGTATGTATCTATCTATCTATCTATCTATCTATCTATCTATCTATCTATCTATTCTCTTCTCTCTCTCTCTCTTTCTCTCTCTCGGTATCTCTCTCTCTAACCTCTCTCTCTAATCTATCATCTATCTATCTATCCTCTTCTCTCTCTCTCTCTCTCTCTGTCTCTTGGTATCTCTCTCTCTATAACCTCTCTCTCTAATCTATCTGTCTATCTATCTATCTATCTATCTATCTATCTATCTATCTACTTATTTACTTACTTACTTATTTATTTTGCAACCTTGTGGGTCACACAACACACACACACACACACCCCGCACACAATCCGCAGCCTGGGAGGCTCATGTGGCAGAGCTCAAGTAAGGGGTTTTTCCTGGGCAGGAAGTAGGGAGGACGGTTGGTGATGCCACAACGCGAACTTCTGCCAAGTTTGACAATCGCACTGGAGACGGCTCTTCCAGTTGTGTATTTTAACACACGGGGGAGAGGGGGGTGTTTGCGCCCTCCCCAAAGATGTCCCCTTTCGCAGGTTGGAAACCAAACCAGCCTTTTGCAAGCAAGGCCCCATAAACCACCACCCCTTTTTTTTGGTGAGGGCAGAATTCTCACCCAGATCTAGCTCGCCTCCAAATTCACCCAATTTTAATTTTCATTTAAAAAAAAAAAAAAAAACTACTACTTTTCGGGCCCTTCGTGGGGTTTTTGTTTTATTTTGTTTTGTTTTAAATCCGGGATCCGTTTTTGCATGTCAACAGAGTTGTGCTTCTGATAAAACTTCCTTCTCAAGCCACATGTTGCAACATCTGGAGGCCGTAGGGCAGAATGTGGCTCGTCAGGGGACGCAGCAGCGCGGAGTTAAAAAGTACATTTTTTATTTTTTTATTTTTTTTAGAAAGTTGGACCGACTCCCCGAAAAAGGAGGTGAATTTAATCTCCCTCACGCTCCTCGTTCTTATTTCTTCTTTGAAACTTTAAAAAAAAAAAAAATTCAAATTGGGTGTGCTGAGCTCAGATTTGGCAGTGGGTTTTCGTTTCCGTTCTCACGGCAGGCCGCCTCTTTCCTTTTGCATCGTTAAAAAGCCATTATTAATAGCTTCGCCTCCATCTGTTTCAGCCTTACGGCTCCCCTTAATTCAGATTTATCGCAGGGGGATGAAAAGACACGAAACCACTGCGAATCCGTATATATTACATGTGTAGTCCTCGATTTATGACCGCAATCAAGCCCCCCAAAATTCCTCTTGCTAAGCGAGACGGTCGTTGAGTGAGTTTTACGCACAATTTTACCACCTTTCTTGCCACTGCGGTTAAGGGAATAAGCGCTGTTGTTGAGAGAGTTAGGTGGTTGTTAAGTGAATCTATTGATTTTGATGGTTAAAAGGTCGCAAGAGGGACTCACAGGACACTGCAACTGTCATAAATGTGAATCACTTGCCAAGCGTCCAAATTTTGATCACACAACCCTGGGGATGCTAATAAGGTCATAAGTGTGAAAAGCGGACGTAAGTCACTTTTCTCAACGCTGTTCTAATTTCGAATTGGCACTGAACGAATATTTGTAAACTGAGGAATATGCGTATTGGGAGGCCTTTTTTAAATTTTAATGTTGACACCTTTGTCAAATTTTTGGCTGACAATTTCGGGATGATTTGAATAAGTATCAAAGAATTTTTTTTGTTTTTTAATTGATTGTTTCTTCGGAAGTTGATAAGCGTTGTGTGGTCTTTGTAGATGAAGTTAGAACGGCGTTAGCAATTTTTCCGGGCTTCCTCCGAGGTTTAGGGGGACGGCAATGTGATTTCCTGCCCAGATGTGATATCTAAATCTGAAATAAACCTGGCGCACAGCCACAGAAATGTAATAGGGGCAGAGTTTGGGGTGCATTCAGTGGTGGGATTCAACCAGTTCGCACCTATTCGGGAGAACCGGTTGTTAACTTTCTAAGCAGTCCGGAGAACTGGTTGTTGGAAGAAATCTTATTTTGTTTTTTTTTTCCCACTTTACAGGACTAATCCTGTAAGGAAGGCAGGAAGGGAACATTCTGGTGGTATTTCTAGCCTAATCTTTATTGCCCTGTTTTACAGAAACTGCCTCTCTGGTTAACCCTTATTACATTGTAACAGCTAAGGCGAAGCGCCCATCGATGTGAGTGACCTTGAGTTGGCCACGCCCACACGGTCATATGACCACCAAGCCACGCCTACCCAGCTGGTCATTAGGGCAGAGAACCAGTTGTTAAATTATTTGAATCCCACCACTGGGTGCATTGGTTTAAAAAAAAAACGGGGGGGGGGCAGTGTGTTTATCTAGGCCAGAGATGGATAACCGTTTTGGTGCCGAGTTCCCCTGTGGGTGCCCAAACCCCCAAAATGCAATGCAAGCACCCCACACACACATGCGCCCCCCCCCCCGGTGCCCCATTTTGGCTTCCAGATAGTGCAGGAGGCTTTCCAGGCTCAAAGCGAGCCTCCCCCCCACCCGGTGCCCCATTTTGGGCCTGGTAAACTTCCTGCAACAACCTGCACTCCACACCCCTCCGCCAGTGGTGGGTTGCTCCCGGTTCGATCCGGTTCTTGCGAACTGGTAGTAATGGTGGCGGGAGGCTCCGCCCACCCGCCTGGACGTCATCATGAACAATCTGCATAAGTGCGCATACGCTCCCGTTGAGGTAAGTAGAACCCACCCCTGCCCTCCGCGAATGCACAGGCGTGTCCCCTACTTGCGCCCCGCCCTCCACGCAGGCGCAGCAGAGACTCAAAGACCAGCTTTGAGGCCGGTGGGAGGTGGCGGTGGAGCTGGGCTGGGACGATGGAGGATGGATTTCAGGCAGCGTTTTCAATACAGTCTAATGAAAGTAGAAAATTTTACGATCAAGGCTTATTTAGTCAAGAGTTTTTATAGGTCGTCTTTGACTTATGACCACAATGGAGCCCAACATGTATGCTGCTAAGTGAGATAGTTTGTTAAGTGGGTTTTTACCCCCGTTTTTTACGACTTTTCCCACTGCAGCTGTTAAGTGAATCACCGCAGTTCTTAAATCAGGCATGCGGTTTTTAAGTGAATTTGGCTTCCCGATTCTGACTTTGTCGTAAAAGGGGGTCGCGTGAGCCCGGGCCGGGACACTGCGACCGTCATAAATAGGAGGCGGTGGCCAAGCCTCTGAATTTTGATCCCATGACCCTGGGGATGCTGCAGTGGTCATAAGTGTGAAACACGGTCGTAAATCACTCTTTTTTCCAGCGCCGTGTGAATGGTCGCTAAATGAACTGTTGTAAGTCAAGGACTACCTGTATTGTGTTAATGCTGTAAGCCGCCTTGTGTCAAGACGGATGTCAAATAAATTCAACAAATCAAGAAACCTTTCCCTGCAAATAATCCCAGAGACATAAATCAGCAGTAGGCGGGGCTAAAGCAAATTGTGGGCATGGCCAGCTGTCACGACGAGAAGTAACAGGTAGTCCTCGATTTACAAACATTCATTTAGCGACCGTTCGAAGTTACAAAGGAACTGGGGAAAAAAGTGATTTTTGACCGGTCCTTGCACTTACGACCGTCACAGCAACCCCAGGGGACGGTGCAACCATCATAAATATAAGTCAGTGGCCAAGGGCCTGAATTTTGATCACAGGAGCCCAGGGATGCTGCAATGGTCGTAAGTGCGAAAAACGGACATAAGTCACTTTTTACAATGCAGTTGTAACTTTGAACAGTCCCTAAATGGACCGTTTTAAATCGAGGACTACCTGTAATGCATTAAACCATTAAGTTGTGATTTACTAGCTGCGTCTGCGGGAGCCTCATCTAAGCTAAATTTTGTTAAGTAACGCTTACGATGGGTTAGCGTTTTTGTTGTGTTGTGTTGTGTTGTGTTATGTTTTATGTTATGTTACATTTCATGTTATTTTATGTTGTTAGGTTTTAGGTTATATTTCATGTTACATTCTATGTTCTGTTCTGTTTTATGTTATTTTATGTTCTGTTTTATATTATGTTATGTTTTCTGTTATTTTCTGTTGTTTTATGTTGTTACGTTTTATGTTTTATGTTATATTTTATGTTCTGTTCTGTTCTGTTCTGTTCCGTTAGCTTCTCCCAGGGGTTGAATCCCTTCTCCATTTTAGCCGCTTTGGGGTAACTGAGATTTTGTTTTGAAAAAGCAGACTGTGAAAGAAAGCGAAAGGACTCAAAACTTGGAAGTTTGCAAAAACGGGCCACTTTTGACCGCTGACGTGTCCCAGAATCCATTGTGACATTGTGTGGTTTTTGCTGTAAACAAGTCGCCTTACAAAAGGACTTTCTGAAAAGTGGAAATATATTAATGTATGAATAACACCGGTTAAAAAGTGACAGGAGTTTGCCTGGCTTGGCCTGTTAGCGGAGAGGAAAATCCCCTCTAAAATCTCAGTTTGTATCACTGGATTCGGTGGCTAAAATGGCTTGTCTTAGTCCTCTTGTTTGTATAACTGACGTATCTTCTAGGTTTGTTGCGTAGACCACTGAAGGAACTACAGGCGGTCCTCGACTTACAACCATTTGTTTAGCGGCGATTCGAAGTTACAGTGCCACTGAAAAAAGTGACTTAGGACCACGTTTCACATTTATGACCCTTGTGGCATCTCCGGGGTCATGTGATCAAAATTCAGACACTGACTCGTATTTATGTCCCTGACTCCCTTTTGCCAGCTTCTGACAAGCAGATTCACTTCACTTGTTACTAATTTAACATCTCCGGTGATTCACATTAACAGCTGTGCCAAAAAGAAAAAAAAAAAGTCATAAAATGAGACAAAATTCATTTAACGACTGCCTGGTTTAGCAGTGAAAATTTGGGACTCATTGTGGTCGTAGGTTGAGGACTTCCTGAGAAATAAAGAATATAACTAGATATACCTGTTTAGGCCCAATTGGGGAATGTAATGCATCGAGAGCCCAGTTTCCAGATAAATTCTAGCATTTTCTAAAAAAAAAAACAGAGAGAGAATATTTGGCTGTTTTTCTGCTTTTCACAAAACTACAGAGAATGGTGAGCTGTGTAGACATAAACGAGTTTTGTTTTCGTCTCTCTGTGGGGTAATCGGTGCCACATATTTTGAATTCCTCGCTCCGTCCGCCCCTGTGGTAGAAAAAGACTTTCAAACAGATTAACAGGAAGAGGGGAAAAGGGAAAAAAAAAAAGATTTAAATTTGATTCTTGGGGCAACGGACAAGAATGTCCTCGCTGGTATTTCAAAGGGCAGATTATGCAATCTGCAAGAGACTCCGTGAATTGATAACATCGCCATAGGCTTGCAAATAAAATAATTTTACTGCAAAGGAAATTTGCACTATGCAAACCTATCCAGAGATATAATTTCCAAAACAAAGCATATTTATATAATAATAAGAATAAGAAGAATTTAAAAAATGGAAGTTGGAAATAAAAGAAGGAGATCAGAGAAGAGTAGAAAATATGTTGCTGCAGTTGTTCGCTTAGTAACGTGGTTGTTAAGTGAATCTGGCTTCCCCGTTGAGTTTGCTCCTCCGAGGTTCGCAAAAAGAGATCATGTGACACACCCACCCCCCGGACGCTGCAACCATCATAAATACGAGTCATTTGTCGAGTTGTCTGAATTTGGATCACGTGACCCTGGGGAATGCTGCCACAGTCGTAAGTGTGAAACATGGTCATAAGTCACTTTTTTCAGTGCCGTTGTAACTTTAAACGGTCACTAAAGGAACTGAGGACTGTATTGCATCTCTGGTCTTGCGAGCAAGGCTTCCACAAGGATTCGTGAGGGAAAAAAATAGAAATGGTGATATATCTACCCTGTTTCCCCGAAAATAAGACATCCCCTGATAATAAGCTCAATCGGCCTTTTTGAGCTCATGTGCTAAAATAAGCTTTCCCCCCCCCTGAAAAATAAGCCCTCCCCAAAAATATTTAAACTCAGAGCTGGAAATCAGGTAAGACAGCAAGACTTGCTCCATGCACCGCAAAATAATAAGACCTCCCTGAAAATCATTTTCATTTTCATTTTTCATTTTTTCATTTTATTAAATTTGTATACCGCCCTACTCCCGAAGGACTCAGGGCGGTGAACAGGTACGAAATCAAACACATAAATACGAAAGTTAAAATATGATTAAAACCTAATTAAATAATTTTTGCCCGAGAGAATAAGGCCAAGCGCTTATTTCGGGGTTCAAAAAAATATAAGACAGGGTCTTATTTTCGGGAAAACACGGGTAGATATATTTTCTTCCAAACCCCATCTTGATTTCCCAGTTTTTTTTTTTTTTAAACGTGCTTCTCTTAAAACGGGCACAGGATTTAGAGTTGCCTGGGTGGAATATTTTGGCTGTGGCGTTGACCCACATTTCCTTCTTCAAAATTCACCCTGGGATTTGTTGGGTGCGAGAATGAAACGCGGCTGTTTTGTGTTGGTAAAAGGAAGTTGTCGACTCACCGCGCGAGTTGAGCGACTGGGAAAATCCAACCAGGCTTGCTTGCGCGAGTGAGTCGTTGACATCAAAGGGTTTGGCTCCGACTTTGCAATCTTGGGGCCCGTTGAAGAATTTAACTTTGCAATATTTATTTATTTATTTATTTATTTGAATTTCTATACCCCCCTACTCCCGAAGGACTCAGGGCGGTGAACAGCCAGAAGATAAAACACATAAATACAAAAATTTAAAATAGAATAAAAACGAATTAAATAATTTGGCTGGACAAATTTAAAATACCCCATAATTTAAAAACAGATTACAATTTGCATTTAAAAAGGGGAGAAGATTTAGGCCGAAAAGCTGCCTTTTTCCACGTTCCGTACCAAGGACCCTAATCTGACAGGAACTGGACGGTGGGTCCTTGACTTACGGCCAGAATTGGGAGCAGAATTCCCATTGCTAGGCAAAGGATGTTGCGACTCCAGTCTAGAAAGAGTGCAGAGAAGAGGAACTAAGTTGATTAAGGGACTGGAGGCTAAAACATATAAAGAACGGTTGCAGGAATTGAGTCTAGTTTCATGAAAAGAAGGACTAGGGGAGACATGATAACAGTTTTCCAATATCTCAGGGGCTGCCCCAAAGAAGAAGGAGTCAAGCTATTCTCCAAAGCACCTGAAGGCAGGACAAGAATCAATGGGTGGAAACTAATCAGGGAGAGGAGCAACGTAGAATTAAGGAGGAATTTCCTGACTGCGAGAACAATTAACCAGTGGAACAACTTGCCTTCAGAAGTTGCGAATGCCCCAAAACAGGAAGTTTTTAAGAAGATGTTGGAGAACCATTTGTCTGAAGTGGTGTAGGGTTTCCTGCCTACGCAGGGGGTTGGACTAGATGACCTCCAAGGTCCCTTCCAACTCTGTTATTCTCCTCTCCTCTCCTCTCCTCTCCTCTCCTCTCTTCTCTTTCCTCCCCTACTCCTACGATCTTATCTATTCTACTCTACTCTACTCTACTCTACTCTACTCTACCCTACCCTACCCTATCCTACCCTACCCTACCCTACCCTACCCTACCCTATCCTTTTATTCTATTCCATTCAGTTACCACTGCTACAAAGCATTAAAAAAATCTAGGAAGTTGTTAGAAGCAAGTATTAAACTGGATTTCTGCCCTCAGATTGGACAGAAACGGGGGCTATTTGGACAATGCAAGGAAAATCACTCCAATAAAAAGTGAAAATGCTTTTTTTTGGGTGGGGGGGAGGAGGTAAAAAAGAAAGAAAGAAAGAAAAGGCTTTAAGGCTTCTGCAAAAGGTTCTATTTATTTATTTATTTATTTATTGGTTTGATTTATATGCCACCCAACTCCGGAGACTCAGGGCGGTTTACAATGCGTTAAGCAATAGCCTTCATACTTTTGTATATACCTGCTTAGTAGGGCTTTCTGGGGCCCCCTAAGCGGTGTTCTTTTTTATTCAAAGTCAGCTTATTGCCCCCACAATCCGGGTCCTCATTTTACCTACCTCGGAAGGATGGAAGGCTGAGTCAACCTTGAGCCTGGTGAGATTTGAACTTGCAGTAATTGCAGGCAGCTAAGTGCTACTTAACAGCACTTTAGTCCGCTGCTCCACCAAGGCTCCTTTCTAATAAAGGACGGTGGGGGCGGGGGGTTCATTGTACCTAAAATGCCGTTATTTAAAGTGGGGAAAAAATGGGCAATTTATAACAGCAATTTAAAAGCTGGAAGCCGAGAGGACGACTGGCAAATAGATCAGGTGCAAAAAAAAAAATAAAAAAATCCGGTCCTTGGAAATGTAAATCCTGGGCTGATCACCTTGTCCAAAAATGTCACCCAACGTGTTTGACGGAAGGGTGGGGTGCGCAGAGGATGATGCTTCTTACGGGAACTCCAGAGTTCAAGATGAAGGTGGGGTTAGGGGGGGGGAAACAAAAAAGCCAGGTAACCAGGTATTTATCTAAGTGGGCGAGAATTCCAGCGTCCGGCGTCTTCCTCCTTGAAACTTAGGCAAAACTTAGAAAGAAAAAAAAAAACTCCAAACAGGCCGAGATTAGCTAAGATGCTTAGCGGGAAAGTGGAAAATCTGGTGGCCTTTTTTTTCTGGAGTTTCTTAGCCAATCAGGGAAGGCGAGAAAAAAAAGAAAGCAGGTTGCCCATCCCACACCTGGTTGCCAAAGGTAAACTAGGCGCGTTTTGAGTTTCCTATTTTTAGGGCACAAGGCACTGGCGGCTTTAAAGAGCCTCCCTCGGTGAAAGCTAGGGTGTTTTTTAAACTTAGCAGCTTTAAAACGGGCCGGATTTCAATTCCCAGAATTCCCCAGCCAGGCTCATGTGAATTTGAGCGCAGGATTTGAACTCGGGTTCAGCCTTCCAAAGGGCTTTATTTGTGGCTGATACCAGCTCTTCAATTCATCATTCAGCTCAAAACAGCCTATCTTCCCTCCCACTTCCTTCCTTCCTTCCTTCCTTTCTTCTCTCTTTCTTGCTGTCTTTTTCTTTCTTTCTTTCTCTTTCCTTCTATTTTTCTTTCTTTCTCTCTCTCTCTTTCCTCCCTCCCTCCCTTTCTTTCTTTCTTTTTCTTTCTTTCTCTTTCTCTCTCTTGCTTTCTTTTTCTTTCTTTCCTTCCTTCTCTTTCTCTTTCTTTCTCTCTCCTCCCTTCCTCCCTTCTTTCTTTCTTTCTTTCTTTCTTTCTTCTTTCTTCTCTCTCTTTCTCTCTTGCTTTCTTGCTGTCTTTCTCTTTCTTTCCTTCTCTTTTTTCTTTCTCCTCCCTCCCTCTTTCTTTTTCTTTCTCTCTCTCTTGCTGTCTTTTTCTTTCCTTCCTTCTCTTTCTCTCTCTCCTCCCTCCCTCCTCCTTTCTTTCTTTCTTTCTTTCTTCCTTCTTTCTTCTCTCTCTTTCTCTCTTGCTTTCTTGCTGTCTTTCTTTCTTTCCTTCTCTTTTTTCTTTCTCCTCCCTCCCTTTTTCTTTCTTTCTTTCTTTCTTTCTTTCTTTCTCTCTCTCTCTCTTGCTGTCTTTTTCTTTCTTTGTTTCCTTCTCTTTTTCTTTGTCTCTTTTCTTTCTTTCTTGTTTCTTCTCTCTCTTACTCTCTCTTGTTTTCTTGCTGTCTTTGTCTTTCTTTCCTTCCCTTTTTTCTTCTCCCTCTTTCTTTCTTTCTTTCTTTCTTTCTTTCTTTCTTTCTTCTCTCTCTCTCTCTCTCTTTCTTTCTCTTCTTATTCTCTCTCTCTCTGAAAGAGCTTTGGGTGAAGTGAGAAGGTCACCGAATGAAATGGCTTTTTTTTTTTTTTTTGCTTTGCCAGACATCATCGCAAAGAGAGTTTGTGGGCGAAAGAGAAAGAAACAAAGGCGAGTCTGTTTGCAGGGCCTTATTTCTCCTAAAAGTGCATTTGGGGTGGCTGGGCTGTTTGGCTCAGAGGAAAAAGAGCAAAAATTTCTTCATTTAAAAAAAAAACAACCCCAAAACATTCTTGACTTTTGTTCCATTGCGACATGCTGGGTATGTGACATAGAAGCTTGTTTGACTTGACAGCCAAGTCTGGCTGACCGATTCGGTTCAAACTGTCAAAGGGTGGGAAGCTTCAGTCGAGAATATTCCTGCAGGTTTTGGCTCCAATTGCCAGTGGTTGCTTTCCTGATATTTTCTTTATCGGATTTTCTTTGTCTGCCCTAATGTGTTCTTTCCTTGTCCAACGTCCGATTCCCTTTCAATTGGCTCAACATTCAATCCAGTGATGGAATTCAATTTTTTTTTTTTTACTACCAGTTCTGTGGGTGTGACTTGGTGGGCGTGGCTTGGTGGGCGTGGCAGGGGAAGGATATTGTAAAATCCCCATTCCTGCCCCACTTCAAGGGACAGGATAAAGCAAAATCCCCATTCCCACCCTACCCCAGGGGAAGGATATTGCAAACTCTCCATTCCCACCGCATTCCAGGGGAAGGATAAAGCAAAATCCCCATTCCCACCCTACCCCAGGGGAAGGATATTGCAAAATCTCCATTCCCACCGCATTCCAGGAGAAGGATAAAGCAAAATCCCCATTCCCACCCTACCCCAGGGGAAGGATATTGCAAAATCCCCATTCCCACTGCATTCCAGGAGAAGGATATAGCAAAATCCCCATTCCCACCCTACCCAGGGGAAGGATATTGCAAAATCCCCATTCCCACTGCATTCCAGGGGAAGGATAAAGCAAAATCCCCATTCCCACCCTACCCCAGGGGAAGGATATTGCAAAATCTCCATTCCCACCGCATTCCAGGGGAAGGATAAAGCAAAATCCCCATTCCCACCCTACCCCAGGGGAAGGATATTGTAAAATCTCCATTCCCACCGCATTCCAGGGGAAGGATAAAGCAAAATCCCCATTCCCACCCTACCCCAGGGGAAGGATAAAGCAAAATCCCCATTCCCACCCTACCCCAGGGGAAGGATACTGCAAAATCTCCATTTCCATCCCAAACCCCCAATACGCGTGCCTGAGCCCCATCCCTTGTGCATGCCGTGCGTGGTTTTCCCCCCACATGCCTCGCCCCCCCCTAAGCATGTGCGGCAGAGACCCAAAGCAGCTGGCCGGCGGGAGGCATGCGTGGCGGAGCTGAACTGGGGCGACAGCTCGCGTGCCAATAGAGAGGGCCCTATGTGCTACCTCTGGCATGCTTCCATAGGTTTGCCATTACGGCTTTATCCTATCCTATCCAATTCTATTCTAATCTCTTTTTTCTTTTCTTTTCTTTTCTTTTCTTTTCTTTTCTTTTCTTTTCTTTTCTTTTCTTTTCTTTTTTTTTCTTTTCTATTCTATTCTATTCTAATCTAATTTATATTCTCTTCTCTTCTCTTCTAATCTATTTTCTATTCTATTCTATTCTCTTTTCTTTTTTCTTTTCTTTTCTATTCTAATCTAATCTAATCTCTATTCTATTCTATTCTATTCTATTTTCTATTCTCTATTCTATTTTATTCTATTCTATTCTAATCTATTTTCTATTCTATTCTATTCTATTCTCTATTCTATTCTATTCTATTCTATTTTCTATTCTATTCTCTTTTCTTTTCTATTCTATTCTATTCTAATCTAATCTCTATTCTAATCTAATCTAATCTATATTCTATTCTATTCTATTCTAATCGATTTTCTATTCTATTCTATTCTCTTTTCTTTTCTTTTCTTTTCTATTCTAATCTAATCTCTATTCTATTCTATTCCATTCTATTGTGATCTATTCTATTTTCTATTCTATTCTATTCTATTCTATTTTCTATTCTATTCTATTCTATTCTATTCTATTCTATTCTATTCTATTCTATTCTATTCTATTCCATTCCATTCCATTCCATTCTAATCTATTCTATTTTCTATTCTATTCTATTCTCTTTTCTTTTCTATTCTATTCTAATATAATCTAATCTCTATTCTATTCTAATCTATTTTCTATTCTATTCTAATCTATTTCCTATTCTATTCTATTCTATTCTAATCTAATCTCTATTCTATTTATTCTATTCTATTCTAATCAATTTTCTATTCTATTCTATTCTCTTTTCTTTTCTTTTCTAATCTAATCTAATCTCTATTCTATTCTATTCTATTCTATTCTATTCTATTCTATTCTATTCTATTCCATTCCATTCCATTCCATTCCATTCTATTCTATTCTATTCCATTCTATTCTAATCTAATCTATTTTCTATTCTATTCTATTCTATTCTCTTTTCTATTCTATTCTAATCTAATCTAATCTCTATTCTATTCTATTCTAATCTATTTTCTATTCTATTCTAATCGATTTTCTATTCTAATCTAATCTATATTCTATTCTATTCTAATCGATTTTCTATTCTATTCTATTCTCTTTTCTTTTCTATTCTATTCTATTCTATTCTATTTTCTATTCTATTCTATTCTATTCTATTCTATATCCTATCCTATCTTATCTTATTCACCTCTCCTCTACTCTCCTTATACTATATTTATAGTAGAGGTTCTCCTGCTTGAGCACGGGGCTGGACTAGAAGGCCTCCAAGGTCCCTTCCATCTCATTCATTCTGTCCTGTCCTGTCCCATCCCATCCTATCCTATTTGGTGGGGCGGGGAGGGAGGGAGAGAGGGGCTGTGTTTTGCAACGGACGGTGCTTTCGCAAAATATACCTCTTAACGGAAAAAATATTTCCTGCCAAGACATCAACGGTCAACGGACAGCCGAACAACCGAACCTGAGTTAGTGCCCACAGGATGGACTTTCTTTTATTCGCATGTGACCAGAGTCCTGCCTTTTCCTCTCCCTCTTCCTCTCTGCTCCGCGGACGGTGGCATTTGAGGACAGGGCCGGAAAACTGAACATTTCTGCCCGCTGGGTTAATTAGAGACATGGCTCTGCAGCTTTGGCAAAAATATTTGGAGAATATACATATATATACATATATACATATATATATATACATACATATATATATATATATATATATATATATATATATATATATATATATATATATATAATAAGGATTAGATGGGCGGATTGTTGAGCTGCCTAAAATTCCCCAAAATTAAAGTGGGATGCCAAATCGGCTAAAAATGTGGATCCCAAAACCCAGAAAAAGACTTTTTGAGGTTTATTTGGTTTTGACTTAGGGAAAAAGTCTGACACTTGTGGTCTGTTTAGTCTCTCTCTCTCTCTCTCTCTCTGGAAAATTGTGGACTTCTTTTATAAATGTCGGACGGTGCCCTCGGCACGAGCGTCCATGTATTATTCACATTGTGATTATGACTTTATCGCTTGGACTCCTTCCATTTTATTCAGGTTGGCCCGTTTTGGCTAAGCCTGCAGAGATTCAAAAAACAGCAGTCTGCTTTTTCACAGGCTGACGGATATGTCGTAAAAGGCGGGGGGGGGGGAACAGACCAGGTTGGAAGAGGAGAATTCTGGGGGTTGAAGTCCACAAGTTTTAAAATTTCTGGCTGAGGGATTCTGGGAAGTCCACGAATCTTAAAGTTGGAGACTGGGGAATTCTGGGAGTTGAAGTCTATACGTCTTAAAGTTTCTGGCTGGGGAATTCTAGGAGTTGAAGTCCGTAAGTCTTAAAGTTTTTGGCTGAGGGATTCTGGGAAGTCCACGAGTCTTAAAGTTTCTGGCTGGGGAATTCTGGGAGATGAAGTCTATAAGTCTTAACGTTTCTAGCTGAGGGATTCTGGGAAGTCCACAAGTCTTAAAGTTTCTAGCTGAGGGATTCTGGGAAGTCCACAAGTTTTAAAATTTCTGGCTGAGGGATTCTGGGAAGTCCACGAATCTTAAAGTTGGAGACTGGGGAATTCTGGGAGTTGAAGTCTATACGTCTTAAAGTTTCTGGCTGGGGAATTCTAGGAGTTGAAGTCCGTAAGTCTTAACGTTTCTAGCTGAGGGATTCTGGGAAGTCCACAAGTCTTAAAGTTTCTGGCTGAGGGATTCTAGGAAGTCCACAAGTCTTAAAGTTTCTAGCTGAGGGATTCTGGGAAGTCCACAAGTCTTAAAGTTTCTGGCTGAGGGATTCTGGGAAGTCCACAAGTCTTAAAGTTTCTGGCTGAGGGATTCTAGGAAGTCCATAAGTCTTAAAGTTTCTGGCTGAGGGATTCTGGGAAGTCCACAAGTCTTAAAGTTTCTGGCTGAGGGATTCTGGGAAGTCCACAAGTCTTAAAGTTTCTGGCTGAGGGATTCTGGGAAGTCCACAAGTCTTAACGTTTCTAGCTGAGGGATTCTGGGAAGTCCACAAGTCTTAAAGTTTCTGGCTGAGGGATTCTGGGAAGTCCACAAGTCTTAAAGTTTCTAGCTGAGGGATTCTGGGAAGTCCATAAGTCTTAAAGTTTCTGGCTGAGGGATTCTGGGAAGTCCACAAGTCTTAAAGTTTCTGGCTGAGGGATTCTGGGAAGTCCACAAGTCTTAACGTTTCTAGCTGAGGGATTCTGGGAAGTCCACAAGTCTTAAAGTTTCTGGCTGAGGGATTCTGGGAAGTCCACAAGTCTTAACGTTTCTAGCTGAGGGATTCTGGGAAGTCCACAAGTCTTAAAGTTTCTGGCTGAGGGATTCTGGGAAGTCCACAAGTCTTAAAGTTTCTAGCTGAGGGATTCTGGGAAGTCCATAAGTCTTAAAGTTTCTGGCTGAGGGATTCTGGGTGTTGAAGTCAAATTTGGAGACCCCTTGTCTAGACCACCAAGTGGGGCTGTCATTAGTTGTGCTCAACTAGTGTATGCTGCTCAAAAATATTACTGGGGTGATTACGATGGTCTTCCCTTCTTCTCCGTCCTAGGTGAGGACCTCTTGAACTGCAGCAGGGCCTTCTCTCACCCGGATTGGCTGGTCAACATCGATTCCCGCCTTCGGAGCCAGGAGGAAGAGCTGACCCTGGTGAAATCGGCCTTAGCTGACGCCCTACGGAGACTCAACGCCTACGACCAGCAGATCCCGTGGCTCAGACAGCATCTGTTGGACGGTGAGATGTTGTTAGGGCAGAGCTCTCCAAACTTGGCCAAGTCTTTAAGACTTGTGGACTTCAACTCCCGGAATTCCTCAGCCAGCTGGGAGTTGAAGTCCACAAGTCTTAAAAGTTGCAGGCTTGGGAATTCTGGGAGTTGAAGTATTGTCAGGGTAATGATGATTTAAAGCTGAGCAGCCGCTGTAAAGGTGGGGACCAGGATGAGTCAGCAGGGTTACTGCCGCTTTAAGAAGCTGTCTATATAAGGGAGGCCATGAGAGGGCGTGTCTCTCTCTCTCTCTTCTTGGTGTTCTATCTGCATTGTAGCTGTCTGTGTAGAGGTAGAGTTGAAGATTGATTGCTTGCCTGGTTTGTTCCTACCACGTGTATGTATGTATATAGAAGTCTTGTATATAAACCACTGTTTGTAATGACAAAACCTCTGTGTCCTGTATTTTTGCTCCTGGGTTATCTCAAAATAGCAGTCACTCTGAGAAGTATATATATTTTCCTCCGCAGCAGATGCTAAAGAAGCTGCTGTACTTCCCAATAGCAACGATGCCCAATGGATCCTACCTCCGGCTGCCTCCAAAAATTCCAGGTACTTTCCCGCAATATACATGTATAATATACAGGTAGTCCTCGACATACGACGGTTCGTTTAGTGACCGTTTGACGGTACAACGGTACTTTAAAAAATAGTGAGTTAGGACCTTTTTTCACACTTAGGACCGTTGCAGCATCCTCGGGGTCCAAATTCAGACTCTCGGCAACTGACTCATATTTATGACGGGGTCATAAA